>JABXJD010000305.1:140000-597500 GCA_013375575.1 Percina caprodes | reverse complement strand
TTCAATCACTACATATACATAAAATAGTGGTCTGCAAAGAGTAAGTATAAATCATGAATTGAAAAGAGTGCAGTAACAAGAAGAACTATTACGATACTGTTGTGTGTACTGTTTTCAGCCAATAGGGAGCAAATAAAATCACATTTATTTTTGTTAAAATATCAAAAACAAAGCAGGAATTATTTTTCACGAAAAACAATAGGAGACTGGAACGCTTTCTCCCCTCGGTGAAACAATTTTACAGAAGAAGGGATGAAATGTGATCGTCATTTTCGGTAAGTGCACATGGCAGTGTCGAAATGTACGCACTATGCAAGACAGTACGTAGTGCATGAAGTGTACTGTCTGGAAGTGCGCGATTTGAGACACCTCTAGACTCTCCCGTGCATGGTTTTTCAGGCTCCAAACCTGGGAAGAGGAAGGGATGTTGGGATCCGAATCGAAGGACCAAGCTGTTAAAGTATTATTACCAAAAGACAACAGAGTTCACTGGAGTTGTTTAATAAAGATTTTACTTGCAAGGAGCCAATACACTGCAAATGGGTTCCAGAAGATCGACTGAAGAACAACTATTACAGTTGGAGTCCCCCTCCGCGAACAGCTGCACTATCTCAAAGTTCATTCAAACTCTACCAAGTGTGGGAAACTGGGGAGTGAAAGGAAGACGTCTGGCCCAGTTCTTCTGTGACCTATGTGACCTTGTGTGATTTTAGAGCGCTGGGGAGGTTTGTGACTCTGGTGCTTGTTGTAAGTCAGTAACAAAGTTAAAGAACCCAACAGGACTTCACACAAATGAGCCTTTAGGTCGCTCTCTGTGACAACCCTGCGGTGAATCCCGGCAATGTACTTTCTCTTTCGCAACGCAAGTTACATCAGCTTAATATATGAAATATTGTGGCTATAGCATAGATTCATGTTAGTAAAGTTTGGCTGTAACATTTCCCCTGAAATAGCGTTCCTGACCTTTTTCCATTAAAGCCCGACAGCCCAGCTGTAATTAAGAATAGCTTTTTGTTTTAGACACAATAGTCTACCCAGTCTGTAGAAGATACGACATGCTCTTTAGATCTTCAGCTTTCATAAGCTGTCAACCAACTGGATGTTGTCCAAAGTGTCTATAAACGTAATTGTAAATATACAGACCGACTTTATTTGTATAGCACATTTCAGCAACAGGGCAATTCAAAGTGCTTTACATAAAAAAAATTAAAAAAAAAACAAGAATAAAAGTTACAGTGCAGTATAAAAAATGAACATTTAAAGAAAGGCAACATCAAAAAGAAAGGTCTTCAGCATTGATTTAAAAGAACTGAGAGTAGCAGCAGATCTGCAGGTTTCTGGGAGTTTGTTCCAGATATGAGGAGCATAGAAACTGAACGCTGCTTCCCCCTGTTTAGTTCTGACTCTGGGGACAGAAAGTAGACCTGCCCCAGATGACCTTAGAGGTCTGGGGGGGGGTCATAGTGTACTAGCAGATCAGAAATGTATTTTGGCCCTAAACCGTTTAGTGATTTATAAACTAGCAAAAGAACTTTGAAATCAATTCTTTGGGGCACAGGAAGCCAGTGTAAGGACTTCAGAACTGGAGTGATGTGATCCAGTCTCTTGGTCTTAGTGAGGACCCGAGCAGCAGCGTTCTGAATCAGCTGCAGCTGTCTGATTGATTTTTTAGGGAGACCTGTAAAGACCCCGTTACAGTAGTCCAGTCTACTGAAGATGAAAGCATGGACAAGTTTTTCCAAATCCTGTTGACACATAAGTCCTTTAACCCTTGATATATTCTTAAGGTGATAATAGGCTGACTTTGTAATTGTCTTAATGTGGCTGTTAAAGTTCAGGTCAGAGTCCATGACTACACCAAGATTTCTGGCTTTGTCTGTTGTTTTTAACGTTTTTGTAAGACTTTTACTCGTTCCTCTTCTGCTCCAAAGTTAAAAGGTCCCGTGGCATGAAATTTTACATTATAAGGTTTTTTAACGTTAATACAAGTTCCCCCAGCCTGCCTATGGTCCCCCAGTGGCTAGAAATGGTGCTAGGTGTAAACAGAGCCCTGGGTATCCTGCCCTGCCTTTGAGAAAATGAAAACTCAGATGGATTGAACTGCAATCTTGCCCATTGTGAGGTCATAAGGGGAAGGTTACCTCCCCTTTCTCTGCTTTGCACCCCCACAAAAGCTAGACTCAGAAATGGCTCATTGTGGGACTGGCTCTAGTGGCTGTAATTCTGCACCAAGGCTGGATTTTGGGAAAGAGACTTCAGATACAGTATTAGGGGACCACTAAGGTCTATATAAAAGAGATTCAGATACAGTATTAGGGGACCACTAAGGTCTATATAAAAGAGACTTCAGATACAGTATTAGGGGACCACTAAGGTCTATATAAAGAGACTTCAGATACAGCATTAGGGGACCACTAAGGTCTATATAAAAGAGGCTTCAGATACAGTATTAGGGGACCACTAAGGTCTATATAAAAGAGACTTCAGATACAGTATTAGGGGACCACTAAGGTCTATAGAAAAACATCCAAAGAGCACCATGGCATGATAAAAGTAGACTTTATGGCATAGCCTGTACAGGTGTACCCATTTAAGTGGCCATCAAGTGCATGTTAATACATTCTATCATCCTTTCGTATCAGATTTCCTCATCAGGTTGTTGGACCATTGGACCTGTGTTCACCAGCTGGCTGCTGAGTGTCTCCATCTCAAAGTGCACATGTTCCCTCAAACAGTCTGACACAGGCAACTGCTCAGAGTCAATTATGGTTTTCAGACATTCACCAAACTAGATTCTGTATTAGCTTCATCACATTTATTAAGTTGATTACTGTTGGCTTCAGTTAAAGGAATCTAAAACGGTTTGTCAATAAAAATCAAATAAGACTGAATCTAATTTTAGTCTTGTATTTCTGTTGTGTGTGCCTTGTTGTGGAGGAAATTAGTTCAACTGTTGCAGCTACAGCTTTTGTCTATTTAAATGAGCACCTTGTCATTTAAGTAACAGCATATCATTAGTGTAAGCCACAGAAGCACAGGCAAAGCCTCATGGGAGCTGTTTAATTGATAAAAATCAAAGTAACTCCTGATTTTCATTTAAATGCACTTCTTCTGTCCATGAGTGATGGATCCATGAGTACCAGCCCACCGCTAACTCATTTTAAACTCATCCATTTACTTAAACCAGGGGTTGAAGCAAAGACGTATGTGAAGCCAAAACATCTGGAAGACCCACTGGCTGGCTGCAGTATAGGGTCAGGTGGGTGGATGGGTGGGACGTTGTTACTACGGCCTTACTGCCGATCACTACTGCGCAGACTCAAGATGGAGCCCGTATCCGGGAAATTTTGGCTCCACTTTGTCCTCAGCAAGAGGAACTGGAGATGCGGCGGCCATCTTAGATATAGTCTATGGACTTAAACCTGCTCCAGAGCAGGTGGACGGAGCAGTGTAGGTTACCATGGTGATTCAGCTTGCTGAAATAAAAGTGATACACTGAAACAGTCAGAATAGAGCAAGCCCATTCTCCAGTCAATGTCTTCATGTGAACAGGTCCAAGCAGTCGTCCAGCTCTGGCTCACTGCTGGAGCCCTCACCATGGCAACAGTCAGTCCCAGGCTCCTGCTCTCTCTTCCGCCTGCGTTTATACACACTTTTTTGGTTCTTTGTCTCCTGACTGTGGTGGTGTGTTTGTGGCTCTGCAGGGAGTTTGTCTGTGTGCAGGGCTGACTGCAGATTCTGGTAGAACCTGGAGAGAAAGGAAGACAAACGTGAGGTCCTTGCAGAACATTTAAATTAATTCTGATGCGTAGAATTAGTGAGAACCTTTCATTAGTGTGGTGGCTCACAGCCACTGTTAGGAGAGAGCTGATCAGCAGACTGACCTGTGGATCCGTCTGAGGTTCTCCTCCATCTTCTGATTGGCTATGTTAGTCAGGAAACAGATGTACTCCTGTTCTACCAGCAGCTTTCCTTGGTGGCTGAGAGGAACCTCCAAGCCGTGGGTGCTACGGACCGCCTGGAGGGACAATACAGCAGGGAGACATTTTACACAAGATACGTAACACATGCAGCAGACTGCACGGTCCTATTGATGCTACTGACTGACTGAGAGTCCTGGAACAGCCTACCGTGATGATTTTCCCTGTCTTGCTGACAGTGAGACCAGAGTTCCTGAAGCCCGAGTTGATGGCCACTGAGTGCTATAGGAGAGATGGGACATTTTAATGGCCGAGTGGTCTGTTCATCTAATAAACTATGTGCTGAAAAATGACCCACTATCAAGGTCTCATGAGACGACACAGAACTTATTTCTAAAGAAAAACTGCCCCATGACATGGTGCTTTTTGGATGTTTTATAAAGATCTTAGCGGTCCTCTAATACTGTATCTGAAGTCTCTTTCCAGAAATTCAGTGCAGAATTCCAGCCACTAGAGCCCGTCCCACAATGAGCTTTCCTTAGTATGTGCCATTTCTGAGTCTGTAGCTATTGAGGAGGAGAGGGGGGGCAAGGTGGAGGATGGGGGTGTGGCCTTGACCAACTGCCACTTTGTTCATTTGAAAGCACAGAAAGGGGAGGTAACTTTGCCCCTTATGACCTTATAAGGAGCAAGACTCCAGATTGGCCCATCTGAGTTTTCACTTTCTCAAAAGGCAAGCTGGGGGAACTCATGAATGTCAAAATCTAATGTGAAATTTTCATGCCATGGATGCATTATATTCTTATAAGAGTATATATATATATATATATATATATATATATATATATACACTCACCGGCCACTTTATTAGGTACACCTGTCCAACTGCTCGTTAACACTTAATTTCTAAGCAGCCAATCACATGGCGGCAACTCAGTGCATTTAGGCATGTAGACATGGTCAAGAGAATCTCCTGCAGTTCAAACCGAGCATCAGTATGGGGAAGAAAGGTGATTTGAGTGACTTTGAACGTGGCATGATTGTTGGTGCCAGAAGGGCTGGTCTGAGTATTTCAGAAACTGCTAATCTACTGGGATTTTCACGCACAACCATCTCTAGGGTTTACAGAGAATGGTCCGAAAAGAAAAACATCCAGTGAGCGGCAGTTCTGTGGGCGGAAATGCCTTGTTGATGCCAGAGGTCAGAGGAGAATGGCCAGACTGGTTCGAGCTGATAGAAGGGCAACAGTGACTCAAATAACCACCGTTACAACCAAGGTGGGCAGAAGAGCATCTCTGAACGCACAGTACGTCGAACTTTGAGGCAGATGGGCTACAGCAGCAGAAGACCACATCGGGTGCCACTCCTTTCAGCTAAGAACAGGAAACTGAGACTACAATTTGCACAAGCTCATCGAAATTGGACAATAGAAGATTGGAAAAACGTTGCCTGGTCTGATGAGTCTCGATTTCTGCTGCGACAGTCGGATGGTAGGGTCAGAATTTGGCGTCTACAACATGAAAGCATGGATCCATCCTGCCTTGTATCAACGGTTCAGGCTGGTGGTGGTGGTGTCATGGTGTGGGAATATTTTCTTGGCACTCTTTGGGCCCCTTGGTACCAATTGAGCATCGTTGCAACGCCACAGCCTACCTGAGTATTGTTGCTGACCATGTCCATCCCTTTATGACCATAATGTACCCAACTTCTGATGGCTACTTTCAGCAGGATAATGCGCCATGTCATAAAGCTGGAATCATCACAGACTGGTTTCTTGAACATGACAATGAGTTTGCTGTACTCAAATGGCCTCCACAGTCACCAGATCTCAATCCAATAGAGCATCTTTGGGATGTGGTGGAACGGAGATTCGCATCATGGATGTGCAGCCGACAAATCTGCGGCAACTGTGTGATGCCATCATGTCAATATGGACCAAACTCCCTGAGGAATGCTTCCAGCACCTTGTTGAATCTATGCCACGAAGAATTGAGGCAGTTCTGAAGGCAAAAGGGGTCCAACCCGTTACTAGCATGGGGTACCTAATAAAGTGGCCGGTGAGTGAGTGAGTGTATGTATGTATGTATGTATGTATATATATATGTATATATATATATATATATATATATATATATATATATATATATATATATATATATATATATATATATATATATATATATATATATATATATATATATACACACACAATATAAGAGTATAACAGCTGCATCCAGGACACAGCCGCAGCAAATATGTGCGTATATACCATGGCATGGGGGTGATGTCTGGTAGTGGAACATGACTGACATGCTGTTTCTAAGTGGCATATGCTAGTAGAAAAGCAAATCCATGCAGCAGGGTTTGACATAAGCAATGGCCAATGGCCTGGGGACGATAAGAGTGTGTGGGCCAAGTTGATTGGACAGACATTTTTTTTTTGTGCCAATTACAGTCACCAGTCAGTTCTGTACAACACTAGCTAACGCTATCTTAGAAACAAAGTCCGCTATCAACAACAAGCGACCGCCAGTGCTAGGCTTGGGCGATCTCGACATTGTAAATCATCCAATCGTGGTTACTTGAGATCATTCGCCAGTCAGATAGGCTACATTTAGGGCTGTCCCAAATAATGAATCAAGCGATTCATTTTTTTCCATTAATTTACCAATACATTGATAAATCTAATGATTCATTTTTCAATTACCGATTATTTCCCATTGCTCAATACTGTTCAAGTAAAATGAATTTGTAGTATAACCTGAAGCCAGATGTAGGCCATCAATCCAACAAAACTACAAAAAGTAAACAGAGCAAGTGCAAAAAGAGTAGCCAGTATTTGTTTTTTTTGACAGTAGTAAATAATGAATAAACGCTTGTCTTTTAATATAAGACATGCTGCAGCAGATGTGACGCATTTGGGCTCTGTGTATTTCTGCCGTAGTTTCGGCTTTCCACCTTCGACATACAGCCTCATCCCTAGCTAAACTTTCTCATTCAGAGACCAGAGTCTCAAACGGGGCTCTGAGTCTGTCAGAAAGTCTGAGATCTACGTGTTACTTTCTGAAATATACTGACTGTATTCTTGTAATAGCCTATTATAGGGCTGCACTATTATGGCCAAAATGATAATCACGATTATTTTGATCAATATTGAGATCACGATTTGTTAATTTTAACCAAAACAAATGTTATAGTCACATCCATATTATGCTAAAGTCCTTATGTTGAAGTTGTATGTTGTACATATATACAGCTGCAACACATGTAAATGAAAATTATCTGAATAGTCTAGAATATATTTAATAAATATTTCTGTGAAAGCTCCTTCACTTGTTTTCAACAATAACTGATTAAAGGATATACAGCTGTGTTAATAACTGTCAGAAGTGTGGACCGGTGTTTCGACTGCATCTGGTGAATTTTGCTCCCGTTACTCTGTCCTCTGTGACTGTCATCTAGAAACTAAGTTGCGCGGTGCAGGGAACTGCACGTGATCAGACAGTGGTTTATGGAGCGGTAGATTGGCTTTGCAAAAAAAATTGCAGCGTTCTATGAATGGAATGACGCATTAAAAAAAAAAAAAAAAAAAATTGCTTGATTACACAAATTTTATCGTGGGAAGCCAAAATCGTGATTAAAATTCGATTAATTGTGCAGCCCTAGCCTATAACTTTATTTTCCCCCAAATATCACGACTCCTCCGTATAGGCTACATTTGTATCATTTTCTATGTGTCAAATACAGACTGCCTGAGAGCCTTACTGCAAAACATTCCATTATGTTTTTAATTGGATTGTAGTATACGTTTCCCTTTACATGAAGATATTTCCAGCATAAGTTGATGCCGAAAATGTAGAAATAGGTGCATCAAAATTCAACAGAATGGAGGAAATTAAGTGTTTAAGGCTCCAAAGTTTCTGGGGGATCCCCAGACCCCAGCACCATAAATCACCACACAAATCTAGAAACAAAGGACATTTTAATGAGGATGGCTTGCTATCTTTTTCCGACTAACAAACGCAGTCGGTCTACCACGGTCCTTGTTTTTTCCTAGTTAAGATCAGCGCTCAAGGCATACGGTGTCCTCTGACAGAGGCCTTTGCCCATCCATCCTATCCGGAAACTATTTAATGAGCAGCCAAAGAACTGTGGTATGGTAGCCAGGCTCTATTGGAGTTGGTGATATTTGGCCGCTCTGGCCTTCCTATTGGGGTCCTATTCCTATTATGAAGTCATAGGGAGCAAGGTTACCTCCCCTTTCTCTGCTTTGTCCGCCCAGAGAATTTGGCCCACCCATGAGAGAGAGAAATCATGGCTTTCAAACAAGTGGCAGTTGGTCAAGCACACACTTCCAGCCTCCACCTTGACCCCCCCCTCTCCTCCTCAATAGCTACAGACTCAGAAATGGCACATACTAAGGAAAGCTCATTGTGGGACTGGCTCTAGTGGCTGTAATTCTGCACCAAGGCTGGATTTTGGGAAAGAGACTTCAGATACAGTATTAGGGGACCACTAAGGTCTATATAAAAGAGACTTCAGATACAGTATTAGGGGACCACTAAGGTCTACAGTATATAAAAGACTTCAGATACAGTATTAGAGGACCACTAAGGTCTATATAAAAGAGACTTCAGATACAGTATTAGGGGACCACTAAGGTCTATATAAAAGAGACTTCAGATACAGTATTAGGGGACCACTAAGGTCTACAGTATATAAAAGACTTCAGATACAGTATTAGAGGACCACTAAGGTCTATATAAAAGAGACTTCAGATACAGTATTAGGGGACCACTAAGGTCTATATAAAAAGAGACCTCAGATACAATATTAGGGGACCACTAAGGCCTACAGTATATAAAAGAGAATTCAGATACTATCAGTATAAGGGAACCACTATATAAAAGCATCCAAAGAGCACCATGTCATGGGACCTTTAAATGACTGAACACATTTGTATGCAGAATATGCTTTGTATTTGCTGTTTGGATAAATCATTACACTGTATATTCCATTAATAAATGTAACAATGTACCCGGGCCAGTACAAGTGTAAAGCTCTCGGATCTATAGTAAACGTGGGATGCTCACCGTGAGCTGAGCGTCCTCCAGCCGTCGGCACTGAACATGGAGCACGAAGGGCTCAAACTTCAACACTGCATCTCCACTGGAGCGGGCCACAGCGCTCACCTGAGCAACACACACACACACACACACACACACACACACGTGTTATTATTGAATCACTACTATTTGATGAATATTAGAAGGCCATCATATCTTACCAGGTCATCAGATTTGCATTGCTGGTGTGAGACAAACAGCCAAACGCAGCCGTGTTTCTGAGCCTGCAGGGAGACAAGACGCTATGCTCTGCTAACAATGCCACTCAAATCATTTTAAATAGCGTTTCATGCCGAATGAATAAACGTTACCCTGCATGTATTTGAAAAGAAAAAAAAAAAACCTGGATTATAAGCTTCCAGACCCTAACACGTTTACGTTACAGACGTTCTAGCAGCTAGAATTTAGCTTGTTAGCTTGCCACAGTGCAGTGTTATGCTAGCGCTAAGCTAACGCAGCCTCTGACTCTCACCCCGTCGGTGAGGATGATTCTGCCGGAGCACGAGCTGGTGGTGAAGTACTGCTCACAGCTGTTGAGCAGGGACACCACATGTGCGATGTCCTCATCCACCTGTCCCTTCTTACTCAGGTCCAGCTTGTTCAGACACTGCTCCTTCCACTGACGGAACTCTTTCTCCATTAAACCTGTAATTGCGGAGCTACAGGCGGTAACGTTAGCCGACAGCGGGGCTACACAGGTGCTAAAGATAGCTGACAGCGGGGCGACAGTTCTCTTAAAACCTTAACTGTCTGTGCTTAATACATCCATGCTACAGGCGCTAACATTAGCAGCAGCTTCTTCTTCTTCTGCAGCTTCTTCTTCTTCTTCTTCAAGGTTTATAGGCGGTTGGCAAGGCAACTGAAGGTGCAACGCCACCAACTGGACTGGAGTGCAACGAGAGACGGATGCAGAAAATAAATAAATAAATAAATTAATTAATAAAAGTAAAATAATGACCATGTCTACAGAACAGGACGTTTTACTGGTTGTACAATACAAAAAATATAACTAAAGAGAACAGGACATGTTTTACTAGTTGGACAGTATGAAATATATAAATAAAGGACACAACTTTTCTTTTGCTTCTCTGATTCGTTCCGGTTTGGTGTCTCTATTTCTTCACCTACCCTGTCACTGTGAAATATGCCCACATGTGGTTCGCCCCATAGGGTTTGTCACGTAGTGGACCTGTGCACTGATGTGCACTAACATGAACAAGTGGCACGGTAACCACAGTAACTGGCCAATGAAATAATCATCATTTTAGCCTTTAAAATTGAACACAACTAAGCTACACAGCCAACAGACGGGATGCAGCGCTCCACAAAATGAAGTAAATAGTGTATACTTATTGCAACTTTCAATATATTGCGATAACGATATTGCGTTAATATAGTGTATCTTACACCCCTAACAACGCACGCGATCTATCTTGCACCCCTAGTTTAAAATAGCAGGATGAAATATTTAAATGGTTTACATGGTTGAATCTCCCTTGACAAGTCTGCAACATTTAACTTGTGTAGCAATTTTTAAAACACAGTTACAAAGTGCTTTACAGAACCCAGAGGGAAAGAGAGAAGATAAAATACAATCACAAACACTAACAAATAATGTACAGATAAACTTCACTATGCACAATCTCGCAAAGCCAGTGTGAGGCAAAGGAGAGCAGAATCCTGGAGACAAACACAATGAGGCAAACAAACCGAGGTATTTACACACCCGCCAACACTTAATGCAGTATTCACATATACTATATAGTGTCTTCCACTGTGTCCAATATCGTGGAACTTTATCTCAAAACCTTAATCAAATCCATTGCCCACCCGCCCACACCCCTGAAAGAGGACTGTTTTGCAAAGCTTCTTTCTCATTCTCCCTTTCTGCAGTTCAACAGAGGTGAGTTTGGCAATGTGGCGCAGCCTTATTTTGAGACACACAGACATAACCAATGACACAATGTCACAATGATGGTTGTCGATGCCAAACAGCGTCTCCTCAATGTGTTCCCCACGCAGAAAAACATCCTCCGTTCCAATCTCTTCCCGGACGATGTGTGTGACCGTCAACACCTTAGGAGCTTGCATTGTTGAAGCTTGGCGGATCACCTTCTCTGCAGCTCTCAGCACCTTATTATAATAATAATAATAATAATAATAATAATAATACATATTTATATAGCGCTTTACACAGTGCTCAAAAACCCTTTACAGAACAGAGAAAATAAGTAATACATATATAATAATAAAATAAAATCTTAACTGTGCCTTGTGATGGTAATCCTGAGAGGCTTTCTTCAGCTCTTCTGGGAGTAGATGTAGTCCTTTCCCAACTAAAATGCAGAAGCATAATACTATATATATATATATATATATATATATATATATATATATATATATATATATATATATATATATATATAAATAAGGGATACGTTTCCCACCCTGCCCTGTGATTGATAATATTCATGAATGAAGTGCTAATAGCCTTATAATGATACACCTACTCTTTGGAGGTGAACCAGGAAGCTGAAGACGGATGGAATAACACCATCTCAGTAGTAAATTTGGCCGTAGATGCGAGGAAAGAAACGTGATAACTATCATCGGGTATTTCAGCTTATGTTTTGTCGGTGGCAGTGATGTGGTGCTTACTTAGACAAGCATTTTCGCGGCAGTAGATCTGAGAAACAATTAGAAAATCGCCAGGAATATGTTTGTGATTGTGTAACGAATCTGATAACGGAGGCAGACCACAACGGTGTGGAAACCAGTAGGGCCATAACACCGGGTGAACACCGTCCGGTGCAGTTAACATAGCCTAGGTAACTGGCTAAGACTACAGTACAGTAATATCAGAGATCCTGATAACTGGAAAGAAGACAGATGACGATGATTGTATAAGCCAAATTGTAACCATTCCTTATAACCCTTGTCCCAAAAGGATAATCACAGCCTTATTAAATTTTACAAGCACAAACTACAGAAATATAGCATTCAGAGAGTGTATTGCTTTCATACATTGAGAATAAGAGTGTTCGGGGATGGTTCTGTCTAAAGTATTTGATACAGGGGTGTCTAACTGGTTGAGCGTGTGCCCCCCATGGACAGTGGCTCAGTCCTTGCAGCAGCTGCGGGTTCAATTCTGACCAGCAGCACTTTGCTGGATGTCATTCCCACTCGCTTTCATTTATTCAACTGTAAAATAAAGGGCTAAAATGCCCAAAATATAATTTTTCAATACAAAAATATTCAATACAAAATTACATCATGAACTTTTGACCTTTTTAGCAGTACAGTATACAGTTTAGAGTATAGTAAGGTGGTTTGGGGTTTGTGCTTTGGATTCTTTTCCTCTTTTGGTCCCGTCTTGTGTTGTTGGTCCCCTGGGTGTCTGTATGTTCTGTTTCCTGTTTATTTTAAGTCTGTTCTTTGTCTCGTCTTGCTTTTTCACAAATATCTTTATTTGAATTTTAAATGTTTTCCCAGACATACAAAAGAAGGAATGTATAAAGACAAACATAAAAAATAGAGAGCATAAATAAAAAAACAAACAAAAACAAAACAAACACATCCTCCCCCCCATGCTCACTCCATCAGCAAGAAAAAAACAGAAAAAAAACAAAATTATAGTTTACATGTCACAGGCTTTTACAAGGCGCAAGAAAGGCAACCACATATCTTTAAAGTGCTCAAGTTTTCCTCTCGCAATGTACAGTGGTGCTCAAAAGTTTACATACACATGCTTAAGTTGACTAAAAAGAGGAATAAAAAAATCATGTTTTGGAAATTTATTTTAATACCTAAATTAAAAAATGAGGTAAAATCCAACCTTTAAGGACACCAATTTTCTTTGTGAATGAATAACGTATTGTAAATAAATAAATGTTCTTATTTAAAATACAGGGTCATAAGTATACACCCTATGTTAAATTCCCATAGAGGCAGGCAGATTTTATTATTAAAGGCCAGTTATTTCCTGGATTCAGGATATTATGCATCCTGATAAAGTTCCCTTGGCCTTTAGAATTAAAATAGCCCACATCATCACATACTCTTCACCATGCTTAGAGATAGGCATGGGATACTTTCTATAAAATCATCTCTCAATGCAAATCAAACCAGGTATTAGTCTAACTGAAATAAAACCATGCCTATCTCTAAGCATGGTGAAGAGTATGTGATGATGTGGGGCTATTTTAATTCTAAAGGCCAAGGGAACTTTATCAGGATGCATAATATCCTGAATCCAGGAAATAACTGGCCTTTAATAATAAAAATCTGCCTGCCTCTATGGGAATTTAACATAGGGGTATGTATACTTATGACCCCTGTATTTTAAATAAGAACATTTATTTATTTACAATACGTTATTCATTCACAAAGAAAATTGGTGTCCTTAAAGGTTGGATTTTACCTCATTTTTTAATTTAGGTATTAAAATAAATTTCCAAAACATGATTTTTTTATTCCTCTTTTTAGTCAACTTAAGCATGTGTATGTAAACTTTTGAGCACCACTGTAGGTCAGTTTCTCCAGAGCCAGGTTGTTAGACATTAGTTTGATCCACTGGTTTATCTTTGGTCTTTCTGTGTTCTTCCAGTTCAGAAACTAACAAGATTCCTCTTTTTTGTTATCCCTTTAGGAAAGATGTGCAGCAAGCAGAGTTTACCGTCCATTGGCATGTTACATTCAGTCAGACGGGAAATAAATGTAGTAACCTCCTTCCAAAAAGTCTGAAGTTCCGGGCCCTGCCACATACAATGAAGAAGAGTGCCCTTAGCTACACCACAATTTACACAAACATCAGGAATATTAGAATCAAAATGGTGAAGTTTTACAGGAGTAATGTAGGTTCTAAATAACCATTTGTACTGCAGCAATCTAAACCTGGTGTTAATAGTTTGTGTCTGTGCCAGCAGGCAAGAATTTTTCCACTCATCGTCTGAAATTTCTGTTTGTAAATCAGTTTTCCAAGCTTGCAAATACGAAAGACTACTTTCTTTTGAGGAAAGTAGTAAAATGTTGTAAAATTTGGAAAGCAGGCCTCTACTCTGATGATGGTTAACGGCTATGTTCTCTATAGTGGTGAGTGGGGGTTTCACAGTAGACTTTAGTTGGGTAGTGATGAAACTTCTAACCTGTAGGTACTTAAAATTTTGCTCAAAAGACATCAACACTCCTTCACTATATAGGTCCCCGATTTTACTCAAGCCATTATTCAGCCAAATTCTAAACCCCGTTTGCTCTTCCTGGTTTAAATCTATAATTTCCCCAAATTGGCGACAAACATGAGAGCTTAGATACCTCCGACAAGGCAGAATGACAGCGCATTCTGCATTATGCAGAACAATAATAAGTAGCATAATTGAGCTACCCAATAGTACAACTTAACATTAGGCAACCTAAGCCCCCTCGGTCATAGGGCAGATATAGAAGGGAGAGCCGCAGCCTGGGGCGTTTACTATTCCATCTAAATTTGGTAAAGGTTTTATTCAAGGAGGAAAAGAAGGAGGTTGGAATGTGTAAGGGGATGGACTGAAAAAGATATAAGAATTTTGGGAGAATGGACATTTTAATAATATTAATGCAACCTATCATAGAGATTGGCATCCCATCCCATCTTTCTAAGGAATCTAATACATTTTTTACTAAGGAATCATAATTGAAACAATTTTCTTTATGTCAGGATTTATTTTAATTCCCAGGTAAGTGAAGCCTTCATAGGTACATTGCGTCTGTATTGTAGGGTTATTTTTGTTCAGCATTAACAGGAGCTTTTCTTTTGGTTAATTTTATACCCTGAGAATTCACCAAACCTCTTCAGAATTTGGCCAACAGCCTGGACAGATCTCTCTATATCAGTTAAGAACAAAACGACGTCATCTGCAAAAGAGACAAGCGATGTTCTGTTCCCCCAATTTGAATACCTGTTGAGGGTTTTGGTTAGGACCCAACGCAGAAACAAAAACACAAGTGCAGACGAGAGGTTAAAGAAAAAGGGTTTAATCCAGAAAAACACAAAATAAGGTACAGGAGGTGATGGTGGAGGTGTAGATGAGAGTAGCAACGGTGGAGGTCTGAGGCGGCTGCAACGGATCACGGAAAACTGGAACATGGAACTGTGACGAGAAAGAAGAACACGGTAAGTCAAACTGTAATGCTGGGAAGCAAAGAACGCAGGATGACTGGCCTAGTTACCACGTAGAGGTGATTAACAAACTGGCGCTGAAGAGGTGGTCAGCCCGGGTTGATATACTGTGAGGATGATGAATGGAAATGGGTAGCAGCTGTGCAGGACGGCAGAATGAAGTGAGTGGCCACGCCTCTGGACCTGGTACCCCTATGGCGACCTCTAGTGGAGAAATAATGAACACACACACAGGGAAAAGGGAAAATGGACACAACAGGAGCGGAACCACAACAATGCCAGCCATATCAGGGGAATTACGTATTGCCATAGCGAGTGGCTCGATTGCAAACAAGAAAAGAAGGGGCGATAATGGGCATCCTTGTCGTGTCGATCTACATATGCTAAAAGGACTTGATAACTGGCTGTTTGTTACAACTTTGGCTATGGGCTCTGTATATAGTAATTTAATCCATTTCAAATATTTCTCGCCCAAGCCAAATCTTTTGAGTGTCCCAAAAAGAAAACACCATTCGATCCTGTCAAATGCCTTTTCGGCATCTAATGACAGAAAAGCATGATCCATGGCAAACTGTTTTTCGTATAATATATTCAATAATCGGCGGGTATTGTGAAAAGCTTGGCGCCCAAGAACAAATCCATTTTGGTCATTCGAAATTAAGTTAGGAATATGTGATTCGATTCTCCGAGCTAGAGCCTTGCATAGTATTTTGGTGTCACATGACATCAAGGATATAGGCCTATATGAGCCCATGTCTGTCGGAGCTTTACCTGGTTTTAACAGAAGTGAAATAGCTGCCAATCTTAAGGTGGAGGTAGGATGCCCTTCTCTTAGGACTCATTATACATTTCAAGTAGATGAGGTAATAATTTATCTGAAAATCTCTTATAAAGTTCAATAGGCAGGCTATCTAGTTTTCCATCTAAATCATTTTTTGTTTCCTCAGACAAGGTTGGGAATTGGAGTTGGTCCAGAAACTGATCCTGTTTATCCATATTGTCTGGATATTGGGATGTATATAGATTTTTATAATATTCTGCAAAAGCGTCATTTATACATTTTGGATCCACTACCTTCTCTCCATTTTCAAGTACAATCGAATTAATAGCCCTACTTGTCTGTATTTTTTTAAGCCTCCAAGCCAGGAGTTTTCCTGCCTTCTCACCCTGATCATAGTACGACTGTTTCAACCACAGTAAACTAGTTGCTATTTTATTGGTAGTGAGTTCATTATATTCAGATTTTAATAGGAGAAGCTTTTTATACTTTTCAGTGTCATCACAGTAATACAGCTGGTCCTGCAGTTCCTTTATTTGCTTGTCAATATCTTTCAGTTTATTTAGATGTATTTTAGATTTATGCCGAGTGTAGCTCATTATTTCCCCCCTTATATAGGCTTTAAATGCTTCCCATTTTATTGATGCACTGGTCCGGTCTTTATTAAAATTAAAATATTCCATTATTTTTTCTTCAAGAAATTCCTCAAATTCTGCAGACTTCAGCCATTTAGCTTGAAACCGAAATGGAAGTGGAGATGAATAATAATTGGGAAACTTAATTGATAAGATAATTGGGGCGTGGTCTGAGAGTAGTATAGTCTCATACCGGCAATTCTGAATCATAGATATCAGACCAGAAGAAATCATAAAGAAATCTATCCGAGAATATGTTTTATAGGTAGCAGAGAAACATGAATACTCAATCTTACTCAGATAAAGTTGTCTCCAAATCTCCACTAAGTTAAGATCTTTCATAAATTTTCCAATCGTTTTCCTGGCTTGTTGGTGGGATGTGTCGGAACTATTTGAACGGTCTACTACAGGATGTATCACACAATTAAAATCTCCTCCGATGATGAACTGGCCCCTATAACCCGACACAGTTAAAAAGAAATGTTGATAAAAGGCAGGATCATCCCCATTGGGGGCGTATAGACATACCAAGTTGACTAATGTAGAGATTATAGTTCCACTAAGTATAATAAATCTCCCAGATGGATCCAGGTATTTACCTTTTAGATCAAAAGGAACTGATTTATGGATCAATATTATGACCCCTCTTGTATGAGTCGTAAAACTAGAGGAGAATACCTGACCAGGCCATTTAGATTTAATCTTATTCACATCTTTATCTACCAAGTGTGTCTCTTGTAAGAAACACACTGTGCTCTTCATTTGTTTAATTCTGTAACAATCTTCTATATCAATAATACAAAAAACATATCTTAAGACAATCGTGCCAATAACGTATTTTAACAAAAAAGGCAACTTACTAAATTATCCGTTGAGTTTTGTAGTTTTTGGCCATACTCGTCAGTGGCTCCATTGCAAGAGGAACGAAAAGAAAAAGATTTAAGTTACGGAGTCGTCACAAGTCTGCGAGCTTATTTCCTCAACGTATTCTTCAGCCTCAACAACCGATTTAAAAATCCTGCGTTTGTCATTGTGCGTGATGATCAGGTGAGCTGGGTACAGCATGCCATACCGAACATTCAGTGCACGAAGCTGGGTTTTCACACCGTTTACGTGTCTCTGCGGAGAGGTCAGGGAAAAAGGCGACTCGTTGATTCTCATAGCGTACCTCCGTCATTTTCCTGGCGCTTCTCAGGGTTGCTTCCCGGTCCCGGTAGTTCAGAAACTTCATTATTATCACCCGTGGCGATGTAGATTTAGGGTTGATAGGCCCGATCCTGTGTGCTCTCTCTATGATGGGGGACATCATAGAAAACCACACAGATCTGAGCCTTCCGATTTTTTGGGTAGCCCAACCAGTCTCAAGTTAGAGCGTCTGCTTCTGTCTTCTTGCTCTGTAATTCTGTCGCAAAGGGTCTCCACAGTTTTCTCCAGTATTTTAACTTTGCCTTGAAGAGAAGTTACATCATCTTCTGTTTGAGAGATTCGCTTCTCCGTCTCATTGATTCTTTGAGAGTGTAACTGTATATCCCCTTTTATATCGTTAATTGCTTTCAGCATGTCGGTAGATTGTTTGGCTATGCCCCCCTTTAACGACAGAATTTCCTTGAGAATGTCACCATTTGTCGGGCTCAATGCCGCCGGCGCCTCCGGTGTTTCAGGTGTCTCTAGAGTCTCCGATGCCTCCCGTATATTGGCCTCATTGGGAATATCCAGCGGCGTTTTGCTAGCATTAGCCGTGTCCACATTAGCCCCTTTGCCTTGTGAAGCCGTTTTACCCGGTTGTTGGCCAGTTTTAGTGTTTTTTGGTGGCATATTGTCCAGTAGAAGCGCGTGTGTCAAGAACAATTAGAATTGTTTATTGGTCCTAGTTAAGGATAGTTTCAAGGGATTTAACAGCGAGCCTCACGCACATGCAGCCTACCACTAAGACGCCATGACCGGAAGTCCCTCGTCTTGCTTTTAGTTTTACTTCCTGTGTCTTCCTGCTCTTTTGATTACCTGATGTTTTCCACCTGCTTCCCTGCCCTCTTGTCACCTGCCTCTCGTTACCTCATTACCTCGTGTATTTAATGTCTGTGCTTCCATTGTCTTTAGTCAGATCCTTTTGTCCTGTCAGCATTCAGTCGGTGTTCCTGATCATCCCTGTGAGTCTTTCCCTGTCGCTGTTTCTCCCACATCCTGTTCTTGGTTTTTGCTTCTCTCTTTCGGTCTTTTTAGACTTTGTTTCCTGTTTTTGCCACCTGATCCCTGTGTTTTTTGGAACTCTGCCTTTTGTTGTTAAATCCTTGTTAACCTGCTCCCTCTTGACTCCCTGATCTCTGCTTTTGGGTCCTCATTCCTGCTTGAGTGTAACAGAACGATCTGACCAGACATGGACCCAGCTTGAGTACGTGTTTTCAGCCCTTCCTCCACCCAACCTGGACCCCGAGGCTGACTCCATGGCCCGCCACTTCAACCTCTTGTATAAGGCGGACCCCACCTTGACGTGGCACCTGATGTTGGGAGGAGGTGGACATGGAGTACGGTCCTCTCCTGGGAGCCGGCATGAACCAGTCCTTCCCGGGAGTTGGCGCGGATCAGCAACTCCCAGCCGGCAAGCGGCTCCTCGGACTCTGAGCCGGTGTGCGGTCCCTCTGACCCAAGATGGATATGTAGTTCCCCTGACCTGACGCCCAGCTTCCCTGACCCGACTCCCAGTCCCTCTAACCGTGACCCCCTGCTGCCGTTCAGCGCCCTTGACCCCTTGCTCGCGTCCAACGGCCCCCGGCTAGTGTCCAGCATCCTGACCCCCCGGCTGGCGTAGGGTGTTCCTGGCCCTCAGCTGGCGGTCGCCGTCCCTAACCCCCAGCTGGCGTCTTGCCCCCTGCTACCCCTTTGCACTGGTTCCCGGGGGTTCCTCTGACATTGGTTGCGGGGGTTCCCTTCGGAGTTCCCCTGGCCCTGGTTCCGGGGGGTTCGCCTGGAACCAGTCCCCCCACCCGGTCCTGGTTCTCCGGTTCCTGTCTCATCTTGCCTTTAGTTTTACTTCCTGTGTCTTCCCTTTCTTGTAATTACCTGATGTTTAACACCTGCTTCCCTGCCCTCTTGTCACTTGCCTCTCATTACCTTGTATATTTAATGTCTGTGCTTCCCTAGTCTTTTTTTGGAACTCTGCCTTTTGTTAATAAATCCTTGTTTACCTGCTCCTGCTTGACTTCCTAATCTCTGCTTTTGGGTCCTCATTCCTGCCTGAGTGTAAAGGGTAAAGTTTCAAACCAGAAACGGCTCCAACAGAGAGTTGTATTAAATGTGATTAAGTAATGTTTGAAGTGCCAATTTTATCTCTACCACCTTATTTCACTTCCCAAACTACAGTTTACTACTAAAACTCTATCTGGACAAAAGTTCTAACTTTGCCTGTCCCCTAGGTTAGAGGAAATGTGAAGATAATGAGGAGAATTAAAAAGGAAACAAAGCTCAGAGGAAATGCTTATGGGCAATGGCTGGTGGAATTGAAGCTTTGGTAAAAACTATGCACACTGCTAACATAACAACCCGAGATACAGGGTATTCCTCGGAAATCATATCTGAACTCTCTATTACAATATTTGGAAAAGATGATTCGCAAAACCGTCCTTGGCTGTGGGTCATATGGACAAGAAATTGAAATGGAGTGATACATTTGATCATTAAACAGGAAAAGTCAGAATAATGAAGATCTGGTAATAGAGGGGAAAAACAATATTGTGAAAGTAAGGAGCCAAAAACAACAAAGCCAAGTTAGAAAGGCAAGTTCTGAAGACAGTGGGTCAGCCTCTGATCTCGATTCCGAATATCAAAGAAAAATCAGGTAATGAAACAGCATTAGAGAATAAGACAGAATGAAAGCAAGACATTCAAATAGAGGAAGCAGTCACAGATGACTTTAATGATGCAAAAGACAAGCAACAGATGACATTGCAGAGAGGAGTTCAAAAAGAGGAAAAAGTTACACATAAGGACTCATGTAACAGTGATGAAGAAGAAAAGCAACAGAAGACGTTGCAGAGTGGAAAACAACCTGGACATGGAAAGACATGGAACAAAAAAAAAAAGTTGCCAATGATTTCCAAGAAGTTCACAATTACAATGAATAAAATTTAAATGAAACAAAATTGTCCCACTGCATGGTTCAACAAAACTAAGGCAACCATGGACCAATGTGTTTCTGGAAAATAAATCCCTGTTGTACCCTTGCTTTCAGGAGTCAGCACACTCCTCACAGTTGAAAAAAGTTGTCCTTAAGCATAAATGCTGTTTGTACATTCCCTTCCTGCAGTGCAAAATACCTCTTTAAAAAAGGAAAATGGAGCCATTGGGCTGGTTAAGATATCTGTGCTACAAAGAGGAAAAAAGAAGCGTCAAATACGAGAAGAGGAAGAACTGCACGAACACTACGTAAAGTAAAAAAAAAAAAAAACTTGAACTTTGGTAGAAGGTTGTTGGCCAAGATCTCGCAAAACATGGCCCCATCCATCCTCCCCTCAATACGGTGCAGTCTTCCTGTCCCCTTTGCAGAAAAGCATCCCCAAAGAATAATGTTTCCACCTCCATGCTTAACGATTGGGACGGTGTTCTTGGGGTTGTACTCATCCCTCTTCTTCCTCCAAACACGGCGAGTGGAGTTTAAACCAAAAAGCTCTATTTTTGTCTCATCAGACCACATGACCTTCTCCCATTCCTCCTCTGGATCATCCAGATTGTCATTGGCAGACTTCAGACGGGCCTGGACATGTGGTGGCTTGAGCAGGGGGCCTTGCGTGCGCTGTGGGATTTTAAACCATGACGGCGTAGTGTGTTACTAATGGTTTTCTTTGAGACTGTGGTCCCAGCTGTCTTCAGGTTATTGACCAGGTCCTGCCGTGTAGTTCTGGGCTGATCCCTCACCTTCCTCATGATCACTGGTGCCCCACGAGGTGAGATCTTGCATGGAGCCCCAGACCGATGGAGATTGACCGTCATCTTCTTCCATTTTCTAATAATTGCACCAACAGTTGTTGCCTTCTCACCAAGCTGCTTGCCTATTGTCTTGTAGCCCATCCCAGCCTTGTGCAGGTCTACAATTTTATCCCTGATGTCCTTACACAGCTCTCTGGTCTTGGCCATTGTGGAAAGGTTGGAGTCTGATTGATTGAGTGTGTAGACAGGTGTCTTTTATACAGGTAACGAGTTCAAACAGGTGCAGTTAATACAGGTAATGAGTGGAGAACAGGAGGGCTTCTTAAAGAAAAACAGAGCCGGAATTCTTACTGGTGGCCAAATACTTATGTCCTGCAATAAAGTGTACCTATGATGAAAATGACAGACCTCTACATGCATTGTAAGTAGGAAAACCTGCAAAATTGGCAATGTATCAAATACTTCTCCCCACTGTATGTTTTGTATTTTAGTTACCCCAAATCTGTGTTAAACACCTTTTTGTTTTTAGTCACCAAGTACTCTTGCACATTGATGGAGATGAGCTCAAACCTAAAATAGTATCACCTTGATCAAGAAACTGCAGGGTTCTTCCCTCATTCAGGGTAAGAACACTTTATAAAATGTGCTTCCACGACAGCTCAAAAAGGATAGCCATGCTGTGCTGGTAGCAGGGCCAACCCGTGGCCGTCTCCTCCCCTCAGTCTGGTCCTCATCCACTAAACTTGTCTTTCTGTGTTGGAGACCAGAGTGAAAGCTCAATTAAGGGTATTTAAGTGGTTTGGAGTTTGGTTTCATTCTTGATTTCCTGTTTGGACTTTCAGAGGAGTCTTAGTTTACTACTTGTCACTTTTATCATTTTGAAGCTATGTTTTTACTACCAAAGCATACCAAACCTCTCCTGGTGTTCCAGCTATTGAAAGCTGGTGTACCTGAGGGAGTGAGTTTTTATTTTTAAAAAAAGTTATATAAAATAAAACACTTATGAGGTAGGACAATTGATTTAAACTGTTTTATAACATGACATAACCTTGAATTATTTTACTGATACAGTGGCACCAATATTGTGATAGTGTTGTATTTCTGAGCCAGAGTTACTGTATTCCTTTTTTCCTTTCTGGCAGTTGCACCTTATGTCAGTTTACGCCTGAATGAGATATATATAACTGCATTTCAGGAAACATTTTACTTTTTGTGGGGGTATGTTTTCTTTCTTTGGTTAAACACAATATGTGTAATAGAAACCATTAAGCTCGTCATTTGTGCACTGATGCTTTTACCGTGGGCAAAATATTTTGACGTTGTAGTAAGTGGCCGGTGATTCCTGGCATTAGTTTTCTGTATATTTACTGCTTTTTTTTTTTTTTTTTTTTTAACAATACAAAGGGAAAAGAAGTTTGAATTCATCTTTCTTTACATTTACTCATACTGTACATAGACGTGCTGTAACCCAAAATTCATAGCATAACTGCAACTCATGTTGTAGTTATTGTTTTTGTTGTGTAACGTGACTGCAATGTTTTCATTTTGTTGAACGAGAAAGTAACGGCTTGTCAAATAAAAATTTAACAGAGTAGATATTTTTACAATTGGTAAATTCAACAACGGTAAATCTAATGCACAAATTGTAAAAAAAGTAATTACTTTTTAAAAGTAACTTGCCCAACACTGATTATTACTGCCATGCATCAAAACCTGCGCGCCCACTCGCCACCTCATGCAGCTGCTCACAGAAGAGCCATTTAGTCACGACAAAGAAAGCATTTGACTCTTTATTTATTGTCTTGACTTAGTGTAGCCTAAGCGATATATAGGCTTTCAATGTAGACGGAGAAATGCCCGTAGTGAATACATTATTTTTTTTATTGACATTAATCAACCTAATTTTGATATGAGCCGAGGCGAGCTTGATGACTCGTGACGTGAGTTGTCTGCGAGGCGAGTCTGAGCCAAGCTTGCAATGTCTGCCGGACACCAAACCTACAGTAGGCCTAGCTAGGCTACATGCAGAACATTGTCATTTCAGACGTGAAAGAATGGCTAAGGCTCCACTCGCTCGTCTGAGTCAAATCCACTCATGACAACGTAGCCGGCTGATTCGACAACTCACGAGTCACCGAGGACTCGCAAGTCATCGAGGGCTCGTGTGTGTGGCTAAAGTTGGAGGACTCCAGAAAAGCTGGCCACAGATTTGGGTAATATCAAATAGATTAATGGAAATAGATAGGTAACACACACACACACACACACACACACATTTGTTAAAGCCATAGAGTAGATGCAAAGGTTAACCAAAATAAAGTTTCCTTTCATCCTGTAGACAGTATTTCAAGATGCGGCGGAACAGACTTGGAAAGGAGGACTGGGTTAACATCAAGTGGAAGCCTGGCGAGATCAGCCACACCAAGATGCCACCAGTTGTGGGGTCTTTGTTGTGCAGGTGATTCTGTACAACATGCTGTCTTTATGATAGATCTGACACTTTGTTTCAATATGAAAAATCCTACACAATGCATGTGATGTTTTGCCATCCGTACAGACGGCCAAGATGGCAGTGATGTTCCAAAGATGCCACAGTCATTTCAGATTGACTCATCAAAAGTGTCTTAAAAAGCAAAGAAGACTCATGGCATATACTGTGTATATACAATTATTCTTTATCAGTATCAAAAGATGACTTCTGTTCCTTCTGTGGAAATAAGGACCGTCCCAAACCTGCTGGAAATGATGAGAAGAAATAATCTGAATACTGGGTAAAATTCCAGAGATAATATTAAAGTAATCAAATAATGTCTAATTGTATACATCCTTGGTTTCCTAATGTTTACATTTTCTTATTTTTAAATCGGTGTAGATTCAGTGTGGAACTTGCACAAGATGGTTTCACACACACTGCCTTGGAATGACAGCAGGTAACAATACCCCATTGGGAATGTGTGATGTGTAACAGCCCTAGCTAAAGAGGATGTAGGCGAGTTTGGGGTTTAGGTCTGGATAACTAAAGGATCCAAAATGTAAACTACTACCACGATGGTATTTGTACACAAACTGCATATAAGGGAACATTAAACACACCCAGAAACAGCAAACAAAGGATACAATTTTATTTAATTATTTGTGGTTTTCCATTCTCATAATTAACATTGTGGATGTGGTCATTATGAATGAATGTGTGATATTGATAGTTTGTTCCAACTTTTGTTTTTGTTTGCATACAATTTTACATAACATTTTTACTTTCTAAATGTCCTATTCTTAAATGTTTGAAGGCAATATATATATATATATATATATATATATATATATATATATATATATATATATATATATATATATATATATTGTGTGTGGCATACACTTAACCTGCTATCCTTAGGATCTTCAGTTGTATTAAATGTGATGTTTCAGTAATGTTTGGAGTGACAGTTTTATCTCTACAACCTTATTTCACTTCCCAGTTTACTACTAAAACTCACTTTATCTGGACAAAGTTCTAACTTTGCCTGTCCCCTTTCCCTAGGTTAGAGGAAATGTGAAGACAATGAGGAGGATTAAAAAAGGAAACAAAGCTCAGAGGAAATGCTTATGGGCAATGGCTGGTGGAATTGAAGCTTTGGTAAAAACTATGCACACTGCTAACATAACAACCCGAGATACAGGGTAATTCTCACAATACTCACATGAGGACCGCTCCAGGAAAGGAAGACCAAGAGTCACCGCTGCTGCTGAAAAGTTCATCTGAGTCACCAGCCTCAGAAACCGCAAGTTAACAGCAGCTCAGATTAGAGAGCAGATGAATACCACACAGAGTTCTAGCAGCAGACACATCTCTAGAACAACTGTTAAGAGGCTGCGCGATTCAGGCCTTCACGGTCAAATAGCAGCTAGGAAACCACTGCTAAGGAGAGGCAACAAGCAGAAGAGATTTGTTTGGGCCAAGAAACACAAGGAATGGACATTAGACCAGTGGAAATCTGGGCTTTAGTGTGACGTGTCCAAGTTTGAGATCTTTGGTTCCAACCGCTGTGTCTTTGTGCGACGGAGGAAAGGTGACCGGATGGATTCTACATGCCTGGTTCCCACCGTGAAGCATGGAGGAGGAGGTGTTATGTGTGGGGGTGCTTTGCTGGTGACACTGTTGGGAATTTATTCCAAATTGAAGGCATACTGAACCAGCATGGCTACCACAGCATCCTGCAGCGGCATGCTATCCCATCCAGTTTGCGTTTAGTTGGACCATCATTTATTTTTCAACAGGACAATGACCCCAAACACACCTCCAGGCTGTGTGAGGGCTATTTGACCAAGAAGCAGAGCGATGGAGTGCCAGGCCTCCACAGTCACCGGACCTGAACCCAATCGAGATGGTTTGGGGAGAGCTGGACCGCAGAGTGAAGGCAAAAGGGCCAACAAGTGCTGAGCATTCTGGGAACTCTTTCAAGACTGTTGGGAAATCATTTCAGGTGACTACCTCTTGAGGCTCATCAAGAGAATGCCAAGAGTGTGCAAAGCAGTAATCAGAGCAAAGGGTGGCTACTTTGAAGAAACTAGAATATAAGACATGTTTTCAGTTATTTCACACTTTTGTTTAAATAATTCCATGTGTTCATTTAAAGTTTTGATGCCTTCAGTGATAATCTACAATGTAAATAGTCATGAAAATAAAGAAGGCATTGAATGAGAAGGTGGTTCCAAACGTTTGGCCTGTACTGTAGATCTTTTATAGACGCCAATACTTTGTTGGTAATCCATCCGTTTGCTACAAATGTCCAAATTCAAAAAAGTGCTTAAAGTAAAAACAGTTTCTGCTTACTACATGCTTCACTGTTTCTCCACATTCACACTGTCCATCAGGATGTTTACCAATCAGAGCCAGCCCATTCCTGCCAACAATGCCCACAACTCAATCTGGAAGAGACTACTGCGTCTCTTCTCTGACATCTATAATAACATCTGTCTTTCTCTACCATTCTTTGTACTGAATAAATTCTCCCCTTGCTTTTGCAATTTCATGGATTTTGCCACATTTCTTTTACTGACTTATTAATGTGAACTCTTTCCTCCTGCAGTGCTTTTTGTGCCACCTCATACCCTGCTTTGTGAATTCTATACATCACTTGCAAAACTGCCAAATTTGTAGGTAAATCTGTAGGTGGCCTCCCCACATTTGACACTGCCGGGCTTTTATATCCTCCGTCAGTACCATAGACCGTTAATATTAATGGACAGAGCATGTGTGACGTCACCCATTGGTTTGTGGAGATCAGAAATGAGTCGTTGAGTTTACGTTTATGGGCGCAGCCATCGTGGTTGCGGATGTGACGATTTTAGAGGAGAGGGCGGAGTGAGGGAGGAGCCACATACTGGTGGGCGGGACATACAGTCTATGGGCGGGATCTGACTGACGTTAGCTGAGAGTTAGCAACGCTGCTCTACCGTTACGTTAGCTAACCCTTTCACTGCCAACGTGGATGCAAACGCTGCTGAATAATTCAAGGTAAGATTTAGCTTCACTAGGTTTTAAGTATATTGTTGGTTGTATGGTTGTATTACATATAATAGTCACATTGTAAATTAAATGTATCTGAAGTTAGCATGTAAATTGTCTGTAACGTTAGCTTGCCACTTAGCTAGCTATGTTAAAACATGCTAACGTTAATTTTCTGCACATGAAGTTAACTTCTCGTAGTTTAAACGTAGTGTCTAGTGAAATGCAAAACGGCGTTTTTCAATGCTTATCATTATCTAACGCTATTAGCACATATATATACCAAGTTTCTTATAACGTTTGGCTAACTGTCATAACCATAAAGCACTGGTAATGCCGTGCTACCGTTTGCCTTCTCAGTCTATAGTTGGCGCATTTAACCTTGACATGCTGTAAAGAGCTAATGTTAACTAGCAGAAATAAGCTCATTTAATTAAGTTACAGTTACACTAAAGAACAATGGACTGCTGTTTTTGTCTATTCTCCTAGATAATTAATGAAGTACAATTACATGCTAGTGTGCATAGATATTTAACTATGAGGGTCTCAAATGGAAATTGATGATTCTCTTTCTTCAGAAATAGGAGCGCTGAGAGCCACGATGGCATGTCCCCCCCAACGCCCCATAAGTAAGCAATAGTAATAGTTCATTTTCTTCTGCTATTTATTGTACAACATTAAACTTAGACTTTTGTACAACTAAGCCAAGGTTACAATGCATTTTCAAATAGTGTATTATTAAGAGTGCTGTTAATGATTAAAATATGATACTTTTCTCGCTATTACAATGTGTTTTTCCATCCAACAGTCTGGATCATTGGAGACAGCTACGTCCGGCGTGGGGCAGAGAGAGCGGCAAAGACCATGGGGAACAACCTTGGTATTGAGAATATCTGCATCTATTGGTTCGGCTGGGGTGGTCTGCGGTGGAAGAGCCTTCTCTTTTTCTTTTCCCAGTCCCTACAAGGAAGAGCTGTCCCGGACGTCCTCCTTATTCACTGTGGCGGGAATGACCTGGGAGATGTCAAGGGCGTCAACCTCGTCGCTGGAATGAAGGAAGACCTGCAGCACCTCCACCTGCAGTATCCAGGCATGAAGATAATCTTCTCTGGCTTCACCCAGAGATGCAGGTGGAGGGCTGTCGCCCATCCCGGGAAGATGGACCACGCTCACAGGTTTGAACAGTGTTATGACTACATATGTTCATTGTTTAAGTGGCAGCTTTGCTAATCACCCTCAACTAAGGTTTGACACTCGTGGATTTTTTTTGCACGATTGAGTTCATTTTACCACTAAGGGAAATGATATATTTTTAAACAATTTGGCAGAATCTATTAAAGCCCAACTTCAACAAGAGTGAAATGTTCATGTCTGTTGAATTTGAGTTTTATTGTTTTCTTTTCTTTGCCCCATAAAAAGCCCACAGTGTCATGCCTTATGTGATAAGTGTAATTTATTTAACATGGTATTACTTTTTTTTAATTTAACAATTGTGGCCATAACACTGTTCATCTTACCTGCTCTGCTATTCCATGTTCCCTATACCCTCTATTACATTATTTGTTTTACCTCCCTTACCACCCCAGTCTTACCACCCCATTGTCTTTGACTCTCTTGCCCCCATCGGACGTAGTTGTAAAATATTGTAAATAGTTTAAAACATTAGCGTT
Source organism: Percina caprodes (assembly GCA_013375575.1). Lineage (NCBI taxonomy): Eukaryota > Metazoa > Chordata > Actinopteri > Perciformes > Percidae > Percina > Percina caprodes. The sequence continues at coordinate 568,791 of JABXJD010000305.1, read as the reverse complement.
CATTGTTGTTCGTTATTATAGTTAGTATCAGTCTGTTGTTCCAAGAGCATTACATACTTATATAGTTTGTTACTGGGACCAATTTATATTTCTACACTTTGCCATGCTGCCTTTTCCCGCTTTCATATTCTCCAAGTAAACCAAGAAACTGTTAACAAGAATACACTTTTTACCAGAATGTGAACCTGCAACATATGAAATGTCTCATACACAAGGACTCATGATGAAGAATTGCTCCTGGACATTTTAGTGCCTTTTTCCACTGTGCATTACGGACAACAAACAGACTGTCACACTATGCTGACTTTATTTGTAAGGGCAGCTTTTATTTCTTGACCCAGTCATTTGGACTTGGTTAAACAGTGCTGCACAAGTGCTATAAGTTTTATATGTTAAGCTGTATTTTTATATTGTGGTTTGTAATGTCAACCATTTCTACTGTAATTAACAGTTTGGCACTAGAGATTCAACTACCTCTTTATGATGCAGACATGTCTTGTGACAGTTAAGTTTCTCTTTACCTTAACCCATGGAATTTACACTTGTAAAAGGTGAACTACATTACTTAATTCGTCAATTTAAACAATCTTAAAAGTATGGCCAGTGTTTGTTTATGTATTTTTTTTAAGTTGATGCCCATTTCAATGTAATATAAAGGTCCTTCTAAAGCTACATTTGTTGTTTTTCCTGAAATAACTATAGGAACATCCAGCATTGTAGTCAAGACTTTGGTAATTTCATAGAATTTATAATTGATTAAAAGTGTCTATTTTGGCTTTAATACACATAAATATAACTTCTTAAATGTTACCATACTTGCTTTTCTTGTGTGTATTTTGAACGTTTTTAGTAGGTAATTGAAAATGCACTAGGTGCTGTTTAATCTGTGCAGGGCTATTGTAAATTCATAACAAACGTATGATCACAAATTGCAAAGGATAATTAAACTTATTTAATTAGTGATCGAGACCACAAACTCCTTTTGCAACCACGCGTGTCGCCCTCTGCAGGAATTCCGATAGAATGCAGCTTTAAGTTGCTTCCGCAGTTGCAGCACTTTGCCGAACCGGATGCTCTGTCCATCAATAATATACAGTCTATGGTCAGTACCCGATCCGTTCTGCGCATGTGCAATATGTTCGCGCATTCGCAGATGATATCATGATGAACGCGGATTTACGACACTGCACGATCTGTTCGCCTCCACCGGAAAGTTAACGTTAGTTTAGCTAACAGCTAATTCGGCTAACCACTAGCTGAGACAGCATGTAAAAGACCCTCAAAAGTTAAAATAACCATTTAAATATAAAACAGCTGTTATGTCAGTTCTACTTTACTTGTGCTCATTTAAAATACAATCACTCAATACTTGTCTTTATTATTACTGTAACGTCTTAATGTAGCTGTAGCCTGCTTTTCCCACTGTTTAGTTTGAGTAACGTTATTTTAGGCTGAATCAAGCTGTCAGCTAGCGGTTAGCCAAACTAACGTCGTTACCTTTCTGGTGGAAGCTGACAGCAGATCGTGCAGTGTCGTAAATCCTCGTACATCATGATTATCATCTGAGCGTGCGCGAACGTATTGCACATGCGCAGAACGTATCGTGCAGGTAGGACGGATCGTGTACCGACATCCTCCACTACAACCTCAGACATCTTTTCTTTTGCTTGTTTTCAAAAAATATAAATCAACATTGGGATCTGGAAACAACCACAAAGTAACATCTGAACGACATATTGGTGGACATTCATTCAAATTCACAATACCAATTTAACCTGCCATAGATTTGTTTGTTTTGACCAAGCTTGCTGTTCCCATAAACTCCCAAAGCTGACTTAACAGGTTTTTTGTTGGTCATTTTCCAGTCTGTCCTTTTAGTTTCATTAAATACTTCAAACCAAGTTTACGTCTTCTTATTGGTAATGGCATCGCCCCTGTTTCTATTAATAGCACAGATATTGGAGTTGGAGCTGCTTCTGCTTGGACTATATCAAGTTGACTAATCACTGAAGGGGCTGCTGCCCCATATGCCATACAGCCAATAGTTGATCTTCTTATTGCTCTGTATATCATCATCATCATCATCATCATCATCGATTCACTTTCAGCCCCCCAATTAGACCCAGCCAGACACCTTAGGTCACTAATTATTTTTCCCATATTTAAGCGAAACCATCTCAATATGCTTTTTCCATGTCATTGTTTCATCTAACAACATCCTTAAAAATGTATTTTTTTACTTTTTCAATAGTCATATTTTATATTTATACCATGTATTTTGTTTTTCCTGTTGATATTTTGAAACCCCAATCATCGGCCCATTCAAATACCCTCGCCAAACCAGTTTGAATTTAGCCAAAAACATAAGAAAGGTTCCTCCCTCGCTTCCAGAGGGCCCCATCTTCTGCAAATAATGAAAACCGAAATTCTTTTCCCACTCTGCTAAACATACCATTAACTAGTATATTAAAAAGAACTGGGCTTATAACGGTAACTTGAGGGGTTCCATTCTCTACCTCAAACTCCTCTGATAATTCACTCTGTCCTATCACTTAAAAAAACTCGTAATCCAGTTAAACACTATTCCTCTGATTCCCGCATCATAGAGTACAATGAGCAAGCTTTTTCAATGTCCAAAAACACTGCGACAACGGCTTCTTTATTAGCAATGACTTTTTTAAAATCCATATGTCTAAATCTGCATCCATCGTTGACCGTCCCTGCCTAAATCCACTCTGATATTCCACGAAATATTCATTTTTCTCCAGTTTATCCACAAGTCTATCTGTAGTCATGCACTCCATAATATTACATAAAACAGATGTTAAGGCAATTGGTCTATAAGAACTAGGGTCGGTTTTTTTTCCTGGTTTTACAAATTGGAATTATTACAGCATGTTTCCATTCTTTAGGAAGACATCCGCTCTCTAATACATTACTAATTAGGGCAAGAACATCTCTCCAAACATTTCTCCAGAATCTTTTAATAATTGATAACCCAACCCATCCCTGCCAGGTGAGGTATCTTTCCCCTGAGTAACAGCTTTTGGTAGTTCTTCTATTGAGAAAAATACATTAATATCATCAGAATTACCACAATCAATTAACAATTTAGCCATAGTAATTCTTTATATTTGACATCTATTTTCATCATCCACATTTTTGGAGCTGTGTACTTCTTGGAATTGCTTGACCAACATACTTGCTTTCCATGTACTAGTTACAGCTTGTTCCCCATCACAGTGGAGGACAGGGATTTCTGTCTGCCAAAAGATACCCGTCATTCTATGAACTGGGTTCCAAATCTTTAAGGGCGTATCTGGTCCTAATTTATTACAGAAAGTCTTCCAACTGTGCTTCTTTGCTTCCTTAATTACACGTCTAGCCTTAGCCCTAAGCCTCTTATATTCTATAGCATTTTTATATGCCCTATTCCTATCTCGGACCGTAGAATTACATTCTACATTCTTCAGTCCACCATGGTACCATTGTTCCACTTACTGGATCTTTTTTCTTAGGGATATTCTTAACTGTCATTGACCACAACACTTTGCTAAGGGAACTATTCCACTCATCTACTCCTTTTTTCACTTTCTATTATTGATAGTCCCATATTCACTGGTTCCTCAAACTTGATCCAATTAACTCCTTTATAATTAAGCCGCATGGAGCAATGAATTGGCTCCTCAATCAGACACTTCCCGAATTATTGGCACATGATCACTTTCCACTGAATAAATAAAGATCCATTGTCTCCCATCTACTGATCAATGCTAGTTCTGCCGATACAAATGTTATATCTATGGAGGATGACATTGACCGACTTGTACAAGACCATGTAGGACGACCATCATTTAACACAACTAAATTATTTTTAACTATAAAATCTTCTACAATTTGACCATTTCTGTCTCTCTTCTTACCTTCCCACAGTTCATTATGAGCATTAAAATCCCCATCCCAAATCCCCCGGTACACTAATCTTATCTACAATTTCCTGAAAATGACTCTCTTCTAGCTTAATACACAGATTATATTCTATTCTTCCACACTGAATTCCATTTCTGATAAAGGTGGCAAACCCCCCGACTGATGTATTCTCCCTATCTTTCCTTTCACACTTGTACCCTGGCGGCCTGTTGCACAAAAGTAGAATAAAGATATCCAGGATAAGTGAAGAAGTGCAGCTTGATTTAGTGTGATCCGCTCATTGCAGCTTAAATCGGTTGCACGTTTGCCGAGCCAGGATGAGCAGGTGAAGCTATGTCCAGCCAGGTGGAGATAGCTGGGATGAACAGGTGAAGCTATGTCCAGCCAGGTGGAGATAGCTGGGATGAACAGGTGAAGCTATGTCCAGCCAGGTGGAGATAGCTGGGATGAGCAGGTGAAGCTATGTCCAGCCAGGTGGAGATAGCTGGGATGAGCAGGTGAAGCTATGTCCAGCCAGGTGTAGATAGCTGGGATGAACAGGTGAAGCCATGTCCAGCCAGTTGGAGATAGCTGGGATGAGCAGGTGAAGCTATGTCCAGCCAGGTGGAGATAGCTGGGATGAACAGGTGAAGCTATGTCCAGCCAGGTGGAGATAGCTGGGATGAGCAGGTGAAGCTATGTCCAGCCAGGTGGAGATAGCTGGGATGAACAGGTGAAGCTATGTCCAGCCAGGTGGAGATAGCTGGGATGAGCAGGTGAAGCTATGTCCAGCCAGGTGGAGATAGCTGGGATGAGTGCATGTTCACAGCTTTCTTAAATAGACCACGGTATAGATCACAGATTTACTGATGCAGAGATGGAGACGACGCATGCGGCATATGTTTCACCCAATGAGCAGCAGCTTCTAATGGAAAGTAACGAGGAAAAAGGGAAATACGCCTCTTATCAGAGAGAAAAAGCCCAAGACTATAGCGGACCGACTGAATGTGTAAGGATGTAAAAATATCTACTTAGCCTACTAGTCACTCCACATTTTTATTAAGTTGTAGGCTACACTGTGTTTTAATTGCTTTTAATATGCTTATTTTATGTGTTGTGTTATTGCTGTATCTGTTTTTATGTGATAAATGTGCTGGTTTTACTGTAAAGTGTCTTTGAGTAGCCTACCATGTAAAGCACAATATAAATAAAATGTATTATTATTTAGCCTACTTTGCCTTAAAAGTGAGTAGAGGGAATTAATGTTCCTCGGGAGATGGACCCTAAGGACTCTAGGCTCAATCTCAAACCCTTATTCACAACGCAAGAACATGTTTTACAACCGTATGCACAAATCTCTATAAGCTATGTCTGATTCTAAATATCTTTCTACAATTAATGTTCATACAGAACAATCAGAAAGGGACAAAAACTAGAAAAACAAGTAAGTGACTTTAATACACGCTGTGAGCATATATGTAAAAATGTATTATTCATGTTTTTTTCTTCTCCCAAGCTCCAAGCTGAGAATTGACAGCATCAAAATAAATATATTGAGAAGCATTGTGGTGTTCCCGGTGTGATGAATGTAAACTCCACTATATACGTGCTGTATATAGACCACGTTATTGGTCCAGTGATGTGAGACTAATTGAGGAGGTTATGAAACCAAAGTAAGCTATAATACCTAATAAAAAACATCAGGCCTACATATTAAGGAGTGACACAAACTGTCCTTTATTAGAGAAGGACAGCGACAAGAAAATGAAATCATGACTGTATTGGTCTCCGACCAGTCTGCCATTATTATGATCTGGGAATATCGCTGCATTGTCCCACTTAACCACCGGAGAGCGTCCAGACTCTCCCGATTGCCACTCCGCATCTGGGTGCCAGTGCAACCATTTCTAACCGTCTAAACAACTGCTATAGTAGGGTTTAAAATCAAACTCGTGACAACAATAGTGAGAAATAATGCATGTTAAGACAAATAAAGCAGAACACATTCAGAAGACAACAGAATAACTGTTAAACACGTTTATTTCGGTTCAGAGCGGCAGCTGATTTAACACATGAGCAGAGCTGCCAACTTTTTTTAAAACCTTGGAGTGAGATTTGGGGGGGCCAACCCATATTTTGCCGCGTACAAAGCAATTTCTTTGGCTCTTTCAGCATCATTATCATTCAGGGTTTAAAATGGGATTTGTTATGTGTGGGAGAATTATTTTTGAAAAATAAACCATTAAATGGCACTTTCTGGAGAGTTTTGTGCAAAAAAAAAAAAAAAAAATGGAGAAATCAAGTCTTACATGATATGTGCAAAACTGTAGAGTTAAGAACCTTTGCACTGTTGTATCAACAGGTATCAGGGCATTAAGCATTTCCATTAATGTTAATCAGTCATCACTTGATTACACATTGTATTACCTTCTTATGATATAAGAACTGACGCAGACAATGTGCCAAACATAATGAGCCACATGAAGAGACAGTGCAGCATATGTCAGTAGCAACAGCTGAGAAGATTTAGGTCTGTGGTGAACAGGTCCACCTCACACAAATTTCCTTCCTCTCATTCTCTCTCATGACTACCCACACCCACACACCCACACACACACACACACACGGTTTTCAGTGTAGGGACCAGGGACCCAAAGTTAAATTAATGTTGGTCTACCAGAGGGATCAACTAAGACCACTACAATTCTAAAGAATGAGAAATGTAACTGATTTACATAAATTCTAATCCTTTAACCTTTGTGCCAAGGCTCAGTAATGTTTGGCCCTCATCCTCTGTGCCCCACTTACTGTATTTACTTTATTACTTTGGGAAAATAGACTATTTGTTCATTTTATGAAACATTGAATGAATTATTTACAGTTACATTTAGAGATGCACAGAGATTAGAGAAGCACAATAATGGCCCAACGTTTCCCAGTATCTTGCTGGCACAAACATCTGGACCAGTCACAGCTGGCCTGGCAACCCAATGGCATAGCTTTTGTTTCCAGATTTTGTGACGACATATATAATTTTGAATATTACACAGTGAATGTTTCTGCTATAACTATTTCTACCCATTTCTACATCAAGTTATGCTGGAAACAATTGAAAATATCAAAAAATAAGGCCCTCAGGTGTTTTGTTGGGGAAGTACATGTATTTAAATGTGCACTTATTCATGTGAATCATACATTAATTCATTGGACACAGACACAGAGGACCACTTGGGTCTCTGGTCTTTGACAAAGTTTAGAGGAGACTGCACGCTGGTCTTCATCGGAGGTCTAGGCACGGATGCACCGCGTCACTGTCCCCAGCAGAGCAAGTCCACTAAAATGAACTGAAGTTGCTCCACTACCAGCCGCGCTGCTCACCTCTATTGTTCCAGAGAGTGGACACGAAGCGACGGACGGGTCTGTAATACTCAGAGCACGTACCTGAAGCCGGGAAATGCACCTGGGATGGCTCGTGAAAAAAATGTTCTCAGTTTGCGACTTTTCGAAAATTCCACAGACAGGGAGCGCTCTTGAACGCCTCACAGTCTCTGAAAGCACAACTAGTCGATCACGAGTGGCTCAACAGGTAGATCTATAGATAAACTCATCTTTCAGAAATGTGACCGACCGGGTTGACACTTCAGCGTGAGAAATCGGGGGTGTGGCGTGTGACCGTGTGAAACCAGTCAAATGCGTGTGTCTCACGGCCAATGCGTGAGAGTTGGCAGCACTGCATGAGACTCCAGGATTAATGTTAGCCTGGCTGTTAGCCTGCTCTGGACCAGGCTAGCCGCAAAGAATACATCTCCATGGTTACTTGGCTGGGTTTAATTCAACCTGCTTTTGTGCAACCAAGTCAAAGATAAATTCATCCAGGATAACTGGAATATCCCGACTTAATCCTGACTTAATCCCTTGTCCTGGTTTTGTGCAACAGGCAAAATCTAATCTCGATTATAACCATACAAATAATGTCTGTTTTTTCCACAAGAAAATCTATCAAGTGTTCTCTTGCCCAGTCACAATAAGACTCCTAGCATTCCATTGCATTATGTAAACCATAATAATAATATAAAAGACACTAATCACCATCAAATTCTTTGTGTCTGCTGTCCATTTCAGCGTCCTCATTGTCGTCTAACTCTGTTGAGTCCCATTTGCCCTTTGATCTGCACTGTAAGTAAATTCCCATAATTCCTTTGGATTGATCTCCATGAATCCTAGAAGTTTTCAGCTGCAGATGCAATTTCATGTGCCACTTCTGACTTTGTTTGCAATCATTTTAACTCTCCACATGGCTTCAACCATAAAGGCCGAGGCCTCTCCTTGATCTTGACTCACCCCACCATTCTTCTCCACCCTTCTCACTGCCTCTGCATAAGATACTTTCCTCTCTTTTTTATTCTCTCCATATTTTCTGCTTTGACATCATTTTGACAACCCTTGAAGGAAGCTGGATGTTCTCCCCAACATTTCACAGTTTCAGTACATTCTTTTCCGTCATCCTCCTTGCTACATCGTCTACATCTTCTCTTTCCATTACACACAGCTGCCACATGCCTATATCTCTGGCCCTTGAAGCACCTCAGAGGGGGTCTTTCATACTCTTTACAGGGTAGCACATGAATCCCAACATGAACCTCTTTGGTAGCACACCGTCTTTAAAGGAGAGAAGGATGGGGTGGTTCCTCTACCATTCTCATTCCTACCCCATGCGTTTTACAGCTACAACATTTCCTCTTTTTAAACTAGTCAATATATCTTGCTCAGATACGTCCACTGGCATATTATACAGGTAAAAGCCAGTAAATTAGAATATTTTGAAAAACTTGATTTATTTCAGTAATTGCATTCAAAAGGTGTAACTTGTACATTATATTTATTCATTGCACACAGACTGATGCATTCAAATGTTTATTTCATTTAATTTTGATGATTTGAAGTGGCAACAAATGAAAATCCAAAATTCCGTGTGTCACAAAATTAGAATATTACTTAAGGCTAATACAAAAAAGGGAGTTTTTAGAAATGTTGGCCAACTGAAAAGTAAGAAAATGAAAAATATGAGCATGTACAATACTCAATACTTGGTTGGAGCTCCTTTTGCCTCAATTACTGCATTAATGCGGCGTGGCATGGAGTCGATGAGTTTCTGGCACTGCTCAGGTGTTATGAGAGCCCAGGTTGCTCTGATAGTGGCCTTCAACTCTTCTGCGTTTTTGGGTCTGGCATTCTGCATCTTCCTTTTCACAATACCCCACAGATTTTCTATGGGGCTAAGGTCAGGGAGTTGGCTGGCCAATTTAGAACAGAAATACCATGGTCCGTAAACCAGGCACGGGTAGATTTTGCGCTGTGTGCAGGCGCCAAGTCCTGTTGGAACCTGAAATCTCCATCTCCATAGAGCAGGTCAGCAGCAGGAAGCATGAAGTGCTCTAAAACTTGCTGGTAGACGGCTGCGTTGACCCTGGATCTCAGGAAACAGAGTGGACCGACACCAGCAGATGACATGGCACCCCAAACCATCACTGATGGTGGAAACTTTACACTAGACTTCAGGCAACGTGGATCCTGTGCCTCTCCTGTCTTCCTCCAGACTCTGGGACCTCGATTTCCAAAGGAAATGCAAAATTTGCTTTCGTCAGAAAACATGACTTTGGACCACTCAGCAGCAGTCCAGCTCTTTTTTCCTTAGCCCAGGTGAGACGCTTTTCGCGCTGTTTCTTGGTCAACAGTGGCTTGACACGAGGTATGCGGCAGTTGAAACCCATGTCTTTCAAGCGTCTCTTGGTGGTGGATCTTGAAGCACTGACTCCAGCAGCTGTCCACTCCCTTTTTCACAATCTTGACTAGGCGCGGTGATCCCTATTGCTTGTACACTTTTTCTGACCACAGTTTTTCCTTCCCTTTGCCTCTCTATTAATGTGTTTGGACACAGAGCTCTGAGAACAGCCAGCCTCTTCAGCAATAACCTTTTGTGTCTTTCCCTCCTTGTGCAATGTGTCGATGGTCGCCTTTTGGACAGCTGTCAAATCTGAAGTCTTCCCCATGTTTGTGTAGGCTTCAGAACTGGACTGAGAGACCATTTAAAGCCCTTTGCAGGTGTTTTGAGTTAATCAGCTGATTACTTTGTGGCACCAGGTGTCTTCAAAATGTAACCCTTACACAATATTCTAATTTTGTGACACACGGAATTTTGGATTTTCATTTGTTGCCACTTCAAATCATCAAAATTAAATGAAATAAACATTTGAATGCATCAGTCTGTGTGCAATGAATAAATATAATGTACAAGTTACACCTTTTGAATGCAATTACTGAAATAAATCAAGTTTTTCAAAATATTCTAATTTACTGGCTTTTACCTGTACATCACTCCTTTCACCTCTGTGTTTGTCTGTGGCTTGAACACCTCCTCTCCCTTAGCAAGCACGGTTTTAATCTTGAGGGCCTTAGCTTGTTGCATTTCCGACTTACATATTAAGAATAATTGAATAACTGAAATCATTCCACTTTAAAGTTCATTCGTCGACTGACTTTTTGAGGGGACCTTTACTTTGACCAGAACTCTAAATCCCTCATCACCATTTGGATTTGATCTTATTGCTTTACTCTGTGGGTTTTCCATATCACTGTCTTGAGAATCGTATCCTTGTTCTCTTTTGCGATTTGACTTACTCACTGTGTTGCATTCCGCTCCACCCCCACCGCAATCCCAATCCGCTGCCTTGGGCAGGGGCTGACTCTGAGTTTAATTTATCCCCAACTGTGTCAGATTCACCACACAACTTCCTTTCCACTTTGAATCTATCTACTGTGTTTGCTAAGACCTGCTAAGGAATATCGTTCCCGGGGCTATACAGGCCGTAGGGCAATACCCCTTCAAACAGTACCTCACAAAATCCAAACTTTCCAATCAAAATCACAATTAGTCACATAAATTCCAACGCATGGCTCTCTGGTTACCCGGCGCAAAAGGAAACAGTGAATTAAACCGATTGGCCGTCTGTCTATCTAACCTAAGTTGAAGGTGACGCTTCAGTGTACTCTCTGTTCACCCACAAGCTCCTACCTGCACCAACCTCTGTCAAAACTCTTCTTCTGTTAACGGCAGTTTGCATCCATTGCGTTGCACTACTGCCAACTACTGGTGTCTAATTTCTCCTACAGTTGCCAGCTAGATACTCAGATTCTGTCCAACAAATTAGCTGTTAAAAAAAAAAAACTAATCAGATACCTCCTGCCTTGCTCAACTCATCCACATTCTAGTATATTTCCCAATCCAGTTCCCCCCCCCTCAATCCTGCTCTTCTCATTCTCTACATCAACGTTTCCCAAACTTAGGGTCGGGACCCAAAATGGGTCGCAGACCCGTTTTATTGGGTCGCCAATTGGCAGAGTAAAATGAGAATCTGGCTTTTCGACTCTAGAAACCTGAAAAACAAATACAGGAACAGACTAAATGCTCAGCATGACCTCAGAATGTCCTCAGAATGACCTTAGAATGACCTCAGAAGGGCACTTTCAAAAACTGAACCTAGAGTAGATCAGCTGGTTGATATCTTCAACCAGACACATACATCTCATTAAATTCAAGTCAGCATTATTAAAAACATGTTGGTGTCGGTACTGAGGGACGATGGGAGGGGACGGAAACACAGAAAGGACAATAGAGACCTTTTCTGTTTTTGATTACTTTTATAATGGAATAAATACACTTCATATACATTTAAATTCATGGTTTGTTCCATCTTTTGTCCACAGTTTAAAAATGTAGATTTTACAATGATTCATGGTGTATTTTTGTAAATTTGGGTCCCAGGGAGACACCAAGTTTCTCTTTTGGGTCTTGAGCTGAAAAGATTGGGAACCACTGCTCTACATCATGATCCTTCTCTCCAATATATAGTTCCTACACTCAGTTAAAACATGTTGCAAAGTTTCTGGTTTTTGACATCTATAACACAACCCTGTTGGATGTTTCCCCATGATGAAAAAAGTGTATTATTTAAATATGTATGCCCAATTCTCAGTCTGGTGATGACTGCTTCCTCTTTCCTGCTTCTCTCCTTACATTACCAACAGTCTTTTGAATATTATATTGCTCCACTTTAAATACCCTTAACAAATTAGATGTTTTTCTACAAACTTCCCCTCTGTAACTCGGGACCACAATAGCAGATCCAGCGTTTCCTGTTTCTGGATCAAACTGAAGATTTGCACATATTCCTTATATTTAAATTTCTTCATATTTATAAAATTCACTCACCAGATCAACTCTTTCCTCGCCTTGATTTTAAAGCCCATGTTGCAGGTTAACAACCACTGTCGATAAATGGGTACATAAAGCACTCCAGATATGTATATAACGTATATATTATACATTTTACAGATAATGTAAAAATGTCTCCTATTGCATGGTGTTAAAGGCCAGTTTTTGGTATTTGTTTTGGTGTTTTGGCGTGATGACATCACGCTGGGGAGAAGTGGAGACTAGCCTCAACCTAGTACTAGAACTATGGCGACTGACTGGGATGAGAGGTGGGAAGAACCACTAATTACATGTATGATGGCCCGCAGCCGTATAATTACAAAGCTGTCAGACATGAGAGGGCGACTGAGGAATTGCAGAGAACTGATGGCCATAAAAGGCCATTTAAATGCATGGTCCGATGAGAATGAGGGGAGAGCAGGTGAACTGTCCTGGTGAGTTGCTATCATTTAGCAACGTAGCAACAAACAGCAGTGCTGGGAAACATTTCTAGATCTAGAAATAGAAGGCTAGCTATGGGTTACCTACTCAACTCGACTCTATTCGCCTTTTTTGGTTTTCCATTACGGAAAAAAAGGCCCCGGGACCTGCTACTTTTTTAAGTACTACCTCAGTCGAGGTTCTAAGCGAGCTGAGGCAATACCAAAAGGTGACGTGAAAACCTGCAGACTGCTGATTGGTCGGAAGTGAGTGTATATCTGTTAGAGTCCAAGGGGAATATGAAGACCCAAAAGCAGAAATGGGCAGGCAGGCAGGCAAATGTTGAGCTTGAAGGTTTATCAACAAAAGAGTCCAAACCATGGTAGGGATCCAAAACGCAATAAAAACAAACATCAAGGAAAATATAAAGTTCAAAAATCCACAAAGTCAAAATCCAAAAGAGTAAGAAGAAAAGAAACGCTGCAAAAACCAACAGAAACCTGAGACTAACCAACACACCAAATGCACACAAAATACTACAATGATCTGACAATGGACAAGGGGAACACCAACACTAAATACAGAGGGTAACGAGATAACAAGAGGCAGGTGACACAAGGGCTGGGAAACAGGTGGAAGACAATCACAAGAGCGGGAAATCACAGGAAGTAAAACTAAAGACAAGACAGCACAGCAAACCAGACTATCAAAATAAAACAGGAAACAGAACATACAGACACGCACAAGAGACTACAAGACAGAAACTACAACTTGACAAGACAAGGGAGCAACCAAGGACTGAAAGACCAAAAAATAACACAATCACAAGGATGAAATATACAACAAAATACCAAACCATAACAATATCTAACCTTCCCTTTCTCACCAAGATCCTTGAGAAGGTAGTGGCTAATCAGTTATGTGATTTTCTACATAGCAATAGTTAACTTTCAGTCAAGATTTAGAAAGCATCATAGCACAGAGACAGCGCTGGTGAAAATTACTAATGACCTTACTAATGCAGACAAAGGACTTGTCCCTGTACTTTTACCTGTTGTTTTACTAGATCTTAGTGCTGCATTCAACACCATTGACCATACAATCCTGTTACAGAGACAGGAACATTTAGTTGGCATTAAAGGAATCGTTGGTTTAAAGTTGGTTTAAGTCATATTTATCTGATTAATCTCAATTTGTTAAATTTTAACAGTAAATCCTCAGAGTACGGTAAAGTTAGCCATGGCGTTCCACAAGGCTCAGTGCTTAGACCAATACTTTTCTCCTTTTTATATATGCTTCCTCCAGGCAATATTATTAGAAAACACTCAATTAACTTTCATTGTTATGTGGATGATAACCAATTATATCTATCAATCAACTCAGACGAAACCAGACAGTTAGCTAAATTTCAAGCATGCGTTAAAGATATAAAATCCTGGATGACCTTCAATGTTCTGATGTTAAACTCAGACAAAACTGGGCCCTAAACATCTCCAAACTTCATTATCTAGGGATATAGCTACTCTAGATGGTATTGGCTTGACCTCCAGCACTACTGGAACGAATCCGACTTACTGCCGAGAACCTGGACACAGCTCTCACTTTGGTCATATAGAGATCGGATGGCCCTGAGAAGGGACCCCCTCACCCCATACTCCCGCTGCATCTCCCACAGTCAGAAATCTAGGAGTTATGTTTGATCAGAATATATCTTTTAACACCCATCTAAAACAAACCTCAAGAACAGCCTTTTTTCATCTTCGTAACATTGCCAAAATTAGGAACATCCTGTCTCAAAACAATGCTGGAAAACTAGTCCATGCATTTGTTACTTCCAGACTGGACTACTGTAATTCTTTATTATCAGGATGCTCAAATAAGTCCCTTAAGACTCTCCAGCTGATCCAGAATGCTGCAGCACATGTTCTGACAAGAACTAAGAAAAGAGATCATATTTCTCCTGTATTAGCTTCTCTGCATTGGCTTCCTCTACAATTCAGGATTGAATTGAAAATCCTTCTCCTGACCTACAACGCTCTAAATGGTCAAGCACCATCTTATCTTGAAGAGCTTTTAGTGCCTTATTGTCCCACTAGAGTACCATGCTTCCAGAATTCAGAGTTACTTGTGGTTCCATGACTCTCTAAAAGTAGAATGGGAGCCAGAGCCTTCAGCTATCAGGCTCCTCTCCTGTGGAATCAGCTTGCGGTCTGGGTTCGGGAGGCAGACACCGTCACCACATTTAAGAGTAAACTTAAAACTCTCCTCTTTGATAAAGTTGTCAGACATCGCCTACCAAGAGCCTGGGTCTGGGTCTGTCCCAGGTTTCTGCCTAAAAGGACGTTTTTCCTCGCAACTGTTGCACTGTTGCTCGCTCTGGAGGAAACTACTAGAACTGTTGGGTCCTTGTAAATTATGGAGTGCGCTCTAGACCTACTCCATCTGTAAAGTGTCTCGAGATAACTCTTGTTATGAATTGATACTATAAATAAAATTGAAATTAAAGCTTATAGTTAAGGAGTGACAAGTCAGAGCGTTCGCCTGGACCGGCGGAGGAGGGTGTTTAGCCGCAGACATGGCACCCCTTCTCTTCTCTGCTTCTCTTCATAATTGTCACATTAATTTACCATATAATCGTTAATATAATAAAACTAGAGGGAGGCAGGGCAGCAAAGCCCGACTCGGCAGGGGAGAGTTCTGGTCCGACCAGCCTCCTTTCTATACCCGTCTCTCTTAGTTATGTTGTAATAGTTTTAGACTTCCTTTGAGAAACTGAGCTCCTCTCTCCTCTATCTTTCTATCTTTCCATTTGTTTGCATCCATGTCCCAGAAATGCTTGTTACTAACCTAGCTCTGGGGATTCATTCCCCGGAGTCCTTATGTTCTTTTCCCCCCGCATGTTTCCTTGGATCAGGGAGGATCCAAAACCATAGTTGCAGCTGTTGCCATGTCCTTTGATGTCCTGTTACATCCTGCTACACTCTGCTGTGCCTTAATGCCATGCAGTGCCATGCTATGCCATGAACTACTACAAACTACTATTTTTTTAGTCACTGTTGCATTATCTTTTAATGTGACTGTTATTGCCACTCTTCACTTCAACCCAAACCGGCCCGTCAGCAATATTGCACTTTACCCTTTAATAATAATTAAATAAAACAAAATAAGACGAACAAACTCAACTAAGAAAGAAAACAAATTGTACAAATAAATGTCTGTTACTCTAAAGTAATGTGGGAAGAAACAATGACATTATTGCACTCAAAGACTGTCCTATAAAAAAAATCATATAATGTATTTCATAAAAAGGACAGACAGTATGGCATACCTTTAAATCATTTAGGTTTGATTCAGACCAGCAGCATGTTTTAATGTGATGACCAATACTAAAAAGGAAAAATAAAGACAATACACTGAAAATCTCATAATTACATTATATTCTACTATATTTAATACATTTCAATACTGCTTTACTGAAAAAGTATCCTTGCAGATATTCCCGCTATTAATCTATGGTCAATGTTGTCATGTCTATATTGTAATGCATGGTTTTTTGTCACTATTCAGGAACTGGCCGATGGGATTCGCTGGACCAACATGTTTCAGAGACCAGGAAGGTGAACGTGCCACTGCAAATGCCACTGTAGAGGTTCAGCAGTACCTAAGTGAGCCGAACATCCCAAGCATGTGGATCCTGTATGTGTGTATGATATTCTGTGCACACCTGCCTCCTCTGTGCCATGTGAGCGTTTGAAAGCGGGTAAAGCTGGTGAAGTGGTCAGCAAGAAAAGAAAGAAGCTCAGCCCTGGAACAGTGGAAAAAGTTATATTTCTGAATAAAAATTACATTTAAATTCTATTCCCACAAACCCTTGTCACCAAGCACAATAATATCCCTCTGACCTGTCCACGAGCACTGTTATTGTCCAAATCACTGTTTGTCAACGGTCACAAGCACATTCACTGTCCCAAAGTATGTCCTTGCCACTGTCAGAGCACTTCCCACATATTTTTTTTTACATATTTAAGAAATAAAACAGTGACAACAATTACAAACAATACACTGAGACGAGAACGCGTCCCAGGGCCAACACATTTTTTAAAAATACAAATACTAATTAAACAGAGGAAAGACGGGAGGGAGGGAGACAAAACAACACACGCAGAAAACAGACAGGTACAAGACAAGGGACCAAACACCTGCGCAATTTCAAGGACCTCACAGAGTCAGCGATGCCCCGCCACGTGTCCAGAGTCTTCCCTGGGGCACCATTTATCCGCGCTGTGGACGGTTCCAAATAGACCCCAGCCAGGTAGGAAAGGGTCCCCGTGCGGATAGACAGGTCGTGTGGTTTTTTCCAATGGGTTGCAATCCTTCTCTGACTCAAACAATTTCTACAAACACCACATGTGTTCATTCACTTCCCTCCCAAATTGATGTATATGTACAAACAAAAACAAAAGAAACGTTCAAAATCGTATTATGTTTCTTTTTTATCTGTGCAGAAGACAATTAAATTTTTATTTATGCAAGGTCCCAAATAGGCTTAGTTATTTATGCCATTATTTATTCATCCATAAAGTCATACTCAAAGACATTCATGGACAATATCTGTGGAACAGTTTGTGACACGACAACAACTTTCACCACCAGATGTCCTCATAGAGTTATGGAGCTTTGAGTGCTCAACCTGTTTTCGAGACAATTAGATCGAAAGCTTCACTCGTTCCAAAAGATTCAGTTCGCCATCACTGCTTCTCTTGTTTAATGGCGGATTGTAAATAACCTCCAGGTGCATACCGCTCCCTACTGTACATAAGCGTGTAACACGTCATTTTACAATTATCTTAAATTCTACTCATCAACCCTGTGTCTTTTAAAAAGGTAATGAGTGCCTTTCTGGTGATTATTATCTCCTCGCCCTCTCCGTCTGATCCCAGTATCCCCATCAGAGTCCACTCCTGCCTGTCCTCCTGAACCCTGTCTCTAAACACCTGTCTTTCCACCTCATACCATGTGCGGTACAATATGACATGTTCAGCATTTTCTTTAACCCCACAGTTTTCACTCTTCCTTTTCCCCCTTCCCCCAATCCTATGTGATCCACTCTTATCATTGAGTCTTATCATTATAATTTTCCTCCCTCCTGGTCCTTTACATTGGCATGAACGCAGTCTCACTCCAGTGTGTAGCCTGTGCCCAAAGACACACACCTGGAACTTAACATGCTGTAGCTCCTCTCTAAATTGAGCATAATCATACAAAATAACAGTTAAAGTTACCAAATCAACATAAATACAGCAGCGTGATATAATCAACGTGCTTTACAGACACGTAATACAATAATATCCCTCTGACCTGTCCACGAGCACTGTTATTGTCCAAATCACTGTTTGTCAACGGTCACAAGCACATTCACTGTCCCAGAGTATGTCCTTGCCACTGTCAGAGCACTTCCCACATATTTTTTTGTACATATTTAAGAAATAAAACAGTGACAACAACAATTACAAACAATACACTGAGACGAGAACGCGTCCCAGGGCCAACACATTTTTACAAATAAAATACTAATTAAACAGAGGGAAGACGGGAGGGAGGGAGACAAAACAACAGAGGGACCGCAGGGTTAGCTAACGTTAACTGTTCCCAGACAACAGAGTAGGACTTGGCCTTTTTTTTCGTCACCAAACGCCGCTGTGGCTGCCCTCCTTCAGCCATCTTTACTCGCGCTGGGATTTTAACCCTCATGTTGTCCTCGGGTCAAATTGACCCGTTTTCCTATATCAATGTTCTTTTTAATTACCCAAAACAACGTGATTGATTCCACACAACGCTCATTGGGGTGATTTTGATGGGTAATTTAGGGGCGTCTTATTCAATTTTATAGCATTTGAAAACAAACTGAAGTGGTTTTGAAATAGTCTTGAGTAAAAGTTGACATATTCCAGTCTGTGATTATCATCAACGTACCTTCCTTTAATTTTAGTCTAAATAACTCCTAATTTCTGCTTTTCTAACTCAAACATTAGGTATAACTTCCTTATTTATTGACCATAAATTCCAAAAATAAATGTATAACTAAATTTAATAAGTTAGTGTTACGTAGTGTTGAAAACGTCAAAAAAAGTGACAAACGTTGAAACAAAGCTTCAGAAACGTAAAAAAAAGTTAGAAAGATCGATGAAAAGCGTCAACAAAATTGTTGATTTTCAATTTTGACCGGAAATTCCAGCGGATGATATCATAGACAGTTAAAGAAATGGACCAACAGATCCCGCTGCTCTGGACAGAGACCAGTGAAGGATATTAGAAGCTCTTTTCCGGTGATGGCTGAGTGTTACTGAGCAGCCTCCAACTGAGCTTGACGACGTAGATGTGACGTGAGCAACCTGTCTGAAAGTTGTAAGTCTTCTGGTAGCTGTGCAAGAGAAATCTCAATCATTCCCAATCAGCAGAGACGGAGAGCGTAGGTATATGTTAGGAGATAACATAGACACAGGCTAGTTACTGCTAACTAACATGCTAGTTAACATTAGTAATTAACCCTTGTGTTGTCTGTCCGTCAAAATTGAAAATCAACAATTTTCTTGACGTTTTTTATCAATTTAAAAAAAAGAAAAGAATTCTCAACACCCACTCCCTTTTTTTTAACGTTTGTCACTTATTAACTTTAGTTTTTCAGTTATTTTTGGAATTTATAGTCAATAAACCTCATTTATAGGAAATTATACCTCATGTTTGAGTTAGAAAAGCAGAAATTAGGAATTATTTACACTAAAATGAAAGTAATGTATGTTGATGGATAATCACAGACTGGAACATGTCAACTTTTACTCAATACTATTTCAAAACCACTTCAGTTTTCTTTTTCGAATCCTATAAAATTGAATAAGACACCCCAAAATTATCCATCAAAGAGCGTTGTGTGGAATCAATCATGTTATTTTGGGTAGTTAAAAAGAACATTGATATAGGACAACGCGTCAATTTGACCCGAGGACAACATGAGGGTTAAACCTAAACAGCTGATGTAAGTCCAAACTGTCTGCGAGCTTCTCCTGACAATACGGTGATTTGTCGACTATGCGACCGTAAGTCTCGTGGTTGTGACACAATCATTAGCCCATTTTTACAAAAACGTCTTCTACGGAGCCATAACGTGAGCTACAAGGTAACGGAGCCTTTTATACATTGTCATGTTTCTTTAGAAATAAACAAAAGACAAATAGAGTCTTAAAACGCTTCAGATGGAAAGGTATTTACTGTCAAAGTGTCGCCAAAATGAATGGCAGTCAATAGGATGCTAACTGCAGGTGATGGCTTCGTAGCATTAAAATGGCGCCATGGGAGCTACGCTTAGAGAGGAGAGGCTTACCCCCCCGCACAACTGGCCCCCCTGACTGTGTAGACTGAGAGATTTTATGGCCTTGGGAGGGGCAGATGTGTGCATACGGACGTGCGCATCCGTGTCATTCAGAAGACAAAATTAGTGTTCTTACTAAACAGAACATGGCAAAATAATCATTTTTTTCTCAATTATACTACTTTGGTGATCGTTTGGAGCCAAAATTGAAATTATTGCACAGCCCAAGAACATAGGCCTTATTTGGGAGAAAAAAACTTAAAAATGTGGGAAATGTAGGAACATAGGGCCTAATTTTGAAAACAATTATCAGAAATGTGAGAACATAGGCACGCTTCCCCCAAGCATGATGCTTTATTTTAACAGTGGGCCATACAAAAAGCAGACAGACTTCATCAACACAGGAGACACTAAAAATGTGTTGTTCAGAGAAAATAATAGGAACTCAATCAGTGAGCAGAAAAGACGATATCAAGATAAAATGTGACTAAAACCGTTAGGTAATTACTTTTCTTCTACAATATGCTATGCTATATCCTGTATGTATCCAATATATATCCTGCAGAGATGGGAATACTTTCTGAAACCCTCATTTCAACAGGGCCAAATCTTCCCGTTATCGGGAAATGAAACTGTGACTGTCAGCGCCACTTCAACCATGCTGCTCTCTCTCTGGAAACACAACACAAATGAGAAGAGAAAAACTCAATCTCAGTTTAAATGGACCCATTTGCAAATACATTATTCATGTTTCCCTGGTTCCCCTAATATATATTTTACCTGCTGCCATGTTTAATTCATTACTTGGAGATATTTGTCTCCAAACTGGGTGAATAAAAATGTTTTTTCAACATTTTGAGGTTGTCGTGTCCACTTGGATTTACATGCCCCTGGTAGCACTAATCATTCCTCCAGCATCAAAATCAACCTTACTAACACTACTTAGAGTAAATATTCCTATAGGGGTGATCAAATTGGGACAAATAGCAGGTGCTAGTGTCACTTTGTGGTAACCCTTCCCCTGGCAGAATGACATCAGCAGTAATGACCAACCAACATCACCCTGCCATGCCTTCTACAGCAAACTTTTGTCCACATTTTCTGAAATGTAGGCCAGAAAGCAACTTTGCAATACTTTTCTGTCCAAACAATGACACTTTATTTTTTTATTTATTTTTTTTTTATTTATTTTTTTACAGGATCCACTAGGAAGAAAAGTTTCCATTCCGTTGAGCTGGTTACCAGGTTATAAGGTTTACATTTACGGATTAATACCTAAAATGTTGCCAGTAAACAACACACACCTCATCTTCCAACCTAGTCTGTTACCATGACGTTCCACTTCTGGGATTGCTCCATTGCATCCGATTTTAAACTGCGGTGGACTTCTGAGGACTATGGTTACCTGGTTCCCAGGTCTCTGCAGGGTAAATCCAGACAGCTAGCTAGACTATCTGTCCAATCGGAGTTTTCTGTTGCAGGACTAAAACTCCTTTTGACTGTTGCTCCAAAACAAGGTACTTCCCGAGGCTTAGGCTTAGTGCCGCCCAAAACTATTGTTATTGGTTTAAAGAAATACCAATTAATTATTTTTTCTCCCATCCCAGAATGCTGTGTGGACTAGCCAGACCGTCCTCCACAGCGTAGTGGAGGACGGTCTGGCAAAGCGAGACTACTGCCAACCTGGATTTTTATCATTACACTTAATTCTCCATGCAAACATGAGGAGAAAAACAAGAAAAGGATTA
This sequence comes from Percina caprodes, assembly GCA_013375575.1. Taxonomy (NCBI): domain Eukaryota; kingdom Metazoa; phylum Chordata; class Actinopteri; order Perciformes; family Percidae; genus Percina; species Percina caprodes. The sequence goes on along the minus strand of JABXJD010000305.1, from coordinate 547,076 downwards.
GCACAGCGGACTAAATCGAAGCTCAAATTTACACAGCAGCTTATTAAAAATGTCTTAACTGCCACCACAATACAAACACAGAACAGATATTATGATGTTAAATTATTGAGTTACTATTATCACACCACATGCAACTGTCAAATCAATTCAGAGCAAAGTCTCCCTGTGTTTTATCTCGACTGAACAGGCGACAGACAGTACAGTGATCAATGTTCAGTCAGTGTGGGACATTATGCTGCCAACATGAATATTAAAAAAGAAGACAAGACAAAAGGCAGACAATAAGAGAAGCATGAAAACAAGCTGGAAAAAAAAAAACTAAATCCCCAAAAAGTAAGAGGCTGAAGTCGATTGCAGATGGAAAAGCAGAGAGAATGGTACGAAGGAGCCTGCAGAGCTGAAAATAGCTTTATTGTCTCTGTGTGTGAGGTAAAAACAAAATAGGACTCCAGTGGTAATGCCAGAATGTAGGTGTGTGTGTGTGTGTGTGTGTGTGTGTGTGCAATGGGAGAGGAACAGTGGGGTAAATTAAAGACACTTTAGCTAATCTCTCACGGTATTGGTGACAGCGGAGTAGCTTCAGGATACAACAGCTCAAATTGTTCAATTGAAAACAGGGAGATGAGTTCCATTTGTCTAAATCACATTGCTCTTACTAATGTAGCTCAGCGTAAATCTTTCAGGAAGACTTCCTCCACCTCTCTCGCTTCCTAACACTGATCAGCTGTTTCGAGGCGTTCATGAAGTTCACGAGCCAATCGCAGCACAGCATCCCTGCTTTAATTCTGTTCTTCTCTCTGCTGGTGTCAGCTGTCAGTTCAGGTAAAGCGTGCGCCCCTCCTCCTCCTCCCCTTCCTCCTCCAGCCATTGTCACCCATGGCACCCTAGGTCCACCTCTGGCAGACTGCTCCCGTGGGCTCCTTCGGTCCGGTCTTCACCACCAGTGTCTAGAATCCATTGGGGGGTTATGCCTTTGCCTTTAAAAAAAATTTTATGTGGCGGCCTCCAGCTCACCCAGTAAGAGCGTTCGCCCCATGTACGATCGAGTCCTGCAGTCCTGCCCGGGTTTGACTCCGACCTGCGGCCCTTTGCTGCGAATCTTCCCCCATCTCTCTCTCTCTCTCTCTCTCTCTCTCTCTCTCCCCTTTCCTGTCTATCACCACCGTCACTAACAAAGGGAAAAGCCCCAAAGAAATTATCTTTCAAATTATTTTATAACGATGGAGTCTAATCTCCAAAGACTCTGTACATTTCACATTATGCATATGCATGAATGATAAAGTCTCTCCTGATTGAAATGCAGCAGCGAGCATCCGCACAGGGATCTAATTCCATTCAAATGAAATGCTTGTACAAAGAACTGTTTTTCTATTGAACATTAGGTGTGTTCACTTCATTTACGGAGCCTCCTCTACATACAACTGAACATTTAATCAACAGAGCATGAGCTCCAAATGATCAGTGTTTTTACTCTCCATCAGTCTGAAGTCTTTACCTGCTTCTCAGAGGGATTTAATGCCGCCAGGGTTTTTTTAAGAGACAAACGATTATAATTAATGGCTGAGGTCATCTGGATTCTGCCGCGTCGGAGGCCTGCAGCCACTTTCTCACAGCTCTCCAGCGGCCTGATAAGAGCGTGTAGAGGTGAAACGGTTTTTAGAAAATCTATTTATTATTGGATAGCGAGGCATGCGATGTGGCTCGGCAGTGATAACTGATAAGTATTAGGACGAACGCTGACTGCGTGGAGCCAGGCAGGGAGGAAAACCTGGGAACGTTTTGGAGTGAGAAGGAGACGAGTTGCGAGGATAATCCTTCTTCAAAGTTCACCTCGTCTGTCGGCACCCATGTTTAAGAAGTTGTCTTCCACTGCCGATATTTCTCTGTCACAGACAAGCACGGACTGTTATTTTTCCATTAGAGATTAGACTGTTATCTCCTATTTAAGAAGGAGAGGTTGGAAGAGTCAAGGTGCTCTTAAACCACAGCTGTGCATAGAGCAATCTGATTATAAATGTATCATATATGTACCCCCCCCACCCTAGAACAGGGCCTACTGAAAAGGGAGCCTTCTTACAATTGTCTTATTGAACGCAAGCAGTTTCTCAAAGTCTTTCCACAGCAGGACGATAGAGAACGAGAATTCCCCTCACCTCTGACAAAGGGCGTATCAAACTGCAATGAAGTGGGAGGAATTACACCAAGCTGTCCAAGATGCTGCTAACAGAGACCGGCGCCAGAATCTACGTCTTGTTGCATTAAAAGAAAAGGCGGAAGACGATGGAATGTGTAAAAAAACGATAATCTCCGAAGCTCTTGGTATCAAATTGGACACCAGTCCAATTCGATACCATAGAGCCCCAGAACCAATGCCTGAAGAAGCCCAACCGTCCAGGCCGATTATCATTCCATTTTTGAGTTTCCTGGAACGGGGGACAGTATTGGCGGCCCGCCAAGATGAAATATAGAAACAAGGATTCACAATTTAAACAAAGCTATTCCTCAATATGGAATAATCCCTCGATCTGTATCAGGGGAAAAGTATTTTTGTGGCAAGCATGGTTGGAAAAGGGGATACGTGTTGTTGAATATCTGTGCAGAGAACACTCATTTATGTCATCTGAGGACCTTAAAGAACAATTTAATTTGACTGACAAAGGTGGTTTTTGGAGATATTTGCAGTTGAGAAGTAGCATGAGATCTGTTTTTGGGAAGAAGGAGAGATAAATGTGGTTCAGGAGTTCCTAAATTGTCCAAGCATTCTACATTCTGCCTCTGTATTTTGTAACAAATTGACAATAAATGCTGGAAGTGCAAGAAAGAGGTGGGTACTGTTCTCCATGCTTTATGGGACTGTCCCAGGCATTATACATGTCTTTGAAGCATTAACTCAATACTCATGTACTGTTTTTTTATTTGAAGGAGCATTTATTGACATACATTTATCAAATACATTGATCTAAAGATCCACAGAAGGACTATTTGATGGTGCGTTGTTTGCAAACGATGACGATGTGGCAAATTTTGTGCATCCCGTCCAAAATGCTGCAAAACATGTACATTTTAAATTGGCTACACTGAAGTCATATACTGGTGCATCTCTTCTCACAATTATATCATGAAAGTTCCATTGCTCTGGTGTCCTCAAGTCAGCATATCTGTATTAGCATTTTATTCACAAATTCATATTTTTTAATTCTAATCTGAACTGATCTGTAAACCCTTATCAATTATCATTCATTATTTTACATTACTAGGCATCAGGTGAAGGTACGTGTGGCTCAAGCCAGTGGACAGTGGCTAAAGAAACCTGCAGGGCATCCACTTCAAAAATTGCCGAGGCATGGAGTCCTTCTCAAGGCATTAAACATGTTCAGAGGAGAGATTTTTGCCCATCCCATGTACCTCCAAAAAGAGCTGTCTACCCTGAGTCCAGCATTTTTCTGCATGGATGTGGCCTGCAAACACTTCCCCTACCTGGAGAAAGTTGCCACCCAGTGTCCAGAGCTGCATGTTAGAATGATGTAAACAGATGTTAATTTCAACATATCCATTTCCTCTACTTCTGAAGGTGACATCGTGCCATGAGTTGTTGATTGTTTTGCATCCCAAAAGTATGCGTCTAACTATTGTGTCTGCAAGACACAATATACTTGTTCATATACACATTCATTGTAATGCATGTCAGGCCTGTGCCAAAGCCCATACATGGACGTATGAGGTTAGCGTGTAATTTTGTGTATGCATTTCTTCTTCCATTTGTGCTTGCGTATGACTGGTTATGATTGTCTTGTAACTATGTGTGTAAAATTGCAGCTGAAATGGGGAGGGCGGACCCAAGAAGGGGCAGGTAACACTATAGGAGAGGAGGTGGAACAGGTAAACTTTTAAATATTGGGCTGACGGCGTTAATCTTTCAACCTTCATTATCGCACTAATACTAATTGTTTACTAATTGTTCACAATTTAGGTCAACAGCTTCTTGTCCAGGGCGGCCATGTCAACCAAGTACATGTCAAAAGGAGGTAAAAAATAATATGCTGTGCATATTATTTCTGCACGACGAGACATGATAACAATGTTGGCAATATCCTGGAACCAAAGGAAAATGGCCAGCGTCCTGCAACAGAGGAGCAAATCTGTTATCCAGTTGTACACTCAGTTGTTGGGGAGGCATTTTGTTGCTGATTTTCCCTTTTGCAGCTGTCCACGGCTGTGTCCTACTAGGTCCAGGGGTTGAAGAGGCGCTCTGCTGGGATGATAATGCAGGCCATCCGGTCATATCACAAATCTCAGGGCACTGTGCCCTGGCCGTTAGTTGTCCTCCCATTTCCCAGGAAAATGATTTCCTCTTAGGCTTCGCACCAGACGAGTTCCAGGGAGGACTACCACTTGTTGATTTATTACCCATTCCCATAGACTGTATATATATTGATGGACAGAGCATCCGGTTCGGCAAAGTGCTGCAACTGCGGAAGCAACTTAAAGCTGCATTCTATCGGAATTCCTGCAGAGGGCAACACGTGTGGTTGCAAAAGGAGGTCGGTTTCTATAGAAGTCTATGGAGAAATGACCCACTTCTTACTTGATTTATTACCTCAGTAGACATCTTCATTATGAGTTTGTGGTCTCAATCGCTAGTTTTAAGCATTCTGCAACACATAATGATGTTAATTTTTTAAATTACGGTCTCGTTGATTTTAAAATCGGCGATAAAGCCGGGGGTGTTTTAGGGCGTGGCTATGATGTGATGGACAGTTCTCGGCCTGTCAATCATGACAGAGCATTAGCAAAGCTTGTCCATGGCACGTGAACTTCATTTTTGTGGGTTGCCCACGTTTCATCGCAGTGACTGTGACACTTTGGTTGGCTAATAATGTCTCGTTCAGCGTTTTGGTTGCACGGCGAGACACTCAAAGGAATCGGCAGTTCAGTTTTTCCGGTAAGTAAAATTATATTTTGTTTTAATATAGTTTTTCGTTAGCCAACGTTAGCATCTCATTTAATATTAGCTAGCTAACTAGATTGCACCTTGCTAAGCAAGCTAGCGGGCTAACTAATAATGCTATGCAGACCGTATAAACGCATACAGTCTATGTATAAACGTATTAAAATATATTTAATGTTAGAGTCGAATACAGTAGGTATGCACAACGATCTTGCCGGTGATCTGTTGATCTGTAATATGTGGTGTTATTGCTAATCAATGCGCATGTAATGGTAATGTTAGCTTAAAATTAAAGCCTGATGTAGCTAACGTTAAAGTGCAAATTCATAAACTTTATTAGCACGGGATAAGATCATTTTGGGACAGCGTGTGATTTAGAAATAACTCCTCACATCTGAGTTTCGTATGGCGCATTTGCACGACAAACTTAGACCTGCTTTTTACTGAATTATATGTATCCCGAAAGTTTGGGCAACGTTACCCTGAGGCGCGCAAAGGACGGCCAGTGCGAGGCCTGCGGACCGCACCCCACCCTAGTCGGGGTTGCGTATCTTTTTGGGCGAGAGGTTACCAGGCACATACCCTATCACCCTCAACGCGGCAGCACCCACACAACATCACCATCAAAGCTGCGTGGGGGAGCGCGTTGACTTGGAGACGAAGGTCTCCGGGTGGGGGAGTGGGTCAGAATGTTTTGGCGTTAAAATGGTGCATGTAAAACAATTAGACATTATTGTAAAGTTACATTAGTGTATTACACATTGTCTAAGATAAAATGTGATTTGATACAATTTTACATGTATGTTTATTTTAATACTGCAAGTCCTCAACTGAAGCATACATTCATACACAAGTTCATATATTAATATAATTCATTGTGATCTACCATGCCTTAACTACATGTTTGTCTTTAACTGTAATTCCAAAGGTATCCACACTGAAACTGAATGAGCAGAGCCTCCAGAAGGAAGACCTGTTGTGTAGAGCGGTGTGTTTGGTGCCATTTGATCTGGACATGGAGAACAGACGGCGTTAACCACATCCAAAGTTCTCCAATGTGTTCTGATTATAATGATGCCAGGAAATCATTTTTGGTTCAGCTTCTTCTGCTGAAAGTGTGACAGGTTAAATTGTAAGAGTAATGCGTAAGTTGTATTGTATTGACTGTTTTGTTTTGTGGTGCCTAGTTTAAGGGTAAAAGTACTGATCTGTGATCTACTAAATACTTAATCGGTGAGCCTGAGATCGATTGCTCTGGTCTCCACCCAAGTCCCTGGGGAAGTCGTAGTCTTTTCCTCATTGCACTAAAGTTCTCCGTGAGGAAACATAACCGTATAACTCTCGTGATTATTTCTCCCCTTTTTCAGGTACTTTAGTAATATAAAACAGTTACTTTCGATGTAATGACTTGCTAACATGTCAACGGTGTTTTAAGATGTGTTTTAGTAACATTTTGAGTAAGCTAAAGTTAAGTTTGCAAAGTGTATAACGTGTGTGTGTGTGAGCCGAGCCTCCGCTCTGTTGCAGCAAGGAGTAGCGTTGTGCTGCGAGTAGCCGCCTTTTTATGTTAATTGTGAATCAACATGTACGCTGTTAATATTTTGCGGTGTTATTTGTATGTGTTTCAAGCACTTTGCTAACATTGTTGATACATGTAGTTAAGGTTTACTGAACTAAAACTTGTTGTGACTTGAATAAGCCTTGTATCCTACCAAACTACCTATTTCCTGTATGTTTGTTGTGTAACATATGGTACTTTTGTAAAATGATTGCACTAAAGTTCACTCTCGTGATTATTTCTCCCCTTTTTCAGGGGCGTAACATTTTTGGAGGCACCACTGGGATTGCTGCTCAGATGTCCGGTCTCCACATTCTGGTTACTGAATTCCGAGCCAGCTAAATCCCCACATAACAACCCAGGCAGGCTGCAGTGAGGAAAGTGTTGCTGTTTGAAGGGAGCTGGGAGTTGGTGGTTAAGGACATGTCAACTGAGGCCATCGAGAGACCATCAGAGACAGTAAAGACCATCTAATTCAGAGTCACCTCCTGCACAGTAAAAGGTCCTCCTGTCCTGTCAACATGACAATTAGTATGTTTTAGTGAATTACAGAGTAGGCTGTTGTGACTTGAATAAGCCTTGTATCCTACCAAACTACCGATTTCCTGTATGTTTGTTGTGTAACATATGGTACTTTTGTAAAATGATTGCACTAAAGTTCTCCGTGAGGAAACATAACCGTATCACTCTCGTGATTATTTCTCCCCTTTTTCAGGGGCGTAACAAAAGGACAGACCAACTTTTAGCACTTGGTGTTTAGAGGTTCAATTTATTGTGGTTGACTTAGTTTCTGCTGTAGTTTGATAGGTGATAGTAGTAACATTAAGTTGTTGTGTGGATTAAAACTATTTAATAAATATTAAACTGGAATAAAATAATTCAAATACTGTAGCAGTCATCACTTTCACAGGTGAAAGTATTTTTGGTAATTTTACATAAAGGGTCTTTTAAAAGCTAGAACTGGTCCACCATAAGTCCCCCAACAAGCAAAATGTGAGTCCTGTAATAGATGTATAGGCATATAATTTATTTTGTATATTTAGGATTAAACTGTTAGAATTAAATATTGACATTGCATGTCCCTGTATGGTTTTTAGTTTTCATACTTTAAAAATGTCAGTGCAGTAAATATCAGGTACATTTGATTTAATCATTAGTTATGGCAATTGAATAAGTTGTTTAATTCTCCTTTTGAAATGTGTGATCATACGTTTGCTATGAATTTACAATTGCCCTGCACAGATTAAACAGCACCTAGTGCACTTTCAATTACCTACTAAAAACTTTTAAAATACACACAAGAAAAGCAAGTATGGTAACATTTAAGAAGTTATATTTATGTGTATTAAAGCCAAAATAGACACTTTTAATCAATTACAAATTCAATGAAATTACCAATGTCTTCTTGTATGACTACAATGCTGATGTTCCTATAGTTACTTCAGATAAATAAATAATAGATAAATACATAAACCAAACACTGGCAATATTTTTAAGATTGTTTAAAATTGATGAATTAAATAATGTAGTTCACCTTTTTACAAGTGTAAATTCCACACATAAAACACTGCTGTGGGTTAAGGTAAAGGCAAACTTAACTGTCACAAGACACGTAGACCTGCATAATAAAGAGGTAGTAGGTAGGTAATCTCTAGTGCCACACTGTTAATTAACAGTAGAAATGGTTGACATTACAAACCACAGTATGTTTGTTGTCTGTAATGTTGTCAATCTTCCCCGTGGCACTTCCACCGCAGACCACCCCAGCCAAACCAATAGATGTAGATATTCTCAATACCAAGGTTGCTCCTCTCTGCCCCACGTAGCTGTCTCCAATGTTCCAGACTGTTGGATGGAAAAACGCATTGTAATAGCGAGAAAAGTATCATATTTTAAGCTATAAAGATAAAGGATAAATTAACAGCACTCTTAATTACACACTATTTGAAAATGGATTATTACCTCGGCTTAGTTGTACAAAAGTCTGATAAAAGTTTAATGTTGTACAATAAATAGCAAAAGAAAATAAACTATTACTATTGCTTACTTCTGGGGCATTGGGGGGGGTGAACATGCCATTGTTAGCACTCTATTTCTGAAAGAAAATCATCAATTTCCATTTGAGTCCCTCATAGTTAAATATCTATGCACGCTAGCATGTAACTGTACTTCATTAATTATCTAGGAGAATACACATGAATCAACAACAGTCCATTGTTATTTAGTGTAACTGTAACTTAGTTAAATGAGCTTATTTCTGCTAACATTAGCTCTTAACAGCACGTCAAGGTTAAATGCGCCAACTAAAGACTGACCCAGCACATTATCGGTGCATTATGGTTATTACAGTTAGCCAAACGTTATAAGAAACTTGGTTATACATGTGCTAATAGCGTTAGACAATGATAAGCAATTGCCGTTTTGCATTTTGCTGACACTATGTTTAAACTACGAGAAGTAAACTTAGATTTGCAGAAAATGAACGTTAGCATGTTTTATCATAGCTAGCTAAGAGTCAAGCTAACGTTACAGACAATTTACATGATAACTTCAGATACATTTACTTTACAATGTGACTCTTATATGTAATATAACCATAGACTATATGGGACAAAGATATACTTAAAACCTAGTGAAGCTAAATCTTACCTTGAATTATTCAGCAGCGTTTGCATCCACACTGGCAGTGAAAGTGGTTCGCTAAAGTTACGGTACAGCAGCGTTGCTAACTCTCAGCTAACGTCACAGTCAGATCCCGCCCATAGACTGTATGTCCCGCCCACCAGTATGTGGCTCCTCCCTCACTCCGCCCCGCAACCATGATGGCTGCGCCCATAAACGCAAACTCGACGACTCATTTCTGATCTCCATAAACCAATGGGTGACGTCACACATGCTCTGTCCATTAATGTTAACGGTCTATGCCTGTTCCACAGCCCTCCTGTTTCTTTGTAGTCTTGTTGTTAGCATGCTTTTGTTCATTGTTTTGGGTCCATGGTAAAGTGGCGTCATTTCCACAAGATCCGTTCACTTCTAATTGGTGAACCTTGGTTTTCTAGAAGTTCAATCTTCTGAAGGAGTTTGTAGTAGTCATCCACGGAGAAAGGAGGCATCTTGCTGCTAATTAGCTTTAGCTACAGTCACTGTAGGACAGGCTTGAGCTACTGGTAGGCCACGCTCACGCAGAAAAATGTTAAAATATGGCAATAGCCTACTATGTCTACAACAAAAAAAGTATAGTCCAAGAGCCGCCGCTCATAGTTTCTCTCAGAGGAAAAGCAATATTATCAGCAAAAATATGCAAGCAGAGGCAGGAGCAAGCAGCAAAGCGTCTGCACTGTAAGAAGCAGGAAGCAGTAGACTAATTTCCTTGTCAACAACCAATGGGTGCGCTCCTTGGATGTATTAAGAGAACTGGAACAGTGTTTGGCGCAAAGCCCCGTTCATTCCAATGCAAGTTGCTTTAAAGCTCATAAAGCAGTCATGGAGCTTGAAAAACACAGATAAAGCAACAGTCAATTCCACTGCAAAATCCTGGCAAAGCAGGTGGCAGGTTGGGTTAAAACGAGGAATCCAAAAAGGTCAACCACGAGACAAAAATTACAAAACTACTGAGCCAAGTTACCACAAAGGTGTATGGAACCATCTGGCGCTGAAGAGGTGGTCAGCCCGGGTATAAATGCTGTAGAGAAGGGTGACCAGATGTCCCCGGTTTCTGGGGAAAGTCCCTGGATTTGGTGACCTGTCCCCGGCTGGATCTGTCCCCGGTTTTCACTGTGACAGAACTTGAATGAAATAAAGAACAAATTGACCAAATGTAGCCGATAGTTGCTCAAGACAGCCAGAGCCAGCGGTGCTCCGAGCTCAGAGATGTTTTAGAATGCCGTATTTTACGATGCTAAAATTACCGTAAATTCTGGACTATAGGCCGCTACTTTTTTTCCCACACTTTGAACACTGCGGCCTGTACTACAACGCGGCTAATGCATGTTTTTTTTTTTTTTTTTCTTGCCGCCAAAGAAATTTTTGCTTCTTAACAGTAGACCAATAAAATTGAGGAGTAGTTCACAGAGGTCCAATGAAATTATGCGACAAATCAAGCGCACTTTCACAATTACATTACTGTAACTCAGTCATTTGTACTCACCCTCATCAACATGGAAAACGCTCAAAGAAAAGCATATGATGCAGCTTTTAAGTTAAAGGCGATCAATCTGGCCGTTGAAGAAGGAAATTGAGCTGCTGCACGTAATCTTGGCATAAATGAATCGATAGATTTATGAGACGAAAAGGCCTGTCCATCAGGGGACGCACGACTTTGTGTCAGCAGCTCCCTCCCGACTACGAGGAAAAACTTGCTAACTTCCGCACATTCACTCAAACAAAGATAGCGGAGAATTCCATCGAGCCAGATGATATCATAAATATGGATGAAGTACCTTTGACGTTTGACCTTCCTCTCACTCGGACTGTTAATAAAGAGATGACTGTCCATCACACTGAAAACAAGTGGCCATGAGAGACGCATTTTACTTGTGTTCTGAGCTGTACAGCATCCGGACTAAAGCTTCCACCGATGGTGAGCGGCTGACAATGCCAAAGGAAAATTCCCAAGAAAATCATGGTGAAAGTCAATAAGAAAGGTTGGATGATGGAGAGCCTAATGAAGGATTGGCTGAGAGAGTGCTACGCAGCGACCAGGGGATTTTTCGCAGAAAAAAAGCATTGCTCGTTATGGACAGCATGAGGGCCCATATAACAGATTCAGTGAAAGCTGCCATCAAGAGTACAAACTCAATTCCAGCTGTGATTCCTGGGGGCACCACTAAGTATTTGCAGCCACTGGACATCAGCGTGAACCGGGCATTTAAAGTGGCACTGCGCGTTGAGTGGGAGGCTATTGTTAGGGAGTGAGGAGTCGCAGCGTCCGCCTAACCCGGCCCACCTGCTTCTTGTCATAGTTGTCAGATCTATCTATCATATAATCAATAATGTGATAAAACTAGAGGGAGGAAGGGCAGTACAGCCCGATCCGGTTGGGGAGAGTTCTAGCCTGACCAGGCTCCTCTCTTTACCTTGTCTCTCCTAGTTATGCTGTAATAGTTTTAGACAGCTGGGGACTTCCTTTGTCACACTGAGCTCCTCTCTCCTCTATCTTTCTATCTTTCCATTTGTGTGCATCCATGTCCCAGAAATGCTTGTTACTAACCTAGCTCTGGGGAGTCATTCCCCGGAGTCCTTATGTTCTTTTTCCCCCAGCATGTTCCCTTGGATCAGGGAGGCTCCAAAATCATGGTAGCAGCTGTCGCCATGGTCCCGCTACACGTCCTGCGATGCCATGTTCATCCTGCTACGCTCTGCTGTGCCCTGCTACGTCCTGCTGTGCCTTGTAATGCTGCACAGTGCCCTGCTATGCCATGAACTACTACAAAGAACTACTACAAACTACTATTTTTTATGACTGTTATTGCCACTCTTCATTCGAACCCCAACCGGTCATCAGACACCGCCTACCAAGAGCCTGGGTCTGGGTCTGTCCCAGGTTTCTGCTTAAAAGGAAGTTTTTCCTTGCCACTGTCGCACTGTTGCTTGCTCTGGAGGAAACTACTAGAACTGTTGGGTCCTTGTAAGTTGTAGAGTGTGGTCTGGACCTGCTCTATCTGTAAAGTGTCTCGAGATAACTCTTGTTATGAATTGATACTATAAATTGAATTGAATTGAACTGGATGATGAGTGGCGAGAAATCCTTTACCAAAACAGGCCGCATGCGAAGAGCATCTTTAATCAAGTCTGCCAGTGGATCCTGAACGCGTGGAGCCGTGTCAAAACATCCACCATCACCAACGGGTTTCGAAAAGCTGGACTGCTGCGTGACGAAGAGGACCGCGTGCGCTCAAGTGAGAGCAAAAACGAAGAGACTGAAGTGAGTGACGAGATCCTGAGGCTGTTCCCTTCGGACACTGAAGAAGAGGACTTTGATGGTTTTAGTGCACAGGAGGAAGATGATTAATGACTTTTCCTGGTAGGCTGCAGTGTATATACCGGTATATATTTTTTACCAGTCGTTAGGAGATATTGGAATGTTGGTCGTGCACTGTTGTATTTGTATTTGTACAATATGTATTTGTTTTTTACCATACGGATTAAATTAAAAGTAAAAAAATCCTCACGTGTAATATCTTTCTGTGTAAATATGTCGTACGTGGACCACTTACGGCTTAAAATCCAGTGCGGCCTGTACAAGTACAAAATTGATTTTCTTTCTAAGATTAGAGCGTGCGGCTTTTAATCAGGTGCGCTCTGTAGTGCAGAATTTATGGTGCTTATTTACTTATTTACATGGAGTCTGGTGGGTTTAGCGAACGCACTTTTATGTTTTGTCATAAGTATGAAGTAGCAGCAGGGGTGATTCTAGGATCAGACCTTTTAGGGGGGCTCAACCCCTAATGAGAACAGCTCTAGGTCTAGTGTCCCGTTTTAAGTTTTACAAAAATAAAAACACGACGTATACGCTTCCGAGCTGAATATGTCCCCGGATTTTGTCTGAGAAATCTGGTCACCTTAGTGTAGAGGTGAATCATGAGATGAGAATCAGCTGAGTGGCCACGCCTCTTGACCCAGTTCCTCTAGGAACGCCCCCTCATGCAGAGACAGACAACACAGACAGACACACACACACAGGATGGGGAAAAACACAGGGACGACGGGAGGGAGGCTGTGTGTATGTGTGTGTGTGTGTGTGAGTGTGTGTGTGTGTGTGCGTGCGCTATTCATAACAACAACATACATTTTGGCTGTAAAAATTAAAGTTAATGGCTGTCAGGTGACCTAACTGCTTAAGCTTACATTGAAAATGCTAGCGGTTGGCCTGTGGGGGAGCTGAGTGTGTGTGATCTATAAAATCTGCTTTTTGGAAGGGTTATGGTTATTGCATTTAGCAGACTCTGTTGTCCCCTGTTTGACAAAATATTAATCTTATAATAGTAAAAATTAACAATAAACCATTTTTAAAAGTTGCTAAGCCATTATTATAGTATTGGTATGTATAATATAGTATAGTAATAACAATAATGAGAAAACAATATCAGATATTAATAATAATTAAAAAATAAACATACCATAAATCTACAAATCATAACTCTACCAATGAATTAATTATTTAAGTGTAAAATCCTGAAAGTCTTGAGACCCCTCTTGAATGATCTCCTATCACAGAATGCACACATATTTTAAGGGGACTGTGCAGGAAATGGGCCCGACCAATCACAGTGGGTCATTATTTTTACTTACGGCCTCACGCCGGTATAATTTAAGCCCTGTAAAAATACACTTGTACTGAATCCAAAAATCCAGGAATAATAGGAGTATAAAAGAAGCCAAATTCTGAAGAACAAAGCATCACGCTCTGAGGGGGCGGAGCCTACAACTAAAGTGGGAGGTAACTAAAGTTTACAAGTTACTGGAACACCAGTAAAGAAGCCAACTTTTGGTCAGTATCTTCGGGTGCGTGGCGTTTTTCGCCACATGCTCTGCATTGATCTGATCAGCAGTGGTCTGGACTTTAAAGGCTTGCACCTCAGGACTCTCAGTAAGGGACTCGATTTCTCTCTGCGTGTCCTCAAGTTTCTGCCTATTTAACTGCAGATGAGTGCGGAGCGTCTGCATTTCGTCAGAAATCGCTTGCTCCCTCCGAGAAGCGTTGAGCTGCTCCTGAGCCCACAAGTCTTCCTCTAGTCTGAGCATGTTCTTGACCTCCTGAAGTTCTTGTTCCAGGCTGTTCTTTTGTTTGCCTGTGGACTCGTTGTCCTCTTTCAGTGTATAATACTTGTGCTCAAAAACCTCAAGTTCTTGCTGAATGTCTTTTAACTCCTGCACTTCTTGTTGCAGAATCTCATGGTTACGTCTCATGGCCTCCTCTCCGTCACGCAACTTGTTGGTGAACTCCTGGACATCTTGTTTCAGGGTCTCGATGATAGCGTTGTTCTTACACTCATACTCAGTTATTGTCATTAAGCTTTGATTATCGTCTTTGGGAGCATCTTTGACACCGCTTATCCACCGGACATGCTCTTTCGCTTTTTCTTTTTCTGCTTGGAGGACAGCATACATGTAAAATTTATCCTCAAATATTTGTTCGATTTCCCCTTTGATCTCTTCTCGGAGAGCTTGATTGCTGTTAAAAATGAGTTCTGCATCGTTGTTTGTGATGTCTTCCGCCGTGAAATTTTTCAACTGTGAGTTCTCTTTGAGATCCCGTTCATCGACCTGGAGGACAGTAATCGTCTCAAGCTTATCCATAATTATTTTCTCCAATCTTTGGATTTCTTCCTCCGTGACGTTTTTCAGTAACACGTTCTTTTTGAGATCCTGATTTTCTGCGAGGAGGGCAGCATTCTTGGCTTGTTCTTCCTCAACGGTTTTCTTTAGGCTTGCAATCTCTAGTTTCATCTCTTGATGATCCCTCCAAACCACCAAATCATTGTATTTGGTGATGATGTTTAATGGAGAACTTTTCCTCAAGAGTTCCTCGCTGCTCTTCTTATAAAAGCGTTTGTCGCTATCAAACTTCTTAAAGTCTGCCTTGAAATTCTCAATGTGGATTTTTAAGCTATCCATTATAGTTAATTTTTTTAAGTAAAACCTGTTCTTGTTGCAGTAAGATGTAGCTACTAAACACTGAGTGTGTGCCACGAGTTCTGGTGCTAACTCACTGATTCTTGAGGCGATAGGATGAATGACGGGACGAACAATTCGTTTAACAAATCTGAAATTGAATGAGAAATGTTGAAAATACTCCTCTGAGCTGTGGCTGTTGTCCCTGTCTGTGGAAGAAATGATGCTCCATGGAATCTTAATGGAAGCACAAACGTGACATCAGAAAGTGATGTCACAATCTTAGATGAAAGGCAAGAGCTCAGATGAAAGGTGTTCCAACCCGGAAGGGATGACACACATAGTTACTGTTGCTATGCCAGTATGTCAGTAAGGGATAGAACTCTCATATGCATTTCAAATAATAACAACTCATTTTCTTTTAAAATCAACGTTAGTCCCACACAGTGTAGGAATACCCATACAAACATATTAAATTAAATGTTTTTTTTTCTTTTATAGCAAAAAGTAACTTTAATTAGTCAATTGGTCATGAGGTCCAGGGGAAAAAAATTCTGGGATATCACCTATTTTTCCCCAAATACAGCTAAATGACTTAAATCTTAGAACTTTTATGTGTGTGCATGTTTAACTGTACCCAGTTTAACAGTTTGGGAACAGTTTTCTCAGTTTGGAACCGACTCTAGTGGGAATTGTTGGATCCTAAATAGCTCGAATGCTTATTGAAGGTTGCATCATACAAATAACCACGTTCAACCAGTGAGTATGTGTCATTGCTTTGTTTTTATTGTTACAAATACAAGATTACTATACTTTTTCCAGTCTTTTTAGTCTGTTTTATATAATCATGATGTGTGTATATTGTTCTATTAATCACCTTGAAACTGGGTGTAGAGGTACAGAGTGTCCTTTGTGCATCCTGTCGTTCCTCTCAGCTATGTGGTCTCTATCACTGCAGGCACTTGATGCACCCAAAAAGCAACATTTTAGCCACAACCAAAGAAGCACATGTTTGTTCTACCCTAGAAAATGTGATGTGAAACTGTTGCTTAACACCTACTTGACGCATGATTGGTAACAAAGGGCTGTAGGAGGTAACGTTGCCCCAGCTGTAGTTTTCAATATATGCCTGCAGAAAGAGGTCCAGGGTCAGACAAACTTGGGTGGTCAACTGTGGTGTTACTTACTGCAACTTTGTCTCTAGAATTTTTCTAGAATATTCTGCCACAAATAAAGTCCTATATTCCAACTGCATGTCGTGGGACCCTTCTTCTTGAAAAGAACCTAGGGGCAGATTTGAGCCCAGCAGAATCAACCAGACTACATGAGGCAGGTGTGAAAGCTCCCTAAAGGCCTTTTTACAGTCGCCGTTCCCGACCTGTCGTGCGACAGTGTGACGTCATAGATCTCGCTAGGGTGCCAGGATTTAAAGTGCGCAACCAGAGGTCATGCACCACTCCAGCTTTTTCCAGCGGTCCACGACAAAGAGGAAACAGGAAGCAGGGACCAGTTCAAGGGCATGCTTCTCAGAATGACTGCAAGTCTCTCTGGTATACTTACTGGGTCATGAGCACATGAGTTCTTTAATGGTGAATGAAATGATGACGAAGTAGGTCATGGAACCGTCAATATTGCAGTATTCAAAGTGCTTCTCTTTGTCTATTATCCTCATGTTTCATGAAGACATTGAACTCACCATATTTATGTCTGGCGTTATTTAAAGGAGGAACATTCCTTTGACACACTGAGCTCCTCTCTCCTCTATCTTTCTATCTTTCCATTTGTTTGCATCCATGTCCCAGAAATGCTTGTTACTAACCTAGCTCTGGGGAGTCATTCCCCGGAGTCCTTATGTTCTTTTTCCCCCAGCATGTTCCCTTGGATCAGGGAGGCTCCAAAATCATGGTAGCAGCTGTCGCCATGGTCCCGCTACACGTCCTGCGATGCCGTGTTCATCCTGCTACGCTCTGCTGTGCCCTGCTACGTCCTGCTGTGCCTTGTGATGCTGCACAGTGCCCTGCTATGCCATGAACTACTACAAAGAACTACTACAAACTACTATTTTTTGTGACTGTTATTGCCACTCTTCATTCTAACCCCAACCGGCAGTCAGACACCGCCTACCAAGAGCCTGGGTCTGGGTCTGTCCCAGGTTTCTGCTTAAAAGGAAGTTTTTCCTCGCCACTATCGCACTGTTGCTTGCTCTGGAGGAAACTACTAGAACTGTTGGGTCCTTGTAAGTTGTAGAGTGTGGTCTGGACCTGCTCTATCTGTAAAGTGTCTCGAGATAACTCTTGTTATGAATTGATACTATAAATTGAATTGAATTGAATTGAACTGGATGACGAGCGGCGAGAAATCCTTTACCAAAACAGGCCGCATGCGAAGAGCATCTTTAATCAAGTCTGCCAGTGGATCCTGAACGCGTGGAGCCGTGTCAAAACATCCACCATCACCAACGGGTTTCGAAAAGCTGGACTGCTGCGTGACGAAGAGGACCGCGTGCGCTCAAGTGAGAGCGAAAACGAAGAGACTGAAGTGAGTGACGAGATCCTGAGGCTGTTCCCTTCGGACACTGAAGAAGAGGACTTTGATGGTTTTAGTGCACAGGAGGAAGATGATTAATGACTTTTCCTGGTAGGCTGCAGTGTATATACCGGTATATATTTTTTACCAGTCGTTAGGAGATATTGGAATGTTGGTCGTGCACTGTTGTATTTGTATTTGTACAATATGTATTTGTTTTTTACCATACGGATTAAATTAAAAGTAAATAAATCCTCACGTGTAATATCTTTCTGTGTAAATATGTCGTATTACGTGGACCACTTACGGCTTAAAATCCAGTGCGGCCTGTACAAGTACAAAATTGATTTTCTTTCTAAGATTAGAGCGTGCGGCTTTTAATCAGGTGCGCTCTGTAGTGCAGAATTTATGGTGCTTATTTACTTATTTACATGGAGTCTGGTGGGTTTAGCGAACGCACTTTTATGTTTTGTCATAAGTATGAAGTAGCAGCAGGGGTGATTCTAGGATCAGACCTTTTAGGGGGGCTCAACCCTAATGAGAACAGCTCTAGGTCTAGTGTCCCCGTTTTAAGTTTTACAAAAATAAAAACACGACGTATACGCTTCCGAGCTGAATATGTCCCCGGATTTTGTCTGAGAAATCTGGTCACCTTAGTGTAGAGGTGAATCATGAGATGAGAATCAGCTGAGTGGCCACGCCTCTTGACCCAGTTCCTCTAGGAACGCCCCCTCATGCAGAGACAGACAACACAGACAGACACACACACACAGGATGGGGAAAAACACAGGGACGACGGGAGGGAGGCTGTGTGTATGTGTGTGTGTGTGTGTGTGAGTGTGTGTGTGCGTGCGCTATTCATAACAACAACATACATTTTGGCTGTAAAAATTAAAGTTAATGGCTGTCAGGTGACCTAACTGCTTAAGCTTACATTGAAAATGCTAGCGGTTGGCCTGTGGGGGAGCTGAGTGTGTGTGATCTATAAAATCAGCTTTTTGGAAGGGTTATGGTTATTGCATTTAGCAGACTCTGTTGTCCCCTGTTTGACAAAATATTAATCTTATAATAGTAAAAATTAACAATAAACCATTTTTAAAAGTTGCTAAGCCATTATTATAGTATTGGTATGTATAATATAGTATAGTAATAACAATAATGAGAAAACAATATCAGATATTAATAATAATTAAAAAATAAACATACCATAAATCTACAAATCATAACTCTACCAATGAATTAATTATTTAAGTGTAAAATCCTGAAAGTCTTGAGACCCCTCTTGAATGATCTCCTATCACAGAATGCACACATATTTTAAGGGGACTGTGCAGGAAATGGGCCCGACCAATCACAGTGGGTCATTATTTTTACTCACGGCCTCACGCCGGTATAATTTAAGCCCTGTAAAAATACACTTGTACTGAATCCAAAAATCCAGGAATAATAGGAGTATAAAAGAAGCCAAATTCTGAAGAACAAAGCATCACGCTCTGAGGGGGCGGAGCCTACAACTAAAGTGGGAGGTAACTAAAGTTTACAAGTTACTGGAACACCAGTAAAGAAGCCAACTTTTGGTCAGTATCTTCGGGTGCGTGGCGTTTTTCGCCACATGCTCTGCATTGATCTGATCAGCAGTGGTCTGGACTTTAAAGGCTTGCACCTCAGGGCTCTCAGTAAGGGACTCGATTTCTCTCTGCGTGTCCTCAAGTTTCTGCCTATTTAACTGCAGATGAGTGCGGAGCGTCTGCATTTCGTCAGAAATCGCTTGCTCCCTCCGAGAAGCGTTGAGCTGCTCCTGAGCCCACAAGTCTTCCTCTAGTCTGAGCATGTTCTTGACCTCCTGAAGTTCTTGTTCCAGGCTGTTCTTTTGTTTGCCTGTGGACTCGTTGTCCTCTTTCAGTGTATAATACGTGTGCTCAAAAACCTCAAGTTCTTGCTGAATGTCTTTTAACTCCTGCACTTCTCGTTGCAGAATCTCATGGTTACGTCTCATGGCCTCCTCTCCGTCACGCAACTTGTTGGTGAACTCCTGGACATCTTGTTTCAGGGTCTCGATGATAGCGTTGTTCTTACACTCATACTCAGTTATTGTCATTAAGCTTTGATTATCGTCTTTGGGAGCATCTTTGACACCGCTTATCCACCGGACATGCTCTTTCGCTTTTTCTTTTTCTGCTTGGAGGACAGCATACATGTAAAATTTATCCTCAAATATTTGTTCGATTTCCCCTTTGATCTCTTCTCGGAGAGCTTGATTGCTGTTAAAAATGAGTTCTGCATCGTTGTTTGTGATGTCTTCCGCCGTGAAATTTTTCAACTGCGAGTTCTCTTTGAGATCCCGTTCATCGACCTGGAGGACAGTAATCGTCTCAAGCTTATCCATAATTATTTTCTCCAATCTTTGGATTTCTTCCTCCGTGACGTTTTTCAGTAACACGTTCTTTTTGAGATCCTGATTTTCTGCGAGGAGGGCAGCATTCTTGGCTTGTTCTTCCTCAACGGTTTTCTTTAGGCTTGCAATCTCTAGTTTCAGCTCTTGATGATCCCTCCAAACCACCAAATCATTGTATTTGGTGATGATGTTTAATGGAGAACTTTTCCTCAAGAGTTCCTCGCTGCTCTTCTTATAAAAGCGTTTGTCGCTATCAAACTTCTTAAAGTCTGCCTTGAAATTCTCAATGTGGATTTTTAAGCTATCCATTATAGTTAATTTTTTTAAGTAAAACCTGTTCTTGTTGCAGTAAGATGTAGCTACTAAACACTGAGTGTGTGCCACGAGTTCTGGTGCTAACTCACTGATTCTTGAGGCGATAGGATGAATGACGGGACGAACAATTCGTTTAACAAATCTGAAATTGAATGAGAAATGTTGAAAATACTCCTCTGAGCTGTGGCTGTTGTCCCTGTCTGTGGAAGAAATGATGCTCCATGGAATCTTAATGGAAGCACAAACGTGACATCAGAAAGTGATGTCACAATCTTAGATGAAAGGCAAGAGCTCAGATGAAAGGTGTTCCAACCCGGAAGGGATGACACACATAGTTACTGTTGCTATGCCAGTATGTCAGTAAGGGATAGAACTCTCATATGCATTTCAAATAATAACAACTCATTTTCTTTTAAAATCAACGTTAGTCCCACACAGTGTAGGAATACCCATACAAACATATTAAATTAAATGTTTTTTTTTCTTTTATAGCAAAAAGTAACTTTAATTAGTCAATTGGTCATGAGGTCCAGGGGAAAAAAATTCTGGGATATCACCTATTTTTCCCCAAATACAGCTAAATGACTTAAATCTTAGAACTTTTATGTGTGTGCATGTTTAACTGTACCCAGTTTAACAGTTTGGGAACAGTTTTCTCAGTTTGGAACCGACTCTAGTGGGAATTGTTGGATCCTAAATAGCTCGAATGCTTATTGAAGGTTGCATCATACAAATAACCACGTTCAACCAGTGAGTATGTGTCATTGCTTTGTTTTTATTGTTACAAATACAAGATTACTATACTTTTTCCAGTCTTTTTAGTCTGTTTTATATAATCATGATGTGTGTATATTGTTCTATTAATCACCTTGAAACTGGGTGTAGAGGTACAGAGTGTCCTTTGTGCATCCTGTCGTTCCTCTCAGCTATGTGGTCTCTATCACTGCAGGCACTTGATGCACCCAAAAAGCAACATTTTAGCCACAACCAAAGAAGCACATGTTTGTTCTACCCTAGAAAATGTGATGTGAAACTGTTGCTTAACACCTACTTGACGCATGATTGGTAACAAAGGGCTGTAGGAGGTAACGTTGCCCCAGCTGTAGTTTTCAATATATGCCTGCAGAAAGAGGTCCAGGGTCAGACAAACTTGGGTGGTCAACTGTGGTGTTACTTACTGCAACTTTGTCTCTAGAATTTTTCTAGAATATTCTACCACAAATAAAGTCCTATATTCCAACTGCATGTCGTGGGACCCTTCTTCTTGAAAAGAACCTAGGGGCAGATTTGAGCCCAGCAGAATCAACCAGACTACATGAGGCAGGTGTGAAAGCTCCCTAAAGGCCTTTTTACAGTCGCCGTTCCCGACCTGTCGTGCGACAGTGTGACGTCATAGATCTCGCTAGGGTGCCAGGATTTAAAGTGCGCAACCAGAGGTCATGCACCACTCCAGTTTTTTCCAGCGGTCCACGACAAAGAGGAAACAGGAAGCAGGGACCAGTTCAAGGGCATGCTTCTCAGAATGACTGCAAGTCTCTCTGGTATACTTACTGGGTCATGAGCACATGAGTTCTTTAATGGTGAATGAAATGATGAAGTAGGTCATGGAACCGTCAATATTGCAGTATTCAAAGTGCTTCTCTTTGTCTATTATCCTCATGTTTCATGAAGATATTGAACTCACCATATTTATGTCTGGCGTTATTTAAAGGAGGAACATTCCACCTTCTTTTTCTTCGTTTCCTTGTGAGCAAGACTAAAAGCAGCTGTTCTTCCTCATCCGTTGACTCCAATACCATCTTAGCAATTGTTGACATTGACTTCAATGCTGCTGCCAGTTCGGCCATTGTTGCTTTTTCTTCTAGTCCGTAGAAATAGCAAAGTCGGTAGCATTTCCTCAGTTGCGCCACCTCTGTTCAGGAGAAGACTGCAACTAGTGTCGCAACCACGCACCAGTATAAATAGTCACGGCGCTCCCATGATGTCACACTGTCGTGCGACAGGTCAGACACGGCGGATACTGAATGTCTAAGAATGATCCGGGGACCATGTCTGTACCAAATGTTATGGTAATCCATCCAGTAGTTGTAGAGATATTCAATTCAAGTTTGATTTGTATACACAGTCATACACAGTACAATGTGTGGTGAAATTCCTTGTGTACCTGTTCCTGCTCAAAAAAAAAAATATATGTCATAATAGATGGTAAACATGTAATTGTCAGAGCTGCACTGGAACATATCCCAGTGTTTGTCAGTCCAGTGTTTCACCTCCCTTTGCACCGGGGCATCCTGCTTTAGCCGGTGTTTGGGTTTTGGCATGAGGAACATTGCAGCATGGTCAGATTTGCCGAACGGAGGGAGAGACTTTGTTTTGTAGCCGTCCTGAGGGTGAGTAACCTGACTCTCTTCAGGTCAGCGCTGGTAAAATCCCCTGGCATCCCGATGTTCAGCCTGGTTGTTAACTAGAGCCTCAGGTAGTTCAGATGGAGCAGTGTCAGTGTTTGCTTGTGGTGGGATATAAACGGCACTAATGAGAACTGAGGGGAACTCCTGAGGAAGGTAAGATGGACAGCATTTAACTGTCAGGAGCTCCAGGTTGGGTGAGCAGGGAATTGGGAAATGATGGCGGGTGCTGTAGCCTTAATGTGCACCCAATGCACATGCTCACACATATCCTCCATTTTCATCCATTACAATAACATTACTCGCTTTAAAGTGCCCATATTATGAAATAAAATTCTGGGATTTGGGGTGTTATTTTACATCTCTGGTGCTTCCACACACATACAAACTTAAAAGTAAACAATCCATGTTGTTCTGAGTGAGATTCAGGTTTCTGAATGTCCTCTGCCTTCAGTCTCCGGCTGAGCTGCTAGTGCTAGCATGCTAGCTCATTCTCAATGGCAAAACACTGCTACAACACACACTAGTTGACCATGATTGCCAAAAGAACTACTTCCATGTCCCTGTTCTGCAGGTATTCCAAGTCAAAGTAGGAAAAACAGTTATGTGGCTGATGTTATCATTACCTAGATACTGTGCAACTCCCACCAAAGATAGTATAGTGAGATGTCTCACTCTGAACCTGAAAATGAGCACAATATGGGCGCTTTAAAGCCATTTCAGATATAAAGACATGATATCCGCACCTAAATGACCCAATATAGAAACCAAGCTGGTGTTACACCGTATTGCATTCATGTTTAGCTTACATTATGCCGCTTCTGTAAACGCTCTTGACTAAGTAAGATGCATCCTGATTTAAATTACATACTAAAACATATTCAATAAAACATGCAATGTGGACATGGTTTAAATGTATTCTGTATAAGACTATTCAATAGATGTGTTGTCACTTCTTTGAGCAAAGGTCATTAAGGATTGAGGTTCTTAAGCCTTTATATATTTACAGCGTTCTAACGTATGTCATGGTACGGATGCAGGCTCATATACAGCGTTCTAACGTATGTCATACATGGTACAGATGCAGGCTCATATACAGCGTTCTAACGTATGTCATGGTACAGATGCCGGCTCATATACAGCGTTCTAACGTATGTCATGGTACAGATGCCGGCTCATATACAGCGTTCTAACGTATGTCATGGTACGGATGCAGGCTCATATACAGCGTTCTAACGTATGTCATACATGGTACAGATGCAGGCTCATATACAGCGTTCTAACGTATGTCATGGTACAGATGCCGGCTCATATACAGCGTTCTAACGTATGTCATGGTACAGATGCCGGCTCATATACAGCGTTCTAACGTATGTCATGGTACAGATGCCGGCTCATATACAGCGTTCTAACGTATGTCATGGTACAGATGCCGGCTCATATACAGCGTTCTAACGTATGTCATGGTACAGATGCAGGCTCATATACAGCGTTCTAACGTATGTCATGGTACAGATGCCGGCTCATATACAGCGTTCTAACGTATGTCATGGTACAGATGCAGGCTCATATACAGCGTTCTAACGTATATCATACATGGTACAGATGCCGCCTCATATACAGCGTTCTAACGTATATCATACATGGTACAGATGCAGGCTCATATACAGCGTTCTAACGTATGTCATACATGGTACAGATGCAGGCTCATATACATCGTTCTAACGTATGTCATACATGGTACAGATGCGGCCTCATATACTGTACACCGTCCCAGCATCTGCTATACGTCTTACAGATGCGATCTCAGGCACATCTTCCTGACATATGTTATACATAATACAGATGTCAGGAAGTGTGCCGATCAATTGATCCTGCATTAACCCATTTAACAGTATAGGTATAGGTCACACAAAATTACTTGATTTGCTAGAGTAAGATAGATAAACACAACACAGTTACTTATAATACATTCTATTTAACGAGCACTTCCCAGGGTACTCAAAGACAATTTACATGGTTCAAATTATTATAGACAATAGCACACTGTAACACATTAAAAGCTTTTCTGAAAATACAATAAACTGTTGATCATGTAGCTATATTTTGAGATAATTATCCTAATTTTGTCTATAGTAAGGGCTAATGTACAAAAACACTATTACAAGCTTGAACCAGTGTTGTTTTTTTAAGTCTGCCACTGTAAGCCTCCCCTCAGGCAAAGAGCTGGGGCACGCACATTTCCTGGGAAAGGCTTAAGTTGTTTTCTCTCGTTTGGTGGATGTGTCTCGATTATTAGCTGTGTTCCAGGTGATACCCAATCAGAATCAGTTAAGAAAAACGTCACTATATCAATTTTTGGATGCCAATGGCATCATGATAATGTCATTTAAACCCAAAAACACTGAGCAATTGAGCCAAGAATAATATTAATTATTTAAGAAGATTCCTTATTTTTTTCAATCTGTAGGAGTCACTGAAATATACAATATTTCTCTCTTTTGACTACTCACTTTTGAGCTGTGTATCTTTGCTTCACAACAGCAGTGTGTTCACGATGGAGAACAAAACACTAATTCTCACACTATATTGTCCACTGTCTATCATGATGTCAGTTATTTCAGTAGCTAAAAAAGGGCATCTCTGCTCCAGCCTCTTCTCCAGTCTGTTGCCAGTCGGGGAAGGCCTTGATGGGTTACTCGGCTTCGGACTCAGGAAAGTAGGATTCCTCTGTGCTGCTGTGGCCAAAACAAAAGGTTTGGGTGCGTTATTCAAAGATGGATGTATCTTTTAATGCATGGAAGTATTTTTTTTATTTCATTTTTTGTTTCTTCTCCCTTTAGTCTTTTTCTTGCAGATGTGAATAGAAGACCAGTTTCATTAAGTAGAATATGGCAAGCCAAATGTTGTGAACATAGTTAAATTCTCTGCAAAATGTTCCTCAGAAGCTCCAATTCAGCCTTCTAATGTAACTGAACAGTAAGGTCATTTGGTCAATAGGGGGCGCTGCAGTTTGTGCAGTTTCATTTTGGATGAAGTTCAAGATCCCCAACAGAAAGGATACAGCTACGGCCAAAAGCTACGCAAAAATCCTGCTAAATCTAGACTAATACAATGACATATTTGTCACCAAGGTAAACACGTTTCGTTCCTCTAGAGTTTTAATTCAAATCACGATCTGTTTCCTGAACTGAACCACTGTTTCTGGTGCCTAAATTTGACTGTTGTCACCGTAGCTGTATCCCATCTAGCCTCAACCGCTGTTAAAGCGCCATTCTGACAATATGTATTTAGATCACTCTCTAAATGAAAGCTTTAAATAGCACGTTATACACCGTCCCATAAAATATGCCCTAACATTCTCTCTAAAAGGGCTAACATCAAGGTTTCGTGGTAATCACAATGATTTAAAAATAATTTACTTTTGATACCAAAGGTGCCATTTAATGCTGCCCTCTCTTTACTTCCTACTTCCATTTTCAATTATGATTTTTGGAAACTTACCACAGATGATTTGGCAAAGTAATGACTGGGAATATTGCAGCTGTCCCACATGTCCTCTTGGTCATCATGGCAATTGAGAGATCAGAAAAATACTAACATATAAAACATTTTAAATAAGATAAGATCCTTAATCCACCAGTTATTGGAGCTGGAGAAAAAATAACATATTTAATTAAAAACAAAATGGATGTATACGAAGAAGTATGGAAGCCGTTTATTTACTACATTAAGAACAATAATACTGGTCACTATTTACAGGAGGTGTAACTATGTATTAGGGCTATTCATTACTGATTGGATTATTTATTTATTTTTATTTCTGTTATAGTGTCTTGCTGGAAAATGTAACTTTTGTGTGTAAAGTACAGTAATGTATATTTGGTTTCTGGGTACGTTGCGATATTTGTTGTGTTTTTAGACCAATTCTTGTTTGATACCTTTGTATTTTTGTAAAGGAGAGGAGAGCGATGTGTTCTGTTGTGTTGGGGTGGGAATTAAGTGTTGACCAGTAATAATATTTCTTTGTGAATTGTCTTGTATAAGCAAAATTCAATAAACACATTGTTTAAAAAAAAAAAAAAAAAAAAAAAGATAAGATCCTTAATTAATCCCACAGTGGGAACATTTTCAGTGATACTGCACCGAAGGGAAAGTGTAATCAGAAACGCATCAGTAAAAATGCAAGAATAAAGCAGTTAAAACAGTTAGGGATACAGACAGAATGTCACAGTTACAGTATTGCACACAGGAGTTGTTGATATTACATGATAAGGTGTAGATTGATGTTGCACATGAATAAATTGTCATATCGGGTGCGTGTGGTCGACTTGGAGCAGTGTTAGAAAGTCTGACAGCAGCAGGAAGGACGTGTGGTATATTCTCCTTCACTGCATGTTCGGAAAAACTAGATAGATTCGGATTTTCATCATCCAAAAACCTTATATGACAATAACATACCTGACTCTTTTCACTTGTTGATCAAGTTAATACACACACATATACAATTATTATTGTGGTATGATGTCCTTCATCTGTGCATTGCTTTCCCTCACAACTCCTGCCCACGTCTTCTGGTCTTCCACTATGTATCACGCCAACATAAAAACAGACACACTATGTGAAAGCTGTCAAAACATAATGCTCTTTTGGGAGGACGCAGTATTTTTAGTATTACAAACTCTTGTTTTGCAATGAACACGGTGTATTCCTGGCATTTTGTAGAAGATGGTGGATATTCTTAGCAAGAACCGCCTTTCTAATGAGGGAGAACTAGTGAAACAAACAAGCAAGCTGTATTTCATAAAAAAATAAATAAAGGAAGTAGTGATATAAAATTATTATATTACAAATTAATTAGCTACACACACTCTCTCGCCTTCTCTCTGCTGGTCATTTTTTTTTTAAACCGTCTGCCGGCTCTAACCAGTTTTTTGGAGTGTCTGACACTTACTTGCTGTATTTTATAAAATAAAATAAAATAAAATAAAAGGTAAATCTGAAAAACAGCACCGCCCCCTCTCTCTCGCTCTCACTCACTCACTCACACACACACACACACACACACACACACACACACACACATTACTGGTGTGAAAATAAAAAAATAAATAAAAAAAGAACCAAAAACAAAAAATCACACTGATCATAAAAAAATTAAAAGTTAAAAAAAGAAAGTTATGTTATTGAGTATGAAAACTCTTGTTCATTACATTTTACTTCATAATTGCAACCGCATGTGTTGTATTCATTGTGACACAAAACAGACTGAACAAACGGATCAGGAAGGCTGGCTCCGTGATCGGCTGCAAACAGAACACGTTTGAAGCTGTGGTGGAGAGGAGGTCTCTGAACAAACTGTTCTCTATCATGGATAACCCAGACCACCCTCTCCACCCCCCCACACTGGTCCAACAGAGGAGCTCCTTCTCAAAGAGACTCCGACAGCTTCCATGACGCACAGACCGCTACAGAAAATCCTTCCTACCACAGGCAATAACACTTTAACATGTCATCACTGGGTGCTAGATGAGACTTTATAGACACTACTGCACTAAGTGCAACCTGCACAGTTGGTTTATTTACATTTAGCATACATTTTAGCATATTATTTAAGCAGTTGCACACTTTGGTTTTCCCTTTCTGTATATATTCAAATATCTGTTCCTTTATTTTATTCCTATTATTATTATGATTTCATGTATATTGTATTTTTCCTAGTATCTCATTTATATTTATATTCTGTGTTGTGTGACTGATGTACGTGTGCTGCTGTAACACCGTAATTTCCCATTTTTCTTGGGATCAATATCTATCTATCTATCTATCTATCTATCTATCTATCTACATGTATTACATTTGTACCATGTATATATGTGTATGGTGTTGCATTACTAAAATGTTGTTAATAACAACAAAAATCTATTGATTTGCGTACACGGACATGTTCATCTCTTTTTTTTCATGCGCTGGGAAAGGATCCGTGGTCTGTGGTGGACGCAACAACGGGGAAATTAAATGCCCCACGGTCTCTGGGGGACGGACTGACGCACGCGCACACACACACACACGAACACACACAATCACACAAGTAGATGCAGGAAACAACGCAGATGAGATGTACAGTACAGGTTGACCTAAATTGAGGACAGCTACATTATTGTAGGTGCAATGATAATTTAAAGTCCAATAAGTAATATATATCAAACAGTATGAATATGTGTCCAGGATAGGAAATTATGCCTTTATACTGTATTATCAAGGCAGGTCCCCCTTACTACAGCACGTGCTACCATGAATAAGACAGGATAGAATCATAGAGACACAGCAATTACTGTTAACTTCAGCCCTGGTAATGGAGTGTTCTGGTAGAAGATGTAGAAGAGATATATTGAATATATAATATAATATATTTTGATTTGGGAGCCCATTAGAGTCTCAACTACTCGTCCATGTCTCATTTTCACTCTCACTGAAGTGAAAGTCTTAATTACTGTGTGCCAAACACATGCGTAATGTATCAAGCCCTTAATATATGAACAGAAATAGTCCCACACTAAATGGAACTTCCCTTTAACATTGTTGCTCCTGGCAATCAAATATTGGTAGGATGCAGTCTCCGTCATCAGTTGAGTCCAGTCTGTGAGCCCTGGCGTGTACGTGCTCTTCCAGTTCCTCAACATCAGCCTTGCTGCAGTGATGAGGCCTGCAGTTATTAGCGCATGTTGTCCTTTGTCGGTTCGCTTGCGGCAAAAGTGGAGATTCCGGTAACCTTTTTTCCCAACCAATCTCCCAGTTTACTTAATTCTGCTTTCCAGAACGGTAATACCACAGGACATTCCCAAAAGGCATGCAAAAATGTACCATTTTCTCCCTTACACTTCCAACATATTTTGTCTTCTACTAAGCCCGTTCTGAAAAGCTTCATAGGAGTATAGTAGTATGATATGTGTGATTTTGTAATGAGTAAATTTGCTTCTAACATCCCTAGTGGCCCAGCCAACCTTGGAAACTATCTTACGCCATTTCTCCTTATCTATTTCACACCCTAAATCACTTTGCCATATTAATCTCAGATTCTCAGTGCTCACACTTAGTAATTCCATTATATTTTTGTAAAATGTTGAAGCACCATGCATTGTATTTGGCAAGTCAAAAAGATTTTTCACCATATTAGATTCTTCTATACTTCTATTAAGTGGGAAAACACTTCGCACATTGCTCCTTAGTTATAAATAGTTCCAAAATTCACCCCTTCCCTCCAAAAGAAATTGATCCACTAGCTCCTGATATGACTTAAAGACTGCATCCTTGTATAGATCATCAATCACACATATACAATTCCTCTGCCAAGAGTCCCAACAAAAGGAGTGTTTACCTCAGACCACACCCATTGAGAGTGCTTCAGAATAGGATCCCCCCACCTTAATCTGAGAGAGAGCCTGTATGGGTCTGGAGGGAGCCACCACGGCCATTTCTATCTTTACCCAATCCGGTTGAGAACCATAGTCAGCCCAATGCCTCACCAATTTAGCCAATTCAAAAGCTAAGTTATATATTTCTACATTTGGAAGGGCCAAGCCTCCCTTTTCCCTCTTATTACATAGCTTTTTAATATTAATCCTTGTCTTTTTCCATTCCACAAATAATCTTTAACCATTTTATTATATTGCTTGTACAGTATATGCCACTAGGAACACTCAATGGCAACATCATTGATATATAATTAAATTGTGGTGCTATCACCATCTTAATAGTATTAATTTTGCCCCACAGGGTGAGATTAATTATCTTCCTTCTTTCCAGATTATTTTTCATCTCTTGAAGTAATGGCATCAAATTAATTTCTATTATATCCGACAGATCAGCCGTTAGCTTTAATCCTAGGTATTTCATTCCCACTGTAGATCTCAGACTGAGCGCAAGACCTAGAAACATCAGGCATCACCTCTGATTTCTGCCAATTCATTTTATATCCAGATATTTGGAAAAAGGTTTCAATCTTATTTAGGATTATGGGAATAGAATTAGACGGGTCCAAAATAAGCAACAAAATATTGTCCGCGTATAAAAACAACTTATGTTCTGTCCCACCACCCCACGTCCCTTTAATACCTGTATCAGCTCTTAGAGCTACAGCAAACGGTTCCAGAAATAAAGTGAAAAGCAGCGGGCTCAGCGGATCCACTTGTTTCTGGCCTCTCGTGAGTCCAAAGAAGGGAGATTCCAGGTCATTAGTTAGAACAGATGCCTTAGGGGACAAGTAAATAATCTTAATCCATTTAATGAAACCCCCTCCAAATCCAAACACCCTCAATGTATAAAAAAGGTATGCCAGTTCTACCCTGGCATATGCTTTTTCTGCGTCCAATGAGAGCGCTGCGGTGGGCGTGTCCGCATTACAACTTGCCCACATAAAATGTAATAACCGCCTAACATTATCTGATGAAGAGCGCCCTTTAACAAAACCCACTTGATCTGCATGAACTATATATGGCATAGATCTTTCTATTCTTGTGGCAAGCACCTTAGTACGAATTTTGCCATCAACATCTATTAAACTTGTGGGTCTATAACTCCCCGGGTCTGTAGGGTCTCTGTCTTTCTTCAAGATCAACGCCTCATTAAACGTCTCTGGTAGTTGCCCCACATCAAACGACTCTTTATACACTTTCGTCAGTATGGGTGCCAATAAGTCAACAAATTTCTTATAATATTCAACTGGTAGCCCGTCTAGCCCCGGTGACGCTATTGCATCTCTAACTTCTCCTTCGGTAATATCTCCCTTCATCTATGCTACTTGTTTTTCAGACAATTTGGGGATATTTATATTAGCAAAAAAAGCTTCAAATTGTTCTAACGGATCTACTTCTGATTCATACAGCGTCATATAAAAGTCTTTAAATACCTCATTAATGTCCTTTGTACTTACTAGTTCCCCATTTGTATTTTTAATCGCAGGTATTATAAAGCTAGCATCTTGTTTTTTTAATTGCCTAGCCAATAATTTACTGGCTTTTCCCCCCACTCTCATAGAAGTTACTTTTCATTCTAAACATAGCATATTCTACCTTTTTACTGTATACCTCATTTAACTGGAATTTTAATTCATTCTCAGACGGTCCTCAGAATAATTATCCACCAGTTCTTTTCCCGCAGCCTTCAGCCGAGACTCCATTCCCATCACTTGTTTTTGACTGTCTTTTATCTTCTTACTTGAATGAGCTGTTATTTTCCCTCGTATATAGGCCTTAGAGGCCTCCCACACTGAGCCTCATCTCTCAACTGATCCTATGTTAGTGGCAAAAAACATTTTAAGATCTTCCCCTAATAATTTGGCAAAAGTTTCATCCTGAAGCAATGACACATTCATCCTCCATCTATTAGACGTAATGGCGTCTAAACCCATGTGTACCCCCCATTGCACAGTAGCATGGTCCGTTAATGCAATGGGTCCAATCACACAGTCTACCGTTCCTTCTACCAGATCTTTGGATGTCAGGAAGTAGTCCAAGTGGCTGTGGCTTTTATACATATTTGAATAAAACGTATATTTCCTATCTCTCAGATGTACTGGCCTCCAATTATCCACAAGGCCCAGGTCTCTCATCATCAGATGTATGGCTCCTCTGTCTCTCGACCCACTATTTGTGAAGGACGTTTGGTCCAAAACCCCATCTTGTACCTGGTTATAGTCACCAGAAATGATCGTGTGGCCATCCATTATCTCCCCCATCATTTTATTAACCCTATGAAAAAAGGCTGGTTCTTCTTTATTTGGGGCGTATATATTGCATATATTAACCTTATCTCCATTTATTTTAGCCTCAACACATATTATCCTCCCTTCATTATCTTTATGTTGTCTCAACATGACAAAATTCAACTTTTTATGTATAAGTATTGCAACCCCGCATTTATTGCTAGTATAAGAGCTATGGTACACTTGTCCCACCCATCCTGTCTTAAATGTAGCTATTTCTGACTCCACCAGATGTGTCTCCTGTATCAGGGCCATCTGCTTGTTGAGATCTAAGATAGGACAGACATTTCTTCCTTTTCGCAGGGTTATGTGATCCATTCATATTCCAACTAGTAAACCTTACCAAATTAACCATATCTTAAGTCCATTCATATTCCAGCATATTGAGTTAACCAAAACCTACACATTACACAATCAATCCACTTTAATACTAACCATTTAGGGTGTTGTCCAACTGCCAAACAAAAATAAAACAATGACATGTAACGTGCCCCACATTTTGCACACAGAACATTCTTCCACAAAACCAACCAAAACAAAAAAAACATCCATGGGTGGAGAAAAACACATCCACCTAAAAAACCATAGATGCAAAAACCTTCACTCCTACCTCCCTGTTATCCTAAAGAGAAGGGAAGGAACTGAACTACCCCAACTGGACCGTGAGTCGCGTTGAATGACCAACCCAAAGAACCCCCCACCAACCCTCTCACACCATTATTCAAAGCTACTATCCTTATTATCAATGCTTTCCAACATGTGGCAACGGGCTGCCACTGCCAACCCCCCTTCGTTTATCATTCCCAGCAAAAAAACGTATGTTTTCCCACTTAGAACGTGTCCATTTACCTATTTACTGTTTCCCACAGGCCAGTATGAACACATTCTCTCCTACCATGATTCTGGTCTTTCGTGCTTCAACACACCCTTCCTTCATGTCTCAGGTAAACAGTGCCAGTTAGCCTATATCCGTCATCAGGCAGCCGGTCAGCAGTCCACTCAGCTATCCAGCAAGCTTACAACCATCAGGCTAGGACGAACCAAGAACGCTGAGGCAACAGATCTTCATTCCTTTTCTCCTTTCCTTTGTTTATGCTGTAAAACTGGACACAAATAAAACTAGTCCATTTGTCTCATCGTATATGCTACAAAACACACTTGCTAGCGCATGCAACAAACACCGTTATACATTTCCCATTTATTGCCTTCGTGTGGGTAGAAAAACATTAAACCAGTGCAAATAATAACTTGTCCGGAGACAGCAGAACGACCAATCTTTTGTCGGTGACTACTCTTGTGTGTCTGCACGGTAAACAGGAAGTTCAATTACCCAGCAGTCCACCCTCAATCCCCACTACGGTCAGTAGATGGCGCTCTACCGTAGCAAATTATATACAAACAGAAATAAAATCTTGGTGTGCTCAGACCATATTCGACCTTGTTCTTCTCCATCCTGCGCGTCTTCGGCGCTGGAGGCTCCAGCAGCCTCTTTTTCTAGAAAGGCCGGTGCCTGGCGGTGATCGTCGAATCTCGTCCTCGTCCCTTTCCGGGTAAAGCCCATTTGTGCCGGGGGTGCCACAGTCCAGAGAGTGCAATTTTTCCCTCACCTCCGAAAACTTTTTCCTCCTCTCCGCCCACTCCCGTGGTAGAACCCTTTCCACCTCACTCCTTGCCCTTCCCTATACTTTCTCCTTCTCCAAGAAGCGGGTGACAATAGGTCTCTGCGAACGATTACCATCTACCCGATGCACCCGCTGTAGCTGTGCCTGATCCCCGGCACGCCAAGAGCCTCGACAATGATGTTCCTCACACATATCTCCGGTTTGCCCTCTTCCAACTTCTCTTTCAAACCAACCACAACCAAATTCTGGCGTCTGTCCCGAAAGTTGGCATCCTGCTGGGCCGCCTCAAGCACTGAGCACTTCTTGACATGTCTCTCCACTATTTGCCGAAGGCCGTAGTTTTCATCTTCCAAATCAGATATCCTACTTTCAGCTGCCTCTAGACGCTGTATGACGCCATTTGCATCGCAGACAGAACGCCTGTATCCATGCTACATTTATCAATTTAAAGAAAATGAAACCCATTTCAAATGATCATAAGCCACAATCCAACAAAAGCTCTGCGCCAGTGTGGGAATTTAATCATTCATTCTGTTCATTTCCCTTCCAACAAATATTAGAAAGCTGATCTTATTCTTTAAATTACTTTTTAAAAGGGAAGTGTGTGATAAAGCACATTCATAATTTTTTCTTAATTATTTCAGCACCCACAGTACATTGTGGCTATTTGAAATAGCTTCAGTGTCACTGTGCTGAGTTATTCTGCTATATTCACATCTTTTCCTTCTAAATTAATAAATAACAGAGGAACTTAATCTTTAATTTACTTACTTTGATTTTACCATTTCAAGCCTTACCAAGAGTGTCAATAGATGACGCAAAGTGTGCGTGTGTGTGTGTGTGTGTGTGTGTGTGTGTATGTGTGTGTGGGATGGGTTCGCCGTGATTCCTAACCAAGCATGTTGAAAAAGGATGCCAACAGAGTACCCAGAGCTTCACACACTGTTGTGGACGGGATTACATTGGGATTAGTTGAATGCCCCCCGTCTGAGTCTTACTGAAACTAAAGGAGACTTTTTGCAACAGTAACTAACGCCGAGAGCTCCTTACCAAGTGGCAGTTACCTATTTCGGGGAGTAAGACTGTTGGAAGGTCCAATGGATTCCAAAAGTGACATACTTTCACCAACACATTCTCACTCCCATCTTGTAAAATACGGACGCTTGGTCAGGTGCCTTTGGCCTTGTTATTGATCTATATCTCTTATCTGCACTCGCTTGGTCGGGACTATTGAAGTAGTTACGTTAAGGAAAAAGTCGCGGGAGGGCTTACGTTTCCATGACTTGCGTGAAGAACGGGCCAATTGGCTTTTGGAAAACAATAACGGGACACAATCCCCGGTCTCCAGGGTGAATGTCTAGTCTTGTTTGACCCATTAATAAATAGATTAAAATTAAATTCACTTGTACAGTGAATATTTTGATCCTTGTGAAGAATTGAAGGCAACTCAGTTATCAGCTTTGCATCTTGTCTATTCAATTCAATTTTATTTATAGTATCAATTCATAACAAGAGTTATCTCGAGACACTTTACAGATAGAGTAGGTCTAGACCACACTTCATAATTTACAAGGACCCAACAGTTCTAGTAGTTCCCTCCAGAGCAAGCAACAGTGTGACAGTGGCGAGGAAAAACTTCCTTTTAGGCAGAAACCTGGGACAGACCCAGACCCAGGCTCTTGGTAGGCGGTGTCTGACGACCGGTTGGGGTTAGAATGAAGAGTGGCAATAACAGTCACAAAAAATAGTAGTTTGTAGTAGTTCTTTGTAGCAGTTCATGGCATAGCAGGGCACTGTGCGGCATCACAAGGCACAGCAGGACGTAGCAGGGCACAGCAGGACGTAGCAGGGCACAGCAGAGCGTAGCAGGATGTAACATGGCATCGCAGGACGTGTAGCGGGACCATGGCAACAGCTGCTACCATGAAGTTTCCTTAGATCAGGGAGGATCAGGGAGGATCAGTGTCTTTGATCACAACCAATATGAGGAGATTGAAATGAGTTAAGCAGGCAGTTGAATAATCTCATGTGTCACTGGCTCTTCACAGAAAAGCACTTTTATAATATATGCTGCTGGATGCTTCACAGCTTTACAGATTTATTTCATCTGTTGCCTGCTGAACAGTCATCAGAAATACCATGTGCCCACACAACTGAGTGAACGGACTTTTTATTTTATCGAGCAACAAAACTTGAATTTCGTGTTACCATATCAGTCCAATGTCTGCAGCAAACACACTCTACTGTAGATGGGCAACATTTAGGTTGTGTATTTCGTGGGGTGAAAATCCAGCAAATGAAAATAAAATCAGACTCTGTCTCAGAAAAAAAAACATTTTATTTTGATCAAACAGGATTTTTTTTTTCTGTTATCAAACAAACAACCAGCATCATGGTTGAAATCTTGATATATCATTTTTTTTTTTTATGGCATGTCACTCAAACGTCACGTTACTCACCAATACTAAGTACCATTATGTTATTATAGTTCCACTGAGAACCATTCAGCTTAATTACAAACCTTGCCAGAAAAGAAACCAAACCACCATCAGCAAAACCTGACTGCTAAAATGATTTTTTAACATGATTTTAGGAGTTCAAGTGCAACATATGCAGCTGTTTTGTTACATGTATACTGATGGTTTGACAACGAACTGGACTGAGGCTGAAAAATCACAACTAAAGGTCTGTTTCCTGAATGTTTGCTCCTTCTATTTAGTGTCATGGTAAGATCTGGTTAATTTGTGTACTCAATTTAGAACAAAATTGACATTTTTTTTCTCCACTTTTGCATCAACCAACCACTTATCAGTTGATTTCCTTTGTAGGAGAGATCTGAGGAGCAGTGAACCATAGTCCTCAGAAAGCGGAAGGGGACGGATAGCTGGCCGATAATGAGGGATATCTGGCGGAGCAATCCCATAAATGAATCGTTGTTGATATATGCACTAGCTTGGCAATGTCTCTTAGATAATCTCTCTGTCTCATTCTGACTGTCTCTCTGCTTTCCATCGAGTCACAATCCACCTGTCAGACAGAAGCCGATTAGCATTTCAAAAACATCAACTCTCTCTGTGTGACAGAGAGCTGGGAGAGGATGCTACCAGCAGGAAGGATAGAACTTATAAGTAGGGGGAGAAAGAAAAAGAAATAGTGAAACTGGTTGTATGCTTTTGTCTTTTTGTCTAGAAATGATCAGAATAAAATGCTCACGTTTGTTGGGATTATTCCCTGCCAATGCCACCATGTTCAGTAAGAGGAAGAGAATGCACTGAATGCCTGTGCCAGTCCACCACTACCCTGCTTGTCTCACATATCTCAAACCTTCACTGCGACAAACACTGACCCAGTCAAACACTTACAAATGTTCAAATACATGAATCCAGAATTGTATGAACCGTGGGAAGGGAAGACGCTGGTGGTAGATGTTCTGCAGGAGAAACGGCTCGACTTTTTTGTTTAAAAAAAGCATCTCACAGGCTACATTCCATCATGATATGCTTCAGATAAACCGGTTGTAGCTTCAGATGTCTGATGGATGTTTGTGGGGTAAAGGTAAGTGGTTAACTGATGTCATTTCTCTGAGCCTCTCCTTTTTATAACTTCAGATTAAATCTTACTTTACTGCGGTGTAATCCCAAAACTGCTCATGTGCTTATGTTGGTAAGGCTGTTCCTTAAAGGTCCCATGGCAGGAAAATTTCACTTTATGCGTTTTTTTTTAACATTAATATGCATTCTCCCAGCCTGCCTATGGCCCCCCAGTGGCTAGAAATGGCAAGAGGTGTAAACCAAGCCCTGGGTATGCTGTTCTGCCTTTAAGAAAATTAAAGCTCAGATGGGCCGATCTGGAATCTTGCCCCTTATGATGTCATAAGGGGCAAGGTTACCTCCCCTTTCTCTGCTCTGCCCGCTCAGAGAATTTGGAGGACACGTGCTCTCCCTCACAGCTTATGGTTGCCTGGCTCTGATCAAATAAAAGGTTTCTATGTTAGGTTGACAAATGAGGGCCAATGTTTTTACTTTGTCATTTGATACATTATTAGAAAAACACTGATTATATCCAGTTTGAGGATTTAACTATTAAAGCTCAGTAGGTCCATGACTAAGCTCATATATCTGGAATAATTTTTGTAATATGGTGAGAAAAGAATTCTTCCTCACTGAAGTTCATTTATTTTAATATTCACTAGTTATTTACCCACCAAAGATCTTACAGAGTGAGAGCTTAAACCTTCAAAGAGAGGGATTAAAAACTGGAAGAGGGAGGGATGGTAAAACATCAATAGCTGGCGGTTGAAGGTATCGTAAAATATCCCTGCACAATTAGTAGGTGACCTTGTAAAAAGTGGGCGAATCATAATCACAACCAAAGGCATGGTGACTCAACTTCCAGGGTAAACATACAGTACTGCCAATTTCAAGTTGTCTCAAGAAAACCATCTCTCTAAGGGAAACCCAACCCCGATAGGGCATAGTTTCACATTTTGCCTACCCACACACCATGAAAATACTTCCACATATCAATATATCAAAGTGATGTTAGCCAGAGATTGTTACAAAGACATTAAATCAACATTTACAAGTTTTTAATACTTACACTTGAAACAAGGATATCAAACACCTCATAAGTCCAACACTGCTGCCCATTTGTATTAGTATATTCACAATTTACAGTAAAGCAACGGAAAGACAACACTGTGTGAATTGTTCTTTTTTTTTTGCCTCGACATGCTGTAGAGCCACTTCTGCCAGCAAAGTCTCTGAGTGCAGTGTGTAGTCCGGAGGCGTGGCTCGACTCCCCTGCCTGTTCATCAGGCCTCCCCTTAAATGAAATACTCTTTTGGGGTTTCAGTGGAGACGATCTGGGCGTCAGTCTGGCTGTTGAAAGGGAAATCTGGACTGTCTTCCTGTTTGACTTCCTTCACTTCCTGGTTTCGATATGTCTCTTTTCTCTGGTAGAGGAATCTGGCGGTTATCGCCAGGCCGGTCACAATCACAAAGATCACAACTGCTATGACACCTGCAAGGTAAAGGACATTTCAATATGTAGAAGGCTGACATATCAGATAATTGTCTTTTCAATTTTCAATGCGCATGAGCGCTCCCTACACTTCAACTACTGCAAATTACAACATATCTGCCTATTTTTCTCCCACAGTATTGGCATTTCATTTCCTAATGGTTCAATTATCTTGCTAATCTAACTTTCAAGTACGTGAACACCATTTTAAATCTTTTGAATCTACCGGACTCTTCTGCTCTGCTGATCACATTTGGGAATATAAGAGCACGTTTCATTTAATTGGAATTTGAAAATATCTCTGAAATCAATTTAATACTACATTACATTATAAAGAGTCATTCCTAAATAGGCTTAATTAGGTGACCTGCCCTTTGTACACTGAGACAGTCAGGCCCGTTTAATGGACAGCTTTAAAGGATTTTTCTCTGGGTCTCTATCTTCATGACTATAGATTTAACCTTTTCAGCCTTCTCTTTGAATCAATCTGTGCTGGCAGAGCAACAAAGTTTTAAATTAGTTTTCAATGGACTCCTACCTGGCACATCACATAACTACTCTTTCTTGGAGCTCAACATCTGTTCATAACTTTGTTCGCCCCAGCAAAGGTGATGTGTGACCTTTAAACTTAATCGTTGTCCATTTGTTGAACAATGCACCAAACAAATAAATCTAATGACTGTCGAAGGTGTACCAAAAATCAAAGATTCCGCTGTTGTGCCAGTAAAAAAGGTTCAGTACCTCCAATCAGAGCCGAGTCAGTCCTTATAGCATTGACTAAAGGTTGACCTGAACCCACTGAACCCGACTGATCTACAGCAGAGAAAAAAGACAGAGGGGAAAAAAGATGTTAGAAACCGAAAAATGGAAACCCAAAGGGCACCAAAAAACAGTGAGAAAGAAAAGAAGGAGGGAAAAGATGAGGGAATTATAGGGAAGAATGAATGACAAAAAATGACAAAATACTAAATATACTAAATCAGCTCTCCAAATGACTAATAAAGCATCACAAACTGGATGAGAACAAACCCAGAGGAAAGAAAAGACCACACCAGTCTCGGAAAATCAAGCAGGATATTGTGTTGGATTAA
The DNA here is from genome assembly GCA_013375575.1 of Percina caprodes. Taxonomy (NCBI): domain Eukaryota; kingdom Metazoa; phylum Chordata; class Actinopteri; order Perciformes; family Percidae; genus Percina; species Percina caprodes. Next base: position 506,818 of record JABXJD010000305.1, on the reverse strand, counting down.
TGAGCCCATTTATCAGCTGGAAAAGCAGCTTTCATGCAGTAAAGACAACAGGAGACGCATGCTACTCTACCGTACATATATAGAAAGAGAGAGAGAAGAAAGCCCAAAACATATGACAGAAAAAGAGTATATACTGCTTTGACTAACTTCTAACGTTACGCTGTTAGCTAAAATGTCATCAACGTCCTTCTTGTAATAGAAAGTGTTGTAGTAGAGCCAGGAACCGCCAGTTTTCCTTGGATTAGGGTGGCACCTAAATCATTGTTGCAGCTGTCACCGTGGTCCTGCTACACGCCCTGCTATGCCCCTGCTACGCTCTGCAGTGCCCTGCTACATCCTGCTACATCCTGCCATGCCCCTGCTACGCTCTGCAGTGACCTGCTACATCCTGCTACATCCTGCTATGCCCCTGCTACGCTCTGCAGTGCCCTGCTACATCCTGCTACATCCTGCCATGCCCCTGCTACGCTCTGCAGTGCCTTGCTACATCCTGCTACATCCTGCTATGCCCCTGCTACGCTCTGCAGTGCCCTGCTACATCCTGCTACATCCTGCTATGCCCCTGCTACGCTCTGCAGTGCCTTGCTACATCCTGCTACATCCTGCTATGCCCCTGCTACGCTCTGCAGTGCCTTGCTACATCCTGCTAGATCCTGCTATGCCCCTGCTACGCTCTGCAGTGACCTGCTACATCCTGCTACATCCTGCTATGCCCCTGCTACGCTCTGCAGTGACCTGCTACATCCTGCTATGCCCCTGCTACGCTCTGCAGTGACCTGCTACATACTGCTACATCCTGCTATGCCCCTGCTACGCTCTACAGTGCCCTGCTACATCCTGCTATGCCCCTGCTATGCTCTGCAGTGCCCTGTTACGTCCTGCTAGGCTCTGCTATGTCCTGCTATACTCTGCTACATCCTGCTATGCCCCTGCTACGCTCTGCAGTGCCTTGCTACATCCTGCTAGATCCTCCTATGCCCCTGCAATGCTCTGCAGTGCCCTGTTATGTCCTGCTAGGTTCTGCTATGTCCTGCTACATCCTGCTATGCCCCTGCTATGCTCTGCACTGCCCTGCTACGTCCTGCTACATCCTGCTATGCCCCTGCTATGCTCTGCACTGCCCTGCTACGTCCTGCTACATCCTGCTATGCCCCTGCTATGCTCTGCACTGCCCTGCTACATCCTGCTATGCTCCTGCTACACTCTGCAGTGCCCTGCTACATCCTGATTTGATACTATAAAAAAATGTAATTTATATTGAATTGGATATTAGTCTTAAGAAATACAGGATAAACATTCTTGTTCTTCTTTACCTATTGTGGTATAAAATGACACATATCAAAGCTGTATTGTTAGCTGCAAACCAATTGTGCAGTCAGATGCACAGATTAACAAAGTGTTAGCAAAGGCAAATAACATAGCAGGTCTTATGAGTTGAGCAGTTTAGCTTGTCATGCTACATAATACGTGTTTCAGCCCTGACAAATTAATCCTAAATACTTTTAATGAATCCCAATCTGGCAGACAACGCTGCCTCATTGTTGTCACTGTCGGCTGTACTATCGCTTCCTCTTTAGTACTTAAAGGAAACAGCAGATGATATTCTACATTTCTGGTTGTCAACAAATCCCATAAAAAGACAAAATTGGGTATGTTTTTTGGTCCGACTCTCAGTCTGACTTCCCTACCTTGTCTGTGGCACTCAGTTCATTCATTTATACTAAAAACATAAATCATAAAAACCGCTATCTTTTATTAGCCAAGGCAAACTAATTTCCTATAGCAGCTGGGCACTGTAGTTTAAAACATATATATTACTCAATAATAATGCAATTATTGTGGGCTATTTTAAGCAGTGTATTAAACATTTAATGCATATTTTTGTTAGCAAGATGGTGTACGTTGATTTAGTCAAAATAAACAGTGTATGTGTGTGTTCATGGTGATGAAGGCACAGAGGAATAGACTAGATATGCAGGACCACAGCTATAAGAAGTTGATATGCTACAAACCTAAATCAGTATCCTAACCTTAACATAATTAGTATAAAACTTCCCCTCTCCTACCTGACAGGTGGTGTGTGTTCTCTGCTGCGTAGGGATTGGCTGACGCCGAGGAGCCGCAGTTGGACTGGACTAAAGGTCCGGTGATGCTGACAGGGCTGGTGTCTGGGTGGAGCAGAGCAGCTTTCAGAGGGCTGATGGAGTTAAAGTGGACCACTGAGAGACAACCGGTGAAACCGAGAGACGCCAACCTGGCCATGTCTGGCTCCAAATCATCAGACCCTGTGGATAGAAAGAGATGAGCCAGAGCCGAATATGTATCATTATTACATAAGCTACATTAGGGGGACCATATTTTGGACGGCCTCAAAACACAAATTCAGACAGGCTTCTCAGAGGTTAATGAACATGCTTTATTATGCCTCAATGATATAAAAATAACTTATGTAGTAAAATAATAGCTCTTTTCAAAAAAATAAATATGAAATAATGTTCTAAATATGACATCTTCTGTGTCAGGTTCAAAATCCAGCTTCAACTAAATATCTCTTAAAACCTTTTCAGTGTAATGAGATAAGATTTGTCGGTGTCCATGTGAGCTTTGAGATCTTTATTAGACACTAAACATATGCGCTAGCTTTGCACACGGTGCACTCCGCCTCCCACTTGTCCCGACCGGGACGGTACGTGGAAAGATTTTTCTTGCAGTTCAACTATAAAGCTGCACTTACACTTTGTCCAAATTTGATCCAGGTCATGTAATATACCACAAACCCAGACAACGTACTAAAGGAAAGGTGTCTGAAGTACGTAGGAGGGCGGAGCCAGGCTAGAGATGCAAGTCCAAAAGAAACGATGTTAACAGGTTTTTGGATATGCACAAATATCACAACTCTGATGTTTTAGAGAAGGTGGTGGAAACAAAGACATAAGGACACTGTGTTTGCACTGTGTTTCCAAGTCCACCACCACTAGAAAACTTGAAAGAATCCTATTTTGCATGGCTGCATATAATCGGGAACATTAGGGACCGTTCTGTATTTATGGAATGGACAATCGGAGAAAAATAGGGGAGGGTCATGTCTTTTTTTTGTTTTGTTGAGGAGATGGTAATCCAACTTTTTTCAGTCTAGGGGGGGTCACCCAACTTTTCTATTTTTAAAAACAAAAAAAATGTCAAAGTGGCTTGTTTGGTGAATATTCCCCTTTAACTACTTTAATTTAACTACCAGATCAATAAAATCTCCTCTTTATCCACTTTAATACATGTAAAAAATGTATACGAATATTCAAAGTAAAGCTATAAAAATAGATAAGTAAAATGTACACTAGGCAAGTAGGAGAAATTGAAAATACTCAAAGTACCTTACAGTTGTATATGAAGTATGGCATTGTTGTAAAATGTTTGTTTAAAGCACTTGACTAAGTCATTTAAATGGTCAATTATAGTGTGATTAAAACTGACAATTTTTTTAAAGATTATTTTTTGGGGTTGTTCCCTTTATTAGTGACAGTGGATAGACATGAAAAGGGGAGAGAGACGGGGGATGACAGGCAGCAAAGGGCAGCAGGTCGGATTCCAACCCCGGCCACTGCTCGGCCTACATGGGGTGAACGCTCTTATTGGGTGAGCTAAAGGCCGCCACTAAAACTCACAAATTACATTATTTACAGTACTCAACTTACAGCTGATATGTAAAACAGTACACAACCTTATTTGTAACAACAGTAACTTAGTTTTACTGCGAACCGTCACAGGAAGGGTTTTTGTTGTCCGTACCTTGTCTGGTCCTGGCTCTGACCACGGGGTCAGAGACGGGACAGCTCGCTTTAACACAGCGTAATAACTCCTGAAAATAATATCCATCTCTTAAATGTATCTGTCTCTGCTGTCATCTCAACCATTGAATACAGCGACAGGAATTGGTGTTGGTGAATTCCTACTGTAAATGTAATCTAAATGGTGCGTTAAAATGCATTGTAACTCGTGTTACTGAGATTGTAACAAGTAGTAAGTAGTTCAACAACGGTGCTGACGTGCTGCGGTAAGCGTACCTGACTCATTTCCGTTTCCGGTGCTTGTGTGTTGGTAGCGTGTTGCTGCTCTCATTAAATACCAGTTCAATTTGTTAAATTTGTCATTACAGCAGCTTACTGTCCGCTAAACACTTATTCTTATAGTTGTCCTGCCTTAGCATTCACAGTTCTTTACATTTTTCAGCAACTTTCGTTAAATAACAGTTGTTTTCGAACGCTTGGTAGCTAACGCTACCGTACTTTAGCTTAGCAGCTAGCCATGGCTTCTCCCTCTCGCTCTCCTGCACACCCGCTGAGAAACCAACTCTGGTTATCGGCAGATCCATTTTGAGAAACGTGAAGTTAGCGAGTGGGCTTTGTAGATCATTAGCAGACTTTCTGGGGAAGACCTGGTCTGATTCGGAGAGACGGCATTCATCCCACTTGGGATGGAGCAGCTCTCATTTCTAGAAATCTGGACAAGTTCATTAGTGGACCTAATCCATGACAACCCAGAGCTGGGACCAGGAGGCAGAGTCGTAGTCTAACACACTTCTCTGCTCCTTTATTCCAGGAGTTACCTAGTAAAAACCCCATAGTCTGCCCCCAGACCATTAAAATTATTTAAATCAAAGGTAAATAGAGGAGCTGTGCATGAAAACCTCATAACAATTAAAACCACAAGTGCAATAGTGCAAAAGAATAGGAGAATTAAATGTGGACTCTTAAACATCAGATCTCTCTCTTCTAAAGGTAACTAAAGGTAAACTAGTAAATTAATTAATATCAGATTCTAATATTGATTTATTTTGTCCTACTGAAACCTGGCTGGGTGATGGAGAATATGTTAGTCTAAATGAAGCCACCCCCCCCAGTCATATTAATACTCACATTCCTCGAGGCACAGGCCGAGGAGGTGGAGTTGCAGCTACCTTTGATTCTAGTCTACTAATCAGCTCTAAACCTAAACTAAATTATAACTCATTTGAAAGTCTTGTTCTTAGTCTTTTACACCGAAGTTGGAAATCACTGCAGCCAATTCTATTTGTTATAGTGTACCGAGCACCTGGTCCATACTCTGAATTTGCAGAGTTTTTGTCAACTTTAATCCTTAAAACGGACAAAGTTATTATTGAAGGGGATTTTAATATTCATGTGGAAAATTGAATTGTATTATAACAATACCCAAATGTAATTAGTAATGTGTTATATTACTGTGTTACAGCAAAAAGGAGTACATTACTGTAATTGCGTTACTTTTGTAACGCTTTACTCCCAACACTGTTCCCCAGTGTGCTGTTTGATTTCATGTAAATACTAGTTTAATAGAGGAGTAACTTAGTATTCAAAGTAATGCAGTAATGTAGGAAATGTGCATTTAATTTCCATACTCAATGTCACTCCCCGGTGTAAGTCGAGTGCAGATTTGAGTCGCGCATGCTGATTTAAACCATTTATGGCATAACGTGTCACACTGATATTTGTGAAATCCATGAAATAATAAACATTTCTCATTACAAACAATAACAGAAGATGGAAATCATTTCAAAAACGTTTTAGCTATTGTTGTTTGATTGCTAACGTTAGCTCAAAACGCCATTCAACTGACAACCTTAGTTGTGTTTGATGCTAACTTGTAGCCAGCAGTGAACAAACTTCTGTAAGTAGGTCCATTTTTACTGTATTGACCACGGCTGTAGTATTTGAGTCCGGTCTTGGTCTCGACGGAGTCCAGGTGTCTTTATTATGTTTATAATAACATTGGAGGGAAAGTAAAACACAGTTTAGGCAGGAATGTTGTTCGGCTTTTCACACTGACGCCGACGTTCGCTAACGTTAGCGCAACAGCGTTAGCCTAGCCTGCTAGCTAAATATTACGGCTGCCTTTGGAGTTTCCTATATCCGCGTCCACGTTGTCAACATAAGACCTGTGGCGTTAGTTCTCATTTTAATCATTTCATTGCTCCTACGCGATGGGTGGCTTTTTGTTACATTACACACACAGCTAACTGGCTATAGTTAGCTAGTATTCTAGCGGACAGTAGCTAACGTTGCTGAGCCAGACAGCAACTTCGACAGTAGAGTTTCAGCAAGCTAACCATGAGTCTTGTTTATGAGGTATCACCATATGTTTTCTTTAGATAATATTGTATGATTTCAGGGGAACAAAATCCTGGGTGTTGTGACACTGTTTATGTTTTTATATCAACAAATAACCCAAAATGATTATCTTTATACAGTTCATGCATAAGACTTTTTTTCTGTCCTGGACTTGGTCTTGACTCAGACTCGAACCTTTTTGGACTCAGCCTTGTCTTGGACTCGAACCTCTTTGGACTCGGTCTTGCCTTGATCTCGACTAGTCCTGGTCTTGGACTCGACAAAGGTGGTCTTGACTACAGCCCTGGTATTGACATTACAGAAGTCTCTCGTTAGCATCTTGTTTGCTACTTGTCGCAAAGTGACGCATTTGCAACTCAAATCTCGACTTACATCGGCGAGTGACACTTATTGTGTTCCCACAACGACGTCAGTGAGTAAGTCTACTGAAATGGCCACCATAACAGTGGAGTGTGATGTGTAAAATGAGAAAGCAGAGGTTAAGTCATGTATGTCATGATTGCATAAAAGCGCAAACCAGAACAGAAGGCATCAACACATTGTTGGGGAGGGTCATGCCTCTTTTCCCAATCATTTTGGAGGGTCATAGAAAAATGTATAATTGGCAAAGGGAGGCTCAAATATTTTTTGACTAAAGATCTCAAAACTCCTCCGGTAGTCCCTTAAATAAAAAATCAGCAGTCCCTTAATGGAATATTCACTTTCATTAAACACAAAGTGCCATTAAGTCATCCAATCAGAAATACCAAGCATACAGACACTCACACCCTCATTACAGCAGACAATGATTCCGCTTCCAGTCTGCAGCTATCACTCCTTGAGACTGATGTGCGCGCTCCCCTCTATCTGTTCATTTGATTGACTCAAATCTCTCCATCTTTCACCCCCGCTCCTCCACAGCAGTATAAACAGCAGCTGTGAAAGGCGACATTTCCCGCCGTGAGCAGCTGCATCAGTGTCTGTTCACATGATGGAGAGGTGACTGTGTTTTTTTACCAGGACACATCTGCATGTTGATGAGAGCAGCAGGAAACATACGCTTCTCTCCGCAGCCCCCTCTATGTTCCTTTTGGGTCCATTAGTTAGGCTGATGGATGACAGGGTTGGCAGGAAATGACAGAAAATCCACTTTCCTGCTACTTTTCTGATCCTGATCTGACTCTCCGCCTCCTCTTGTTTGACAGAAGGGAGGACCGGTCACATACCGTCATGACGGGATTAAAACACACTGAGCTGAGTTACAAGATATGGTGTGTGAGTGCTTCACATAAAATGACATTTTTGTTAATGATTTTATCATGGTATTTTCCTTCAAACAACGTGTTGAATTAGGTTTTGACACAACCCCAAAACAATAAGTTTTTAAATTAACCAATTGATGACAATTTTGCATGCAATATCTTTAATTATTCAATTTCATGCAAACATAGTAACAAGTAATTACAATGTTCCAGAACTGACACAGTACATACAAAAAACCTCTGAAACATCAATGGCAGCCTGAGCCGGTCAACGTATCTTTTGGTAAAGTATCACCTGAAGGTTTTAAAAAGAAAAATAATGCTTGCTTGTGAGATAGGTTGAAACTTAGAACAATGTGGTGACAATCTGATGGAATGTCTGATGGAATGTCTGAAAATCCATCATATGTAGTGCCACATAACACCAAAAACATTTAAAAAAAAAACTCTGCATGTTTTCTTAAGCTACACTCTGTTACACGTTTCTAGTGACCAAAAGTACTGTACAATTTGAAGTGCACAGCACAACTAAAATCAAGCAAAAGACAAAAAAAAGTCTGCTAAATATAGCTGACTCATGTTATACAACTAAATAGTGAGTGTGTTTGCTTTAAGATTGACAGTGCAGTTGTTGTTGTCTGTCTCATAAGAGAGCTGTGTCTGCAGTCTCTCAGCCCCAAATGTTATTAACAGCCTATATGAGACTCCATCTCTGATGGAGACATGACGGAGACATTTACTGTCTCACCCTGACTCTGTCACGGGACCTTGTCCAGGACTACACAGCTAAATTGATAAAGCAGGGCACTAAAACCACCTGGGTTGGCACCACTTTGCAATAAAGCATCCATTAAGTGGACTTCTGGGAGTGAGGAGGAGGCGGTATGTAAAGGCAGACAGAGATTTGAGCAAACAGTCACACTTAAATCTAATGTCTTAAATAACAGACATTATGCATCTCTTACAACCTAAACGTACCAACGTTGTTCATTTCAAAATTGTCCAAATATAACAGATACCCCAGCAGAAGTTTAGAGAGTCAGCAGGCTGGCGAACAATGTGTCCTATAATGGTTTAGTTGGTGTTGCTTTAATGTTTATTTAGTAACCAGCTAATCTCGCGTTACCGGCTCCATAGCCACAGCGCTGTTGACTAAGGTCTGGCTACACCACACATACATTGTGGGATATTAGGAAGAAAAGTCCCTTGCATTTCTTTAAACCAATCACAATCATCTTGGGCGGCGCTAAGCTCCATACGCAGCAGGTGCCTCTGCAAATTAGACTGGATCGCACTTCCCTTAAATTAAATCCCTGTTTCCCCAACTTGCCTCCATTCCTCGCGTCGTAGTCCATCCCCAAGTCGAGGAAGCATTGGCGAGATGGAGGAAATCATGGAAGGAGAGAGAAATTGAGGAACTGTTTTTTTAGCCTCCAACAAGGCTGCTCTTGTGTGACCTCGCTCACAGCATAGAAATCCTGCATCGATTCTCGCTCCTCAATCCTCATGGCAGGAATAAGAGCTTTGAGACGGCCTTCATGAAGGAAGGGCCAGAACGACTTACGGTTCAACAGAGGAGTGAAGAGATATCAAATAGGGGAAGTGAGATTCAACCGTAGTGACATACGTGTACGTACACAGTAACGTGAGCTATTTAAATGAGCTGATACATGGTTACACCTCATTCGCTCTTCCCAGTGTCTCTCCCTGTGTACTTTGTCCACAGCAATCCCACCAGTCGGTCCCAAAAGGTCCCACTTAGAGAGGAAATGCCCTGACATATTCTTTATAAATCTTTACAATTATTTCCCATAGCAAGCAGGCCTGCCTTGTTGCACGAGATTTTCTTCATCTCAGTTTAAAGTGTAACACAAGACCTATGTGGCAAACTCCAACTTCACTATCTGCTGAAGTAGTTTTTTTTGTTTACATCTTGACTAAACACCTCTTAGCACTCAGTATGATGAAGTGATTTAAAATGTCATGTTAGTACTAACAGGTATCGCTACGTTACTCCTGCAGCTTTGCTTTTTTATTAGAAAGCAGGTGCCGAGTGTCTGTGGAGGCCAAACATATCAGAGCTATTCAATTCAAAAGAGTGCGAGTCTGAGTGCTTTTTAACTAAAAAAAAAAAGGCCTTGTCTCTGCTTTTTCTGCCTCCTCACTTACCGTGCACTCTGCCCAACACCAGCGACTTGATGGCGTTGAATTCTCCGTCAGATGTCAGGTTGAAGTCTTCTCTGGGGTTTTGGTCAATCTGAAACAAACAATATATGTTTTTATGAACTGTGAGTTAAAGGTGCCCTGCCACACATATGTCATGACTTTGTGGTAATGTCTGAAATTCTACCATGGACTCTGTAACTTGGTTTAGAAAGCCTGCAGGAAGACTCAGCTCCATTTTGGCCGGTTCTCATTAATATTAAACAAGCTAATATTCAACAAGCTTGACTCTGATTGGCTAACAGCGAACCAATGAGAGCCTGGCTATCAGCATCCTTTACCCAGCGCAACTGGGCGAGCTCATGAATAGTAATGAGCTCAGGTGACATGACGTCAGACTGACCAGCTGTTGTGATTGGCTGATTTCTCCTCTTATTTCTTTTCAGTGGCTAGAGCTGACAGAGGAGGTAGCAGTTCATCTTCACATTCCCCACATAACACATGTGGACCTAACATATTTAAAAAAAAAAAAATGCAAGTAAAAATGGTTTTGTGTGGTAGGGCACCTTTAAACTTTTTAATTGCAACACCAGACTAACTAAAAGAAAGTTACCTTTTGACTTTTGTGCCCTAGTTTTCTCAGTATAGGAGTCAAACACTGTGGATATCTGAATTTGGAAGTTCAGTTGTTTATAGGTTTTTTAGAACAGCTTTCCCTTTCTTTCATCTCACCAGCTCAGTGGGGGAAAAGAGTCAATCCACACTTTCACAGAAAAACGTTCAGTCATCCGTGGTGAAATTCTCCACTGGAGATTAATTTAATGAGGGCCGCTCTACAGAGTCCGGCCATGTGGTCTTACTCCTAATTTTCACCGGTTGCACAACAGCTGCGTGACGGCTCCGTGCTCCACAGTCCGTCAACACCCACCAGATCCGGATTTGTTGCGTAACGGCTGCGGGCCATGACTGACAGCTGAAGTCTTGAGGACCCGCGAGATCTTGCGAATTCATGTAGACTAGAACCACAAAGACAGGATGTTTTATTTTGTTTCTGTGCTCGACTTCCTGTCCCGTTCCGAAATTAGGTGTTAGAGACAAAAGCCAAACTTAACCTTAGTATTTAAAGGCCATTTGACACCAAAGCCAAGAGAGATTCTTTTTAATATTTAAATTTTAGAACCACTGTAATATGTAAGTAGGAGTTTTAAATACAGATTACTTCAGTGAGGTATCACTTGAATCCCTGTTGAAAATAAGAAGCGTATACACTTAAACCTAAGATTTCTTTTACCTAACTACAAATTACACACCAGCATGCGTTAAGCATTTACTCTGTCCTTTAACCCTCCTTAGTCTGTTGAACTGTATTAAATGAGACAAAGACTAAAAATTACTATTTCAATTTATTGGCAGTCCTATTTATTTAATGTCATCTTAAGTCTGGAGTTAAGGTCCCATGGCATGAAGATTTCACTTTATGAGGTTTTTTATCATTAGTATGAGTTCCCCCAGCCTGCCTATGGCCCCCAGTGGCTAGAAATGGTGATAGGTGTAAACCGAGCCCTGGGTATCCTGCTCTGCCTTTGAGAAAATGAAAGCTCAGATGGGCCAATCTGGAATCTTGCTCCCAATGACAGTGGACAGGATTTAACCCGGAAGTGGGTCAGGTTGTCTTGAAATGGGCGGGGCTCTAACCGGTTCTTTTAAGCATGCAATTGATATGGGTTGATCAGAAATTGTTATATTTATTGCTGATTAGAAAACTATTTCCATGACAGCATCAGCATTGAGCTTCAGATCAATGGTGTTGTCATGGTAACAGACGAACTATGTACAGTACAAGTTTTGCAACAATGAATACAACACATGCAGTTGCAATTACTGCAAAAAAATTACTTGCTTTATCCGTACTGGATACTCGTTTCAGCCGAGTATCCGGCTGATCTCTAGTACTGAGCGTATGTGTAATTCAGGCCTGTGTGTAATATGTAAAATAACGTGTAAATTGTAATTTCCCCACTAATAAAAGGATTATTATCATTATATCTACTATTTCACAATAACACCGGACACATACTGTACACATATACGCAGATAGATACTGTAATTCCTCAAATATTTTTTTCTATTTGAAGCAGACTTTTATTAGAGGCAGGCCTTTATTTCGAATTCCATCTGTTTGATAAGTATAATCGTTTTAAATAAACCGTTTTGAATGAAAAGCCATGGCGTTCCAGTGGACAGAGATCATTAATTTTTTAAGAAATATTTGCATAAATATTTTGCAAAAATATCACCATATACAACAGCCAGAAGGGCGACAGAGCAGTTTGGGTCAGAAATAATCAAACATCACCACTGTGTCAGTTTGAACCCTGTAAATGTGCCGGGTATTTATTTCAAAAATAGGTACTACAGTACTGCTGGTAGATTACAATAAGAGCATACAGTACTTACACAGAGCTGCCAACTTTTTCAAAAACCTTGGAGTGAGATTTGGGGGGGCCAACCCATATTTTGCCGCGTACAAAGCAATTTCTTTGGCTCTTTCAGCATCATTATCATTCAGGGTTTAAAATGGAATTTGTTATGTGTGGGGGGGATGGGGGGCTCTCCCCAGGGGGGTCTGGGGGTATGCCCCTCCAGAATTTTTTTTGAAAAATAAACCATTAAATGGCACTTTCTGGAGAGTTTTGTGCAAAAAAAAAAAATAGAGAAATCAAATCTTACATATGTGCAAAACTGTAGGGTTAAGAGCCTTTGCACTGTTGTATCAACAGGTATCAGGGCATTAAGCATTTCCATTAATGTTAATCAGTCATCACTTGATTACACATTGTATTACCTTCTTATGATATAAGAACTGACGCAGACAATGTGCCAAACATAATGAGCCACATGAAGAGACAGTGCAGCATATGTCAGCAGCAACAGCTGAGAAGATTTAGGTCTGTGGTGAACAGGTCCACATCACACAAATGTCCTTCTCTCATGACTACCCACACTCACACACCCACACACACACACACGGTTTTCAGTGTAGGGACCAGGGACCCAAAGTTAAATTAATGTTGGTCTACCAGAGGGATCAACTAAGACCACTACAATTCTAAAGAATGAGAAATGTAACTGATTTACATAAATTCTAATCCTTTAACCTTTGTGCCAAGGCTCAGTAATGTTTGGCCCTCATCCTCTGTGCCCCACTTACTGTATTTACTTTATTACTTTGGGAAAATAAAGACTATTTGTTCATTTTATGAAACATTGAATTAATTATTTACAGTTACATTTAGAGATGCACAGAGATTAGAGAAGCACAATAATGGCCCAACGTTTCCCAGTATCTTGCTGGCACAAACATCTGGACCAGTCACAGCTGGCCTGGCAACCCAATGGCATAGCTTTTGTTTCCAGATTTTGTGACGACATATATAATTTTGAATATTACACAGTGAATGTTTCTGCTATAACTATTTCTACCCATTTCTACATCAAGTTATGCTGGAAACAATTGAAAATATCAAAAAATAAGGCCCTCAGGTGTTTTGTTGGGGAAGTACATCTATTTAAATGTGCACTTATTCATGTGAATCATACATTAATTCATTTGAATGAATTTATAAACCCCTGGACTTCATATAGCTCAGATGTGTTTCATCAGATTTCTGCTCATGTTTACAACTTTGTGCACATTCAAAATATACCTCCTCCCATCTCTGTTGTCCGAGATTTGGAGAGAATATAGTCTGCTGTGCATGTTATTGCTCCGTTGATATGGTAGTCTCTCACTCAGACCGTCGCACAGACACAGAGGACCACTTGGGTCTCTGGTCTTTGACAAAGTTTAGGGGTGGCTTTACGCTGCTCTTCATCAGAGGTCTAGGCACGGATGCACCGCTCTCACTGCGCACAGCAGAGCGAGTCCACTAAAATGAACTTAAGTTGCTCCACTTAGCAGCCGCGCTGCTCACCTCTATTGTTCCAGAGAGTCGACACGAAGCGACGGACGGGTCTGTAATACTCAGAGCACATACCTGAAGCCGGGGAAATGCACCTGGAATGGCTCGTGAAAAAAATGTTCTCAGTTTGCGACTTTTCCACAGACAGGGAGCGCTCTTGAACCCCTCACAGTCTCTGAAAGCACAACTAGTCGATCACGAGTGGCTCAACAGGTAGATCTATAGATAAACTCATCTTTCAGAAATTTGACCGACCGGGTTGACACTTCAGCGTGAGAAATCGGGGGTGTGGCGTGTGACCGTGTGAAACCAGTCAAATGCGTGTGTCTCACGGCCAATGCGTGAGAGTTGGCAGCCCTGACTTGCACCAGTATCTCTTTAATACAGACGGTAGCTAGCTAGCTTTGTTTCTAGCTCCAGGCTAACTCTTGTCCTCCCACCTCCAGCTAGCTAGCTTCGTTTCTAGCTCCAGGCAAACTTGTGTACTCCCACCTCCAGCTAGCTAGCTTCGTTTCTAGCTCCAGGCAAACTTGTGTACTCCCACCTCCAGCTAGCTAGCTTCGTTTCTAGCTCCAGGCAAACTTGTGTACTCCCACCTCCAGCTAGCTAGCTTCGTTTCTAGCTCAAGGCTAACTCTTGTCCTCCCACCTCCAGCTAGCTAGCTTTGTTTCTAGCTCCAGGCTAACTCTTGTCCTCCCACTTCCAGCTAGCTAGCTTTGTTTCTAGCTCCAGGCTAACTCTTGTTCTCCTACCTCCAGCTAGCTAGCTTTGTTTCTAGCTCTAGGCTAACTCTTGTCCTCCCACCTCCAGCTAGCTAGCTTCGTTTCTAGCTCCAGGCAAACTTGTGTCCTCCCACCTCCAGCTAGCTAGCTTCGTTTCTAGCTCCAGGCTAACTCGTGTCCTACCACTTCTAGCTAGCTAGCTTTGTTTCTAGCTCCAGGCTAACTCTTGTTCTCCTACCTCCAGCTAGCCAGCGGTGCTCTGCTCCTGGCGGCTAATGTTGTTGGCTCATCCTTCTGTTTCTTTCGGTATCGGATCCTCCAATGTCGAAATGTCTCGCAGCTTGTTCACCCGAGTTTTTCTCTGCATACTTTAAAACTTTTGTCGTTTTGTTGTTAAAAAGTCCGTCACTAGCACCAGAGCCCGTCATTCTTTGCTGTCACTAAAAGAGACCCATGTTACATCCAATTTAGCTGCTGCCATCTAGTGGCACCTGGTGGCACACTTGTCTGAGTAACTTACAGCTGCAATGGCTAAAATACAGGTAGGAAAATAATACTCTACATAACCCAGAAAAAAGCATGAATATATTGAATCTGTTAAATTAAATTGGTAGAAATGTACATTACCGTAAACTTGAATGCACATTATATGAAAGGCACTTAGGAGATTATCCACACAATCTTTTCCCCAGCCTTTATTTGTCTGTGTTGACCATGCCCCCAGCCACCATCAGAGGCCCGGCTTTTAATTGACTACCGGTATAGTAATTACAGTAATATTGTGCTCATGAGTAAAAAAAAAACAACAACAAAAAGATTACACAAATAGGTATATACAACCCTGTTCTGCTGATATCTGAACAATTAGCTTGAGGTCGAGTTGAGGTGGTTCCAGGCACGTCCAGCAAGGAGGAGGCCTCGGGAAAGACTCAGGACTAGGTGGAGGGATTATATCTCCAACCTGGCCTGGGAACGCCTCGGGATCTCCCAAGTCGGAGCTAGTTGATGTGGCTCGGGAAAGGGAAGTTTGGTTTGATCTGATTTATTTGAATTTATTTCAGTTTCGACACAGTATATCCTGGAGTGTATAACAGCTGTGTGAACAGAGTGGGAGTAACTGGAGCGTGCTTTGAGATCAACAGGAAACACTGGGAGGGAAAACAATGGGCACTGGCCTCTCTGATAATGGAGGACACAGTGTATTGGGAGCCCCGAGGGATTTATGCATCATAGAGTCATTTCTCAGCAAGACATAGGACACAGCACACTGGAACTCCTATGGAGGGTCACCTGATGTCCCTGGAGTATGTTGCTAATGATTCAAGGGGATGGATACTCGCGAGATGAGATGCAGCTCATATTTCACTGGAGCCGAGTGAATCAGGAGGCTGCGCGCATGCAAGACCAGGTCACCTTGTATTTCATCTCAGGATGTTGATATTATACAGTCATCCAGGCTGCTGGTTGGAGGAAATTAACCTCATATATCATCTGGGGCTGTTGTTAACAAGATAAGAAGTTCAGTGTATCCAGATATGATAAAGACGCTTCATATTTCATTAGAAGCTCTTCTAATGTGTAGCTTGTCCCTGCTGCCCTGCCGTAACTCTGCTGTCATCACTGGGGCTTTATTATGCTTTTTACTGGTTCAAAAACAAAAAACTACTGTGATCCAACATGTTGTCAAATGAGTTGAGATCCCAACGCTCTAACTATCATGTCTCAGGGGACAGAAGATGGATCACTGAGTTATGAAACTGCAAGGTACTTTCCAACTGAATAACATAAAAGAGTATAATCATTATAGTAACCAAATAGAAATTATCTGTCTTTGGTAGATCATTGGTTCCAGTATTCTAATATTTTAAAGCTATACTTTGTAATTTCTGTCGTAATGACAACAAAACTGTTGACGCGTCCACCTGATGCAAGCCTTCTGTGACCGCGCACCCAGACCCCTTCTTGACGCAGTTGGTAGTAGCCAAGGAGGACACGGAGGATTAAAAAACACATGATGGACTCTTCAGAAGAGGTAATTATGTTCACAGAGTTGTGTGGTGCTGTCTTAATTAGCTTTGTTGCCAGTCATTTGGCAATGGCTTAAATGAGATGGACATTATTTACCCCTCACGTTGTCTTAGGGTCAAATTTGACCCATTTCCAATTTTTTTTAATATCATAAATACACTGGAAGTAAGCGTGAAAAACGTTGTAAAATCCGCCTAAAATGTTAAAAAAAGTGACAAAACGTCAAAAAAAGCAACAAAACCTTGAGTTTTTTACAACACAAGCTTTAATGAATATTACCTAGAGTGACACCAGGCGACGTGTCATCTCAAAGTGGGAAAACAAATAATTAGTAATGCCATGTGCTCAAAACTGTCAATTTTTTGGGAAATTTGTCAAATTGTGACATAAATAGCACCGTTTTTTTTAATGTAATAAGAGCTACTGTCCCTGTTTCCCCAGGAGGAGAAGGCAGTAAATGGATGGAGACCATGTTCTGTACAGTATTGTAAGTTTAATTGGCTGCAACAGCATTTCAGCACATGCCTTAGGGTAAAGGTTCATTATAAAGTATGTTTAAGTGTTCGCATGGAGATCTACCAAATACACTTGCATAATTCTGGTCTCAGTACTGGCAAGTTAAAAGCATATACTGTACCAATTAACATATTTTTTTTTTTCTTTTTAAATAATGCACACAATATTGCTGCTTGTCTTTTTCTGGTGCTTAAAGAAAGTCACTCTTTTATTTTGAAAGTAGAAGTCTAACAGAACAAACCTTCAAACTGAAATTAAGCTCTGCTCAGTTTGAGACCGCCAACAGTGAGAAAAGCCTCATTGGTCGCTAAAATGTAGATACACTACTGTATTCTTTTTACAGGCTCTAATTGCTCTAATCTAACGGTTTTGCGCACAAGTCTAACTCTGCTCTTACAAATCTTTGCCATGCTCTGTCTCAAATGTGTCACCCGGAACTAGTTTCATGCTCTATTAAGTAATATTTTCTCTCACAAAATACATTCATGCAATCGCTCTATATCACGGTGTGTCTCTGTGTGCGCGCACGTGTTTGATGTGTGTGTGTGTGTGTGTGTGTGTTACCTGCACAGACACAGAGTCCGTTTGTCTACTGATGGTAACGGTGTGTAGTTGTCCATTGGCCAGGCTCTTTACTCTGCTCCTCAACACCTGAGTGTCTCTGCTGCTGTCCAGCTTGTATCTCACCTCCAGTTTATCTTCTCACACACACACACACACACACACACACACACACACACACACACACACACACACACAGTTTTTTTCCAATTTAAACCTTTTCCATTAATGAAACCATCCAGGTCTTCATGTCTAATCTTCGATGATGAATGTGAATGATGAGTGTCTGAATTAATAAAGCTTTCCATATTAAGAGGATTAGAAGTTATTGTAATTCCTTACCAATAACACAACTCAAAATCCTATCAATTTCCTTGATATTTGCATGATTCAAAGCAGATTTAAAGAAAGCCATGTGATGTCTTTAGGCTTTTAAGATAAATGCCAAGTACAACAAATCATGTGTCATACTTAAAATGCATTCATATTAAGAAGTTTTACACTTTTTAAGTATAGTAATTAATCCTATTAAGAACATTGTGTTATTCGGATTGTGTCTGATAATAAACAACACAGTTTCACGGCAGTTTGTGAAATAGTCACATTTGATTTGTGTACACAAACACGTTTATTTTGTTTTTTTCCGTAATGGTCTGTACGTTTTTAATAATACCAACAATTGCATAGCTGTATACAGCAGGACGGCTTGGGTTTAGGAAAAGAAGAATGGGATGGTTGGGTTTCAGAAAAGAAGAATAGGATGGTTGGGTTTAGGAAAAGAAGAACGGGATGGTTGGGTTTAGGAAAAGAAGAACGGGATGGTTGGGTTTAGGAAAAGAAGAACGGGACGGTTGGGTTTAGGAAAAGAAGAAAGGGACGGTTGGGTTTAGGAAAAGAAGAACGGGATGGTTGGGTTCAGGAAAAGAAGAACGGGATGGTTGGGTTTAGGAAAAGAAGAACGGGATGGTTGGGTTTAGGAAAAGAAGAAAGGGACGGTTGGGTTTAGGAAAAGAAGAACGGGACGGTTTGGTTTAGGAAAAGAAGAACGAGATGGTTGGGTTTAGGAAAAAAAGAACGAGATGGTTGGGTTTAGGAAAAGAAGAACGGGATGGTTGGGTTTAGGAAAAGAAGAAAGGGACGGTTGGGTTTAGGAAAAGACGAAAGGGAGGGTTGGGTTTAGGAAAAGAAGAAAAGGATGGTTGGGTTCAGGAAAAGAAGAAAGGGACGGTTGGGTTTAATAAAAGAAGAACGGGATGGTTGGGTTTAGGAAAAGAAGAAAGGGACGGTTTGGTTTAGGAAAAGAAGAAAGGGATGGTTGGGTTTAGGAAAAGAAGAACGGGACGGTTGGGTTTAGGAAAAGAAGAACGGGACGGTTGGGTTTAGGAAAAGAAGAACGGGATGGTTGGGTTAAAGAAAAGAAGAACGGGACGGTTGGGTTTAGGAAACGTGACTTGCGGGACATGTTCCCCGGTCTCCGGGGTGACAGTCCTGTGTTGTTTGACCCTTCCACCCTCCCGACCACCCTCCCTACGCGGCTTTCATACTACTCGCTACTAATGCTACGTCACCTTCCCATTGAGAATTGTGCTGTGATCACAGAAGATGCTTCCCATTATACATACAAACATTAGTTTAAAAAATGTGCCGACCATTATGAAAAAAACGAGATAAACGTGTCCGTGTACACAAATCAAATTAGATTAAATTACGTGACCATTTCACAAACTGCTGTGAGACTGGGTCGTAATAATTTTATATATATTCTTGAAAGCAGGCCAAGTGATCGATAAGGAATTTCTGTGTTTGGGCGGAGAAGGTTTAACTGCCTCAGAGATAATAAATAAGAATAAAATGAACTGAACATGAGAAAGCTCTCAGGGATTTAATTAGACACTTCAGTTTAAGTGCATGTACCTGAAGACTCTAAGACTGAAGACTATCAGCGTAAAAACCTTTAATGCCCTTGCTGTCCATCTGCTTTCTCTGAGTCATTAACACCAGAAAGAATCCATTTATATTTAATCTGGCAGCAAAGTGCCAATACTGTGACTCCTGGATGATGAAAATGTAATTTGAAATTCAGAGTGCCTCCTACTCCTATTTCCCTCAAAAATTAATAAAACTCAAGCAAGTTTTCTGCTGTTTTATTCAGCAGAACACTAACCTGCCACCAAACTTTTATTCCCCCAGCATCACTCATCAGGTCTCAGTGATGAGACCAGTGAACACATTTTCTTCAGCCTGAGAGAAAAAAAAACATAATAGCCAGCCCAGCTGGATGGATTAAAAGGCAGCAGAGGCTGACGGGGTGAATCCAGGAAGAGGAAAGATCTGACACATCCTGATCTGGTAAAGCTGCAGAGCACAGCAGAGGAGGAGGAGGAGGAGGAGGAGAGAGGAGGAAGAAGGACAGGAGGAGAGGACAATATCAGGGTAAAATGACAGGAGTGAAGGGAGGAGGGGAGGACAGGTGAGATGACATTCCCTCATACGGCTCTCTGAACATGTCAGAATTTGTGGGTAACAGAAGAAAGGTACTGCAGGAGTTCCAACAACTAAACAGGGGTAAAGGTGCCGGGCCAGACGGTCTGCCCACCGAGGTTGATCAGTAATGAAGATCAGCGTAAGTTCATTTAGGAAGACTACTATGTCTTCACATCTCTCTTCTCTCTCTCTCTCTCTCTCTCTCTCTCTCTCTCTGAACCTAATCAGCTGCATTGTCATCAGCTGAATGTGGGCGTTTTCCTCTTCTCATTGAACTTATTTTCACTCTTAAATGAAGTCTCACCTGATTGACATGTAGTGATGTCATCTTAAACCTCCTGTCCTTGGTGTATAATAAAGGTCTGAACAACAGCTGTATGGGGGAAATCCTTTTATCAGGGTGTAATGTTTTTATTGTATGAGAAAGGAGATTACATGATTTTTATGTAATTGCCGTAACATTGGCTAAGGTCTTAAGGGGTATGACTGTTGATGGTAATTGTTGATTTTGTTTGGATATGCCAAATTGGAATTACATAAATGATTATTGGTGCTTTGTTGTTATTGATGCGGATACATGTTCTACTGTCAATGTAATGTTAATTCAAGAACAAAATACAATGTTATAAGATAATAAAGAGTTGTTACTATATTATCTGGGTCACATACTGTATATAGTGAGTGACATGACCAAAAGATGCATCCTGGGATTCAGTCAAAACTTAAAATGAATATCACATACATACTGTAAATGAATAGTTTTAAATGTGACTAAAAGAGATAATTATATTCCAAACGATAAATTCTGAGACAAGAAATTGTACGGAAAAATTTGGAAATGTTACAGCTCTAATTGAGAATACTCATTATAAGATTCCAGCCACAGTGACTAGATTAAATTGTATATTAGAATGGATTATTAAAAAATGGCAAGAAAATGAAGAAAAAAAAAACAGAAGTAAGATGAGAGGCTGGGGAGGGGAGATGCGAATAGGGAAAAATAATTACAAAAAGTTGAGGGAGGAAGATGAAGAGAGGCGGAAAGCAAATGTCTCGACAGACTTTTCCTTTTAAGGTTTGAAAATGGGAGCAAAACCATAAAGAAGGGGGAGTAGGAATTGAACAAAAAAGGTGTGAAGAGAAGACGGCAGGGGAGAAGGAGTCAAACAGGTGGAAAAAAAGCTTATGGGAAGCTTCTCATAAATGATAGAGGGCATTCAATCTCAAGTCTGAAGGATCTGGAGAGGGGGAAAAAGGGATGTGAAAAGGGAATGAGAGAAGAGAGGTGTTTAAGAGGCTTATAAAAAGTGATACACCTGATCTTGTAGGAAAGAGAATTCAATGTAGATGAGGCCATTTAAAACTAAAATGAGACACCCTACAAGCTACAGCCACACAAACAAACTCCTTCAAAATAAAAGCCTCCTCACCGTGCTTGTTGACGAGCAGGGCCAGGTACTCTCTGTAGTAGGAGCTGACGTAGAGCAGCAGAGCCGGACTCTGGTTGGTCCTGAACCTCAGCGAGACGTTCTCTCCTCTCAGTGTCATGTCGGAGTAGATGGAGGACGGCAGAGAGCTGCTGTTCCTGCTCAACTCGTACGGCTCCTTGAAGGTGTAGCTGACGGACGTCTCCGACTTGAAGCTGGCCGACACCTCTGTAGGAAGAGGGACCGCCACAGAGATGTTACAGTACAGGCTTTTATTTCATTTTTGGGCTTTTCCACCTTTAATGGACAGGACAGCTAGGTGAGAGAGGGGGAAGACATGCAGGAAATCGTCACAGGTCGGACTCCAACCCTGACCCTCTGCGTTGAGGCATAAACCTCTATGTATACAGTATGTGTGCCTGCTCTACCAAGTGAGCCAACCAGGCCACTGTACAGGCTTTTATCTGGCAATACTGGAAATGGAAAGGAAAAATTGTAAGCGGATTTTGCAAGATGTATAAAAACACAGTGTTTGCCAGTGTGCCAACATTGTTTTCAAGGAACAAAAACGCAAAGATATCCCAATGCTTTCATTTTTGACTGAATTTTTGAAGAGAAATCCTGCACCAATCCTATTTCCAACCATGAATAAAACAAAGCAATATTCCTGGGATGGATCCATCCATCCATCTTCATCCGCTTATCCGGTATCGGGTCGCGGCGGCAGCAGCTCCAGCAGGGGATCCCAAACTTCCCTTTCCCGAGCCACATCAACCAGCTCCGACTGGGGGATCCCGAGCGTTCCCAGGCCAGGTTGGAGATATAATCTCTCCACCTAGTCCTGGGTCTTCCCCAATGCCTCCTCCCAGTGACATGGATGTGAAAAACTACTTAGCACAAGTGTCACATGAGTTTACTAAGAGACACTCCCATTGATTAGTGCCTGTCAATTGTCCCACACCTAGGGACACAGAATGGAAGAAGCATATCTTAAATAAATAGTGAGGCTGCAGCAACAGCAATGTGCAGGACGTCTATTTTTTCCTCAATTATTACCATTGACTGATAATTTGACTCTTATTTACAACCCTTTCACAGCCCAAACAAACACAACCAAAACCAGTTCCAAATGGAACTTCCCCACAACTGCATCCCAAATGTATTGCTAACATGCTATTTAGTAGCTAAAAGAGATTTTTTAGTATGTTCATAACCTTAGTATAAAACCAATAGTACGTGAATGGCATACTATTTCCGGTAAAATATTACAGTATGCAATACTGAACACTACACCTGCATACATATCCCACAATGCAATGCGGTAGTAACAACAACATTCATAATAAGCAACCAAGGAGCTCTGTAACGACAACGCTTTCATTTGCGTTTGTGCATATTTAAACGACTTGATGCTGCTAGAACGGAGGTCGGCAGGGATTACCATGGTTACCATGCGTCTTCAATGGCAAGGAGGCTCTCAGGAAGCAACAATGAAAATTACATTTTAGTGTGTCCGAAAAGATAAAGACTACTGCTTATTTAGCCACATAAGCCACATAAACCAGCTCCGACTGGGGGATCCCGAGGCGTTCCCAGGCCAGGTTGGAGATATAATCCCTCCCCTAAGGGGGACGCCAGCCATCCTCCTGAGGACACCCATTTTGGCTGCTTGTACCCTGAATCTCGTTCTTCCGGACCCAGCCTTCGTGACCATTGGTGAGGGTAGGAATGAAACTCTTGCATCTCTATACATAATATTTGCAGGAAGAGATCTGAAACCCAGCACAATGTAAAAGGCTCCTGGGATTCACAGCCCTAATGGCAGCAAAGTCTTACAACGCCGTTTATTACTTTTGTTTTATTGATAGATTTCTTGGAAGTGGAATCCATTCGACTTTTCATCCTGCATGGACACTATTTATTTCACTCTGCGGCATCTATTTTGTTTTTCCTCCAGTAGAATAGTTAATCAATATTACCAGGAAGAGAACAACTGTTTCCCTGTTCACGGTAGGTTTTAACTTTCAATATCACAATACAAGGTAAATTGCTCAAGGTTATTTTAGTTAATCAATTATAGAAAACAGTGTTTAGCGCCGTTTCCTGACAACTTTAAGCACAGCCACATTCATGCAGTATTTCACACAAATGCATCAAAGCATTTGAAACGTGCCTTCTGTGCCTCATCCTTTAGATGGACATCAACCCATTCTCATGAAAAGGTTCATATGATATTGTACGAAAATGTATGCACACCAATTTGAATGATGTCACCCATATCAGTGACAGTTTGTAGTTGAATTCAGCTGACAAAGGTGACTGTGTGATGGGTGCCTGGGTAGCTAACCTGGTAGGGTGCACGGCCATGTATAGGGGTTTGCTCTTCGGCACAGCGGCCGCAGGTTCGGCTCCAACCTGTGGCAGTTGAGTTTAGCCGACAGTGTCATGAGGCGATGACAATTAAGTTTAGGCACCAAAACGAAGTTTAGGGAAAAGATTGTGGTTTGGATTAAAACATTCCTGGTTGGATGTCTTTGGGTTTTCCCCAGGGTGCAAACCCAGCTTGCAAGTGCTGTTAAGAGTAATTTACCTGAGGAGCCCGGTCACAGAGCAGAGAGTTCGCCTGGAGTTTGCTCAGAGTTGGAGTAAAAGAGTCAACAATTACTAGATCCTAAAAGCATAGTCTACAGTCAAAGATGTTCACTGCGACAATAAACAGGGGAGACCAGGTAATACCATGATGTTTCATAGGATTCCAACCAAAAACGCTGACCGGCTGAATCTATGGGTACTTGCTCTGGATATGGATCCAAATACACCTGTAGCCACCTTCAAGAACCATTGTGTTTGCTCAGAAAATTCCACATGAGGATTATTATTATGAAAAAAATGCCACACGCGGACCAGGAAACGTGTGCTGAAGGGCACGGCCATCCCATCGATAATACAAAGTGGATCCCCTGCGGCTCCGGTAACTGTTCCGTTATGTTTTCAGAGGACTAACTACTGTAACAGTGGTAATGTTAGTAACACTATTACATGAATAGGGTGGTCGCTACTATTGCAGCTGTTCTCAGGCTACATTTATCCCCTGTAATGTTACTGTGTTCACCCCATGACTGTAGCCTTTACCTTGCTAATGAATTGGATTCCACATATACAACACCAGTCCGTATTCGTTCGGATTCTCCCCTCGACCTCAGTCTGTGTATTCTGGTAAAAAAAATATATTTTCGAGATCTTGGTTTGATACCAAGTAAAAATCCTCTGAGAATTCCTCAAAGTCAGCCAGTATTGTTCGCTACGAGCTAGCTACTCACATTGGTTTTGTTGACGGAAGTAACCGTGCTTTTTGGTGTTGCGCTAATCCCTCCGCCCAAGTAGCAATGCAGTACAGCCCGACCAGGCTCCTCTCTTTACCTTGTCTCTCCTAGTTATGCTGTAATAGTTTTTGACAGCTGGGGGACTTCCTTTGACACACTGAGCTCCTCTCTTCTCCATCTTTCTATCTTTCCATTTATGTGCATCCATGTCCCAGAAATGCTTGTTACTAACCTAGCTCTGGGGAGTCATTCCCCGGAGTCCTTATGTTCTTTTTCACCCAGCATGTTTCCTTGGATCAGGGAGGCTCCAAAATCATGGTAGCAGCTGTCGCCATGGTCCCGCTACATGTCCTGCGATGCCGTGTTCATCCTGCTACGCTCTGCTGTGCCCTGCTACGTCCTGCTGTGCCTTGTAATGCCGCACAGTGCCCTGCTATGCCATGAACTACTACAAAGAACTACTACAAACTACTATTTTTTGTGACTGTTATTGCCACTCTTCATCTAGACACCGCCTACCAAGAGCCTGGGTCTGGGTCTGGGTCTGTCCCAGGTTTCTGCCTAAAAGGAAGTTTTTCTTCGCCACTGTCACACTGTTGCTTGCTCTGGAGGGAACTACTAGAACTGTTGGGTCCTTGTAAATGATGGAGTGTGGTCTAGACCTACTCTATCTGTAAAGTGTCTTGAGATAACACTTGTTATGAATTGATACTGTAAATAAAATTGAAATGAATTGAATTGAATATACGCTGTAATGATATTTCACTCTGAAGTCGCTGAAGTGGCTGCTGTTTCAATCCTGTCGGCTCTCTGCAGCAGACAGGGCTGCTGAGTTCCCGCTGCGACTGACACACACACACACACACACACACACACACACACACACACACACACACTCGGTGGATGCAGGAAAAACCGGAGAGGAGACGTACAGGATGACATAAAGTGAGGACAGCTACGCTCGTTTTTGTAAGTGCAATGATAAGTTAAAGTCCAATAAGTCCTTTATCAAACCGTATGAATGTGTCCCAGGCCAGGATAGGAAATTAACTAACAAAGTACATTTCTACAAGCCACTGACAGACATGTTCAAATTTGATTCATTCAATAAATTATTACTTAGATTTCATTATTATAGATTTAATACTAGTACGACAGTATGACTTCCCTGCACCTCTACAGCATGTGTGTGTGTACCTGTATGGCAGAAGACCCCGGTGTATGCTGACAGGCTGCAGTCACACTGGAAGCCGTTGGCTCTCTCCACACAGCGGCCCTGGTTCTGGCAGAGCGAGCCGTAGCTGCTGCAGTGACCCGGGCAGCCGGCTTGAACCCCGGGTGTGATCTTGGCCCTCTCCTCCAGGTCCAGGGTGACGCCGTTCAGCTGCAGGGAGCGAATACATCCCCGAAATCCCTTCTGCCTGGACGCTGTGCCTCCTGAAAACATAAAAAATTAATGACTTTTTTAAATGCTGCATTTAAGACTTCCATCATAGCCATAAAAATCAAAAGCAATCAGCATCAGAGCATGTAGAAATCAAAGCTAGCAATCCCAGAAGAAACCACAGATCACAGTGTCTGCCCTTTTCTCTCTGTGTTGACAAGTCTGTATTTTGTCTTTCTCTCTAGTTTTATATTTTTCCTCCTCCTGTCATGTACATCATATCCACATGTCACCTCTGCTCCCCCAGAAGCTCCAAACTGTCAACACTCTTCGCATGAAATGACACAACGATGAAACGCCAATGAGGCAACAAGCTGTAGGTGCAAAACTGAACCGGGGACATAACTTTGAACAGCTGTCTTTTCATCTGTTTGTATAGCGTTGTTCTTGGCGCTTGTCACGAAACACAATGACATTTCACAAAACATGAAAACATTTTCATGGTATGATTGTGAAATGGTTGGGAAATGTTTTCTGACATGCTGTTTTTTCGAAAATGGTGTTGTGCCCTTCAGTGCCACCGTACATTCCAGCTCTTGACTCCTGGCTCCTGGCTAACTGTTGGCTGCTTTGCAGAAATACTGTGCGACTGTGTCGAACCGAAAGGCCGATTTCATTTCCCTTGCACCCTTGCAATCTGTCAGATTCTTTTTAAGAATAGCTACAAATCTGAGGAAAGTGCGATGTCATGGCAGCAGCAAGAGTTCAAACCTGACAACATGTCAATCCTGCAAAGATCACGGGTTGAAATTGTTATTGTTCACAGAGTTCAGACATCCCAGCACATTGCTCTCAGCAATGTGCTGTTGTTCAAAGCTGACAACTTCCTATTGTGCAGCAGCAGCTTCTCACACCAATACATCACTAGGCTTTGCTTCACATCCGTAAATCAGTGAAATAGGTAGGCATCGGTGAAAGGGTGAATATTGCAAAATCCCACAATGGGAAGAGTATAATTAAGTAGAATAATTAAGTGTGGACTCAAAAAAGTTTGATGGCGGAAAAAAAGTGTTCAAAAGGGTTGTACTTTAATCATATCATCGTTTACTAATGCATGGTTAAAATAACAATGAAATGCTGCGTTACCGACTTTAGAGCAGGTTTTTTGTTGGTTAATGGCGCGATCACTTCCCGCTGCCTCAAGATAGCAACACGCCCAGAATGCACCTGAACACACCTCCCTGTAAGACCATGGGCGCACCAATGGGTGCAGGTGCATTTGCTATTTAAACGCCTGGTGAGGGCTGGACAGTCTTAAGCTAGCAACGACACTTGCTTCGGGCTTTGCACTGCACCGGGCCCTAAGTATCTTTCATGAACCCAAGGACACTTTACATACAGAAAACAAGCATAAAGAAATGGAAATGTTAATGGATGTATACTGAGCGTCCGCAGACAGCCATTGACAGTAAAACCTAGAAAATCTGAAAACTCTGAACCGCTCTACAAACTAAATATTTGTATAGTTTTTTTAGTATAAAAATACCATGTATGTTTAGTTGTACAGCTCTGCTTGCCTAGTGAAGGATTCAAACATATATATTCAGCAGCAAAAACATCAAGTGAAGCTAGCTTACAGGAACTACGTCTGGGAAGGTACGATTTATTTCAGAAGTAATGAGAGATTTGTGGAGTAAAGATTAAAGCATAGATCAAACAGCCTGGAATGCAGATAAACTCTACCTCTGACCAGATGAGACTTTCAATATCAAGTAGGAATTTCCAACCTCATATTTAACCTCGACTCTAACAAGACGACTGCAGCCGCTCTACACGAGCTCATGCTGGGAGGGAACACTCTGTACATGCAGTATGAGAGCACATGAGAGCGAGGGGAATTACATGGAAATCAAAGCAAGCATCAAAGGCAAAGTGTACGGCTCACAATACAAATAACCTCAACTCGCAGGCTTAGAAAGCAACGTGTGAAAGGAGAGAATGAACTCTGGAGAAACTGGAGCGTTAGCAGATGAGAGTTTCAGAACCAGAAAACATTTATTGCTAGGTAAGTAGCAATTACCAGGAATTTGCTTTTGTTTGGTGCATACAAACATATTTAAACATTAATATGAAATAAACAAACTATAAATACAGAAACAAATGGTAGAAATCACTTATTTTAATTCCAGTGGTGAAAGGTAACTAAGTGAATTTACTAAAGTCCATCCATCCATCCATCTTCATCCACTTATCCGGTATCGGGTCATGGGGGGAGCAGCTCCAGTAGGGGACCCCAAACTTCCCTTTCCCGAGCCACATCAACTAGCTCCGACTGGGGTTCGAGGCGTTCCCAGGCCAGGTTGGAGATTTAATCTCTCCACCTAGTCCCGGGTCTACCCCGAGGCCTCCTCCCAGCTGGACGTGCCTGGAACACCTCCCTAGGGAGGCGCCCTGGAGGCATCCTCACCAGATGCCCGAACCACCTCAACTGGCTCCTTTCGACGCAAAGGAGCAGCGGCTCTACTCCGAGCTCCTCTTGGATGACTGAGCTTCTCACCCTATCTCTAAGGGAGACGCCAGCCCCTCCTGAGGAAACCCATTTTGGCCGCTTGTACTCTTGATCTCGTTCTTTCGGTCATGACCCAGCCTTCATGACCATAGGTGGGGGTAGGAACGAACACTGACCGGTAGATCGAGAGCTTTTCCTTCTGGCTCAGCTCTTCTGGCTCCGACCAATCTCCCGCTCCATGGTCCCCTCACTCGTGAACAAGACCCCAAGGTATTTAAACTCCTTTACTTGGGGTAAGGACTCATTCCCTACCTGAAGAAGGCACTCCATCGGTTTCCTACTGAGAACCATGGCCTCAGATTTAGAGGTGCTGATCCTCATCCCCGGTAATACGCCTTCACCAGATCCACAAAACACATGTAGAGTGGTTGGGCATACTCTCAGGCTCCCTCCAAGATCCTTGCGAGAGTGAAGATGATCCGTTGTTCCACGACCAGGACGAAATCCGCATTGTTCCTCTTCAATCATCAATGATAATTATGATCAAATATTAGAATATATATTATTCGGACATGGGCCATTCTGTATAAGGAGTACTTTTTGATATTAATGAATTCATTCAAGCCATTGCCAAATGAGTTGCTACACAGCTAATTAAGACTATCAGCTCCACACGACTCTATCTGTATTTCTCAGTAGGACTGTGTTCAGAAGATTGCAGACGGAAGGCTTGTATCATGGACAAGCCGACAGTCTTGTTGTCATTACTTCCTCATAATTCCTCATGGGGGCGACAGAAACTACGCGCTATGGCTTTAAGTAAGACAGTAAAACAGGATTTTTACTTTACAGAGTAACAGAGTATTTTTACTCTGTGGCATTGCTACTTTTACTGACATAAAAGATATGAGTGTTTTTTTTTACATGCTTTATTGTTGTTTTTGTGATCACATTTTTTTTATATTCAGAATACTATATATAATATAGTAACAAAACAACACGTGCAGAAACAGACAGACACACAGATGTGAAGAAATGTACGTTGAGCTTTTATTGAGCAGCAAGTGCTGGTAATTATGTTCATGTGGTGCCTTTTCACGTGAGTGAGATTTGTCCTATGAATGAAATTGTAGTGAATCTGCTGATGGTCTGATTGCGTGATACATCTGGAATGTTAGACCATACATCATGCCAGTCGAGATCAGTCCTGTGCAATTGCGTGCCCAGATCTTCTCAATAGGAAGGGCAGAGCCGGCAGATATCACTAAGAACTGATAAAGCCTCTGTACCATAAAAAAGTTTCTAGGCTGCACAGTAAATAACTTCCTGATAGGATGGATGGGCAAAGGCCTCTGCCAGGGGACACCGTATGCCTTGAGGGCCGACCTTAACTGAAGGTAAAACGAAAAAAGGGGAACGTGGCAGACTCAATAAATTTTGTAAGTCAGAAAAACCATCTTGTGGAATTTGGGGGTAAGACACAATTGTTTACCAAAATACAAACAACTCTCTTTGTGCTGCATCATTTGACTGAGCCTCCCATGTCTTTGTGCCTCCCCCACAGCAAAAATCAAGGTCAGGAAAATAACCAGACAGAGTTGAAATCAACCATTGCCTCAAAAGCAGACAAATTACAGCAGCTTTTCTTTTACACTAAATGGAAATACTGTGTCTTATGACACCACTCGCAGGATGCAGAAATCACATCTCAACACGCCAGCCAGAGCATCAATAAACTACTGCTTATCTATCCACAGCAGGCCATACAACAAGTTATGTTAAATGCTGCTTGCAATGAAACTGCTGCGTGTGGATATTTTACACCAAACAGATATCAGGCAATAAAGAAAGTGGAAAAGCAATCATCATGGCTTATAAATCCATGCAAAGCAATAACTCGGGTTATTAATCAGAACAATGGGATTTATTGCTGTTTAAATCCGTACAAGGAATAATTAAGGCTCATTAATACAGTTGAATGAATTATGTAAGAGAACACTGTATCTTAATTTCAAAAACTAAGCACTGCATGTAATAGCATGCAGTAGTTTGTTTGTTCAACAACATTCTTCCTTATGAATTTGTCGAAGGCAGGCTCGTGTGGGTGGAGCCCGGGGGGGAAGACTTGGCACAGCATTGCTTAGTCCTTAAGGTCAATGCTGTAGCCTTTTCTTTTGTTTGCGTGTGTGATTGGTCGCTTGTCTTGTGCCTGTCTGTGTGTGTGTGTGTGTGTCTCTGTTTGTGTGCATCTGTTTCTGCAAATATTGTTTTGTTCCCCTCCCTTTTTTTATGTCCCAGTGTTTTGTTTGTAACTATTCGTGAATATTATGTTTCCTATACTATGTTTTCTGAATAGAAAAAAAAATAAAAATATCTGATCACAAAAAAATAATTTGTACATAATCTGAAATGCTGTGGCTTATGGTTGCATACAAGCATAGCAGATATGAATGCTTATTCATATACATATTTTTATTTTATTTTATTTAACCTTCATTAATTCAGGGGAGGTTTCACTGAGAGGCAGCCTTCTTTTGCAGGAACGCCCTGATCACATTCACACAGTTGCACACATTTATACCTGGAGCAGCTCCACTAGAGCGGTTGGGGTTAAGGGCCTTGCTCAAGGGCACCTCAGTGGTGGTCAAGCGCTGCTCTTCATTTTCCCCACCCGGATTTTATCCTGTTGATTTGGGGATTGAACTGAGAACCTCCCTGGTCTTCTCTAACCTCTAGGCCACCACTGCCCTACATATGCTGTATATATATATATATATATATATACATATATGTAAAAATATATATATATATATGTATACATGTATACAGTATATATGCAATATGTATATGTGTGTGTGATGTGCAGATTACTTAAAGACCCTCACTGCAAGACATCACATCACACACTACACTAATATTACTGCTCCCTGATGCATGCTTTATTCATTTAAAAAAATGGTTATTGTTTGTTGTCAGATCAGCAACCATCGACTCAGCACTTTCACATTCAATAGTGCTGAGCAGCATTTAGCCAATAGCA
This sequence comes from Percina caprodes, assembly GCA_013375575.1. NCBI lineage: Eukaryota > Metazoa > Chordata > Actinopteri > Perciformes > Percidae > Percina > Percina caprodes. Next base: position 475,318 of record JABXJD010000305.1, on the reverse strand, counting down.
GTTTAGCACTTTGAAACGGGTGAGTAGAACTCTGTAGGAGGTCAGAGCCGCTACAGTCTTAAGGCTTGTTGAATCTCCGTCTACGCAGAGTTCTAGCCTGTTGTCATTTTTCGTAATCTTTACTGGTCGTTTTGGTGCGGGAAAACGCTCAGATTTTGTGGACTAAATTGAACGGTAATGTCCACTTGCGGTGCTCTGTACCCAGCTCAAAGTCACCTATTTTCGGGTAACTGGACCGCCAACTACCGCTGATACAAGGGAGGTCTGTAGCCGGGATCACAAACTGATGCTCAGCTTCATGGAACTCGTAGCCACCCGGCGTCACGTGACCAGTCAACGTATTGGTGTGCATACATTTTGGCATGATATTATACGGACCCATTCATGAGAATGCGTCGTGACCGTAGATGATGAGGCAATAGATGCCCTATAGAATAGACATGTAGACTCAGCACCTTTAATATCCAATTCTGCTTGGCAGGCAACAAGACTCAGCCAATAGTAGATTCATGTGAAAAAAGAGACACTTTTACCCTCTTTTCTGAAGATTCAATCAGTCGGACAGGGATACACAACACCATGCAATAACTGCTACTAAACTGAATCCCCAATATCTGCATGTGTCAACTTGGCGTCTTCCATATTTATCAAAAGTTAATGGAAATTAGTCAAACAGTTCAGCATGTGTGCTCCACCATCAGTCAACACCCACCAGGTCCGGATTTGTTGCGGAACATGACTGACAGCTGAAGTCTCGAGGACCCACGAGATCTTGCAAATTCATGTAGAATAGAACCACAAAACCAACAACAGTTTGTTTCCATCCAGAGGAGTAGAGAGGAAACAACTCTGTGTTTTCAAGGTGTAACGCAGGGAGATATGATCCGCCGTGAGGACAGTCAACTTTATTAAAATATACCTGGATGTTTTATTTTGTTTCTGGGCTCCACTTCCTGTCCCGGACTCAAGTGTGCTGAATTGCTGCGGAGCGCCCAGCTGACGGCAAAAATAGAAGCTCTGTGGATCTGCTCTGGAGGGCTGTGGATCGCCGGAGCTGGGACGGAGTCGGGACGCAGCCGTTCCGCAGTGTGTGGAAATACATACATTGACTTTAATGGAAACCTAATGACTCGGCAGACGTTCCGCAACCGGGGGAAATTAGGAGTAGCGCTCCCAAGGCTTTGTAAACTGCATTTTTGTGACCTCTGATGGTAACACGAATTATCACATGGATAAAGTACTCTGGATGCACAGTGCAAGCAGCCTGCATCCAAAACACCTGCGCCACTTAATTACCCAGATGAAGCCAATATGACTCCAATCCACCACCAGTTTATTGGGCTTAATTAACCCATTGGGACAATAAATAAATAGCCCTACAGTTCCCGATGGCCTGTCTAGTGCAACCAAACAACAGCATGGCAGATTTAGCATTGCTCGAGTATTTAGCAAGAACACCTCGATCTCACAATCACTGAATCGTGTTTTTTCTCCATTTTTCCGTTTCATGATTGGTCGTCAAGGGCTTCTTTACAAGGCTGGAACATTGATTGATTGATTGATATGGACCTTATTAGGAGCGTGAGGCTCGTGCAACGGCCGCATAAGGTAACGCACGTCCGTATTTATAACGAGAAGAGTCTCTACAGGTGTGCGTCGCATGGTGTTATAAATGAGAATGTTATGAAAATTTAGACTTTTTGGCACACCAAATCTTTCAGACTGGAATATACACAGAATTTTATAAATGAGGCCCCTGGTCTTTGTTTCCAAAAATAAAATAGACAGTGTACCTTGTATTGTTATGTCTGTCTCTGTGACATCTACTGAGACTACTGCCTGGCAAAGATGACTAAATACAATGGCTTCCTGCACAAATGACTTGTCACAGAGCTTCACAGAGTACTGCCACATGTGAACTTTCGACAAAAAACTTCTTGTTTTTCTGCCGGCAGAGATTTAAAACGTATTTGACTAGAAGTTCTGTTAGCAAGCTGCAGACTTCAGGAGGAGCTGCAGAGACAGAAAGCAAACAATTACTTGGCTTTGGAGAGCGACAAGAGAATCCAGTATGTGTAGAAACTAGTGTCTGAGAGATACAGAGAGACAGAAAGAGACTCCGGTTCCAGAAGACAAGAGAAAGAGCCTTGAAGCCTCCGACAGTGTAACTAATGAGGCCACACTTCACACACACACACACACACACACACACACACACACACACACATTTGCATTTCAAGAATTTGTTTTGTGATCATACACAATGCCTTAAAGAAGAGTGTAGCAACAAAATCAACAGACTGTGGAGAATAAGGAGAATGTAAGTCTTCATACCTATGAACAGCTGGCTGTTGAGCTGCAGGTGGATGTGCCCGTCTGCAGGAGCCTCCTGTGTGGCGACAGGAAGTTCATCCAATCGTAGCGACGCCTCCTTGACGTTCCGCTCGGCTCGGACTTGATGCCACCGGTTGTCATTCAGCGGCACTTTCGACTCCACGCGAACCTCCAGCGGCCCGTTACCCACATCCAAGGAGAAAAGCACCTGAGTGGAGGCTGACAGAAGGGGAGGAGATGGGGGAGACACGGGGGATAACAAGGAGGGTGATTGATGTAGATAATGGAGATGAGAAAGGAAGGGAACAAGGGGATATATCAAAACATAATGAAAGTACTGTGTAAGTCATGTCTAAAAGCGTATTAGGTTGCCATACCAACCAATTTCACCCTGTAAAATCTGTTGATACAGGATATTTTTAAATTCTTCTTCCACAAATCAAATTGTCACAACACAAACTGCAGGACCAGATTGAATCAATCAGGTACATTTGGGGCTGTCAATCAACTAAAATAATATTCTATAAAGGATTCAAAAACAAACGGTCGTATCTTTGTGGATGATGAGTCCTCTGGTCTCTTGAGACAAAGAAGAACCCCACACCAGCAGTTCCATTGTGCAAACAGGACGCGTCTGCAGCCTCTGAATTAGTGAGAATGACACACTACTGAAACCTCGCTTTGTGATTTAGGCTGAAGGAGGCAGGAGGATTTACTATGGCTCACCCAGTTAGAGCCTTCACCCCATGTTGCCGGGGTTCGAATCCGACCTGCGGCCCTATGCTGTGTGTCATCTCCTATCTGTCTATTAGATGTCTAACTGTAATAAAGGGAAATAAACACACACAGCTGGCACGGATCTTTACTTTTAGTTGCATATTTTCACTGTTTTACAGTCCACAGACCTGCCAATGCTACAAATTAGAATGAAGGCAGACGGGGGGGATGTAGGCTCCCTGGAACCTAGTTTAATTACTCCTTCACACCAAAACAACAAACACAAGAACCAATAGAGCGTCTACCCAGACACACTGCGTACAGTTCTCAGGGGATAACAACAAACAAAAGACTAGAGAGTCAGGCAGGAAGTCAGGTACTGATGAGGTGGAAGAACTAGACTGTGCCGTGCTTCTCTCCGGATTACTCCAACGTTCTTCATCTCAGAGCGCTAACCTTGGATGTGTGAAAGCAAAAATGGCACACGGGCCAACTGCAGGTGAAGACTCTCTTCTGGGCCTCCTGGCCTCAGCCAGTAACGTAGCACACATGGTAGAGTTTTAAGGTAGATTCTTGGTAGATATTTTACATATAAAATACACTGTCTTAATAGTGATGAAAGGTATGAAAAGGTGAACAATGTTGATACATTTTACAGATAATTTCACTGATATATTTGAAATACCTTTCAGTGGAAAATGTCTGTTATATACAGTATATTATAACATATATGTATAATACATTATACATGATAAAACATGTATTAGGCTCATTTATTGTGACACGTTGCCATAAGTTACACTACCTAACTGTACAACAAACAAAGGAGATATAGCGTTAGCATATAGCTTCATTTTCAACAAACACTACAGAGTTAAAATGCTACTCAAACTTTAATGGCCTGATGCTCTGAAAGAGGCAATTCCGGCACAATAAGGATTGGATCTATTTTTAAATACCTTATTCCTCCTATTTCAGACTTTTCAGTTTGTGAAATTTTTTCTTATAACGGACTACTTTTTAGTTGCATTTGTACTTGTGAGTTTCTCAGAACTCTCTGAAAGGTTCTTTCTGAGCCCCAGGATCAGGACCACGGCCAGCGCCTTGGCCCGGTTGGTGCTGCTCCGTTTCAGCACCACGGACAGCTCCTCAGGGCTGCAGGTCTGGATTTACTTTTCCTTCTGCTCAGCTCGCTCTGTTCTCTCCATCAACAATAAAAGATTTAGGCGAGTGCGGGCGAAGCAAATCATCATCCGTCATGTTGTGCTGGTGGAAGGTGAGGATGTATTACTATGGGAGGACAGAGTCAAATGAAACACTGTCCCGGCATCCTGCAGTAACTTCATTTAGAAATTGTTCTCAGCCACAGTGTTACAAAGCCATCTGAGGGAGCCGGCAAACCGAGCAGCAGTATTCAGAGCTGGAACAAGCACACTGACAATGATTTCCCCGAGGAGAGAGGCTGCTGGTGCAGCAATGTCCCCCGTATTAGATTCTGTGTGTGTCCCTTTTAATCCCATTTCTAAAACAAATTCCTCTGAAATCCGATGCCAAAACCCCACAGAAAAGCAAAGAAAACCAAACTAAGAAGGTGAAGTAAAGTGAAAAAGCTTAAATTTTGCAATTAGAAATGACTCTAAAAACTGATCCAAGGCATCCATACAAGCCGCTCTCACACCACTGCTGCCTATAAATGTGTAGCTCATACTTCCATAACTATATAAACACAAGGACACCTTGTTGGGTAATACAGCTATATTTCAAATGACACAATTCATGGCAGGTTATAAACAAAACACTCCACACCTGGCCACATTTCCATGGCACCCATAAACTAAATAACACCCTGATGGTAATTACTGTCATTACTTAAATGACACACTATGGAGCCCGTAAATGTGTGCATTACACAAGAATCAATCAACACGGATTAATGGAGGGTCGCGGCTGAAAAGCCCCTGAGAGTTCATAAAACAACTGTCAAAATAAAACACACCCCGCGATGATTATGATGAGTTCTTTTTATATGGATTTCACCTCGGTCCCATTTTATTATGTCATGTTGTGATTGCAACGTCGTCCCATGTGCATATCCACAGAGGCGTATGTGATGCATTCGACTGTGTTCTGCGGGGGAGGGAACTGACGTCAAACAAGAAACAATGCGACCTAGAGCAAATTAAAATGTTGGAAACACACAGAACACCACACCAGAAGAAACACTTTTTTGTACTTTAAACACAAACTAGACAGACCAGTTCATCCAACCTCATACACTAAGGATAAACTGATGGGTAACTATTATTATCCTCTACTGTAACACAATTTAATCCCAGCACTGGGAAACAAATTATAAGGATATGAGTGTAAAAGCACCAAATGTATCTAAAAATCAGCTAAAGAGTGAAACAATTACACTCTAAAGTTTCCCTTTACTGCATCTTCTAACTGTAGCACTATTAGACTCATCATTAGAAGTAAATCAATTTTTTTTGCCATCACACTATAAATCACACACAAACCATGAAGGGTTTTAAAGACACACACACACACACACACACACACACACACACACACACACGTTATCCTTTAGCTGTGTTTTCTTTTGGATTCGGCCTCCACCCTCCAGCTCCTACTCACAGCTCAGTTCGATCCGGATGAAGTCTTTGATGCCCAGGTTTTCCAGGAACACGCCAGACGTGGCCGTGGTTTTAAACAGGAAGGAGATATCTGCGCTCAGCTCTCCGTGGAAGGTGGGGAAGTGGAGGTACGACGTCTCCTTGTCGAAGAACGCAGCGTTCCAGAAGTTCTCTGAGAAACAAAATGAAAACCTTCTTTAAATAGAAATCAAATCAGAAAAAAAAAAGTCGAGTTAAAAACAACATTGTTGTTGCTGAAAAACAACGCAGTGACCTGACTGTTAAGCAAGTAATTAAAAAGGATGTAATGTTGCCCAATGACAGCTGTAATAAAAACCTTTACAATAACATCAAACTGTTGCTTTCAAAGCATTTCTGGGCCTGAAAAAACTCTGTCTGTGTTGTATGAGGATTTGTTTTTCAAATAAAACAAGCAATTGGTTGTCTGTCAGTCATGCAGTCTGACAGAAAAAAACAATAGCCATATCCATACGCGGAAGGATTCTGGATCCTGGACTACTTCTTAGTTGTATTTGTACTTTATTTTTGGAGTATTGCTAAACTAAAAGACTCTGCATTATTCTTCCAGCAATGTCCTTATATTAGCCAAGTTCCTCTCTGAGCCCCAGGATTAGGACCACGGCCAGCACCTTGGCCCCGGTTGGTCCTGTTGTCCAGGTTGTCCTGTTTCAGCACCACGGACAGCTCCTCAGTGTGCTCGGTCTGTTCTCTCTACACCATCACATTTAGGCGAGTGCAGGCGAAGCAAACCATCATCCGTCAACCTTGAGAACTGGGTTTGACTTACTGTCTCCATGACAACGGAGCGGGCCCACCCTGTAGGCGGCATCTGACCCCGGCCTCTGGATGTCACCCAGCACCAGAGACCTGACAGGGAGGCTCTCCTTATGGACGAGCAGTCCCGAGTCTTCAGCCCTGAGAAGAAAAGACAAAAGGGAAAGAAGCAGAAGTAATTGTATGATGATGGAAAGGAGGTAAGAGCAAAAGGAGATGAAGAGATAGGAGGAGAGGGACAATACTAATATGTATAAGATGAAAAAAGGTGGATGGGGAGAATCAACAAACACACTCTACTCACATAGCCTAAAATGTGATCATTTGATTGCAAAGCTGTGTGCTTGTTTTCGATGTTACATCACTCTTGTGACAGTGTTCCACGTTGTAACTAGCTGATGTAAACATTGCAGCGTGTAAGTGAACTCTCACGTGAATCGATTTATTCCAAAACGGAATTATAGCCATCCTGACAGTCAACATCCATCCGCGGCAGTTTCTGGAACAGCTACTCTCAAAACAAGACACCTCCTGTTCATGTACACCCACACACAGCTTCACACACTTAAGCCTGGTTGCTGAGGAAAGTTTTGTGTAAAACTACATCCAGGATGGGAAGCAAGCAGGGTATACAGGACTTATATAGAGTGTGATGAAATATTGAACAGCAGCATTTGGTAAAAATAGAGCTGGCGTTGCACAAACAGTTTGTACTGGGAAGTGATATACTGCAAGGCAGAAAGGGAAGCAAAGGCTGGGACTCTTTTAACACGAGGAAAGGTACATTTTTCCCTCTACTCAAATTAACTAAATCGATTGGTTGTTTGCCTCACTGCCAAAGTTACAACTCAGTTTCCTAGAGGTTTCTGCAGGTATACAGTCTGAACTCATGTGTGCTATTCTAGAAAAATAAATTCAATAGCAAATTCAACTGCTTCTCATTCATCACGTACATTTTGCTCTGCATTCAGTAAAGGACGACCTCTGTTTGCCATCAGGGTGAAGTCTAGTCATACATTCACACTTAGGTCTAATCATCAAAAATGTGTCTGTCTGTGCTTCTCTGGCAGGTTTTATGTGTCATATAACAAATAAAATAATTTCAATAGAACATTTCTTTTTTCATTTTTCTTTAATGAAACACTATGGAACTTTTCCGCTTCGGTCCCCGACAGGTTGGAAGCGGAATTGTCCCATTATGTCTCATTGGAACTACAGAGCCGATCTGGCAAACTTGCGTAGTACGGTTATAGCCGGTAGAGAGCCGCAAAGTGAATGCAGAAGTGCTGTTCACCCTGTTACGAGTGGATGAACCACGGTTTTTGAAACATTATTTTAAAGTACAAAAAGTTCTCTGGTGTTGCTTTAAGTTAGTCTCTCTTAAATAAAAATATTATCCTCCTAAAAACGTCCCATGGCATGAAATGATGATGGTCCCCAGTGGCTAGAAATAGTGATAGGTGTAAACCGAGCCCTGGGTATCCTGCTCTGCCTTCGAGGAAATGAATGCTCAGAAGGGACGATCTGGAATATTGCCCCTTATGAGGTCATAAGGGGCAAGGTTACCTCCCCTTTCTCTGCTTGGCCCGCCCACAGAATTTGGCCCACCCATGAGAGAGAGACATCATGGCTTTCAAACGAGCAAAGTGGCAGTTGGTCAAGGTCACACCCCCAGCCTCCACCTTGCCCCCCCCCACCTCAAATGCTACAGACACAGAAATGGCACATACTAAGGAAAGCTCATTGTGGGACTCATGGCTGGAATTTTGTACCATCACTAAGGTCTATATAAAAGAGACTTCAGATACAGTTTTAGGGGACCACTAAGGTCTATATGAAAGAGACTTTAGATACAGTTTTAGGGGACCACTAAGGTCTATATAAAAGAGACTTCAGATACAGTATTAGGGGACCACTAAGGTCTATGTAAGAGAGACTTCAGAATCAGTATTAGGGGACCACTAAGGTCTATATAAAAGAGACTTCAGATACAGTATTAGGGGACCACTAAGGTCTATATAAAAGAGACTTCAGATACAGTATTAGGGGACCACTAAGGTCTATATAAAAGAGACTTCAGATACAGTATTAGGGGACCACTAAGGTCTATGTAAAAGATACTTCAGAGTCAGTATTAGGGGACCACTAAGGTCTATATAAAAGAGACTTCAGATACAGTATTAGGGGACCACTAAGGTCTATATAAAAGAGACTTCAGATACAGTATTAGGGGACCACTAAGGTCTATATAAAAGAGACTTCAGATACAGTATTAGGGGACCACTATGGTCTATATAAAAGCATCACAAGAGCATCATGTCATGGGACCTAAAATAACATGACTAGAAAATCAAGTTCAAGTTTTAAAGTCTCTTATCTATCCTAGTTTTTATACAAAGATCTCAACAAGAGACAAAAAATGTAATAATAGGCTACATTTCACTTTAAACTAAACTGATACTCTTGACAAGATTACTTTTTTTCTAATATTAAAGTAGAATTTTTAGTGCTGGATAGCACAGCTTTTCCAGGCAGTGGTCATCATGTTGTACCCGTTATTAAATAGGAATGCAAAGAAACAATACCACCACAGCATATATACAGACTACTGATTCAATTGTACTCCGTGTTCAAAATGATATACAATCAGTCTTCCTACTACTTGCTTGTCTCCAGGAGAAAGTCACCCCGAAAGAGCCTTTATCTTGAAATGAAATTAAATATACATAAAATACAATTATGTGTTAATTGATCATTTCAGTACCAGTCCATGCGGTCGGCGTCACAGTTGCAGTAGTGTTGTGGGTCCACACAGTCGCCCTGCAGGCCGCAGACACACTGCTGGCTGCCTGGATGAGCTCCGCCCCAATAAGTCTGCACACGACCGGGACTGGGACCACCGAGCCACCAGCTGAACGGAGAGCCCTCTGAAACACACACACCCAACAACAACTGATGCATATGTCATGTATCAGAAAACATTTGTTTTACTATTCTCAGTGGTGGAATGTAACTAATTCTACTGTACTCAAGTAGTCAAGTACTCAAGCACAAATGTTGAATTTTTTCTTTTCATGCCACTTTCTACTTCTACTCGCTACATTTCTGAGAGAAATATTGTACTTTTTACTCCACTACATTCATCTGACAGCTTTAGTTACTATGTACTTTAACCCTTTAAAAGGGTGAAGGCCCTATTGGAACTGAAGGAATTCTTGTTATTCTTTTTTTCCCTGCAAATCAATTGCCTTTTTGAGGGGCTTAACATATTCAAAAACTCAATAAATTTGGCAGTTGCATCAAGTCTGGTGAAAATGTACGTATTTGAAGGGTTTCGGGAATGGCTCGCTAGCGTCACCCCTACAAAATTAAGAACAGCTTGAGCTTTAACATAGACTTACGAAACTTGGTACACATATGTAGGATGGCAAGTCGAACATAAAACTCCATTGGAGCCATACCCTAAACCCAACAGGAAGTCCGCCATTTTGAATTAAGAATTCAAAGAAAGTACCTCCCTTCCTTCCATTCATCCATTTTCCCTCCTCTTTCCTCATCCACTGTTTGTCGCAAACGGTTCCTGTCCTGTTTGTCTGCCAACTGTCTCTGCTGCAACCAGCCAGAAGATTGGCAGAGGATTAGAATGCATATGATACATGTTGAATTTAATCAACATTATAATCATGAAAAGTTTCCTGTCTACTCTGTCAAAGGCACTGATTGCCACAAGTAAACATGGCTCTCTGCAGCATCATGGTCCATTAATGACTTGATGGAGTTAAAGAGACGGCATGAGAAAACGTTTGAAAGAACTGACCAACTTAATTGCACTCAATCGCAAGGGAGACATTTGAACAAACTGTACACAATCCATTAGTCTGGCTCACTGGTAGAAAGCAAGAAAATCCTTGGAAGCTGATTAAGTTTGCAGCAACGAGTGACACATTCATTATGTTTTGTTTGGGAGAGCGAGAGAGATGTGTGGAGCCGCAGGGAGTTACATGGTTTTCTCCAGTGGTTTTGATTTTGTACAAAAAGTCTCATAACTCACTCACATGAAATTAGATTCAAAGACAAAATATTACAACTAGAGGTGCGGCCCAGTAGTTACAGCTTGGGTGAATCTAGACGGGGAAAAAACATTAATATATTATTTAAATTCCTTTTAAAGGTGCCCTGCCACACATATTTTATTACTTAGTGGTAATGTCTGAAGTTCTACCATGGAAAGAAATGCCTTTATTACCTTGTTTCAAGCCATTCTAGCCTCCACCTGCTTCAGTAACTGCTGCTTAAAGGTCCCATGACATGGTGCTCTTTGGATGCTTTTATATAGACCTTAGTGGTCCCCTAATACTGTATCTGAAGTATCTTTTACATAGACCTTAGTGGTCCCCTAATACTGTATCTGAAGTCTCTTTTACATAGACCTTAGTGGTCTCCTAATACTGTATCTGAAGTCTCTTTTATATAGACCTTAGTGGTCCCCTAATACTGTATCTGAAGTCTCTTTTATATAGAGCTTAGTGGTCCCCTAATACTGTATCTGAAGTCTCTTTTACATAGACCTTAGTGGTCCCCTAATACTGTATCTGAAGTCTCTTTTACATAGACCTTAGTGGTCCCCTAATACTGTATCTGAAGTCTCTTTTACATAGACCTTAGTGGTCCCTAATACTGTATCTGAAGTCTCTTTTACATAGACCTTAGTGGTCCCCTAATACTGTAACTGAAGTCTCTTTTACATAGACCTTAGTGGTCCCCTAATACTGTATCTGAAGTCTCTTTTACATAGACCTTAGTGGTCCCCTAATACTGTATCTGAAGTCTCTTTTATATAGACCTTAGTGGTCCCCTAATACTGTATGTGAAGTCTCTTTTACATAGACCTTAGTGGTCCCCTAATACTGTATCTGAAGTCTCTTTTACATAGACCTTAGTGGTCTCCTAATATTGTATCTGAAGTCTCTTTTACATAGACCTTAGTGGTCCCCTAATACTGTATCTGAAGTCTCTTTTACATAGACCTTAGTGGTCCCCTAATACTGTATCTGAAGTCTCTTTTACATAGACCTTAGTGGTCCCCTAATACTGTATCTGAAGTCTCTTTTATATAGACCTTAGTGGTCCCCTAATACTGTATCTGAAGTCTCTTTTATATAGACCTTAGTGGTCCCCTAATACTGTATGTGAAGTCTCTTTTACATAGACCTTAGTGGTCCCCTAATACTGTATCTGAAGTATCTTTTATATAGACCTTAGTGGTCTCCTAATACTGTATCTGAAGTCTCTTTTACATAGACCTTAGTGGTCCCCTAATACTGTATCTGAAGTCTCTTTTACATAGACCTTAGTGGTCCCCTAATACTGTATCTGAAGTCTCTTTTACATAGACCTTAGTGGTCCCCTAATACTGTATCTGAAGTCTCTTTTATATAGACCTTAGTGGTCCCCTAATACTGTATCTGAAGTCTCTTTTATATAGACCTTAGTGGTCCCCTAATACTGTATCTGAAGTCTCTTTTATATAGACCTTAGTGGTCCCCTAATACTGTATCTGAAGTCTCTTTTATATAGACCTTAGTGGTGCCCTAATACTGTATCTGAAGTCTCTTTTACATAGACCTTAGTGGTGCCCTAATACTGTATCTGAAGTCTCTTCTATATAGACCTTAGTGGTCCCCTAATACTGTATCTGAAGTCTCTTTTATATAGACCTTAGTGGTCCCCTAATACTGTATCTGAAGTCTCTTTTATATAGACCTTAGTGGTCCCCTAATACTGTATCTGAAGTCTCTTTTATATAGACCTTAGTGGTCCCCTAATACTGTATGTGAAGTCTCTTTTACATAGACCTTAGTGGTCCCCTAATACTGTATCTGAAGTCTCTTTTACATAGACCTTAGTGGTCTCCTAATACTGTATCTGAAGTCTCTTTTACATAGACCTTAGTGGTGCCCTAATACTGTATCTGAAGTCTCTTTTATATAGACCTTAGTGGTGCCCTAATACTGTATCTGAAGTCTCTTTTATATAGACCTTAGTGGTACCCTAATACTGTATCTGAAGTCTCTTTTATATAGACCTTAGTGGTCCCCTAATACTGTATCTGAAGTCTCTTTTATATAGACCTTAGTGGTCCCCTAATACTGTATGTGAAGTCTCTTTTACATAGACCTTAGTGGTGCCCTAATACTGTATCTGAAGTCTCTTTTATATAGACCTTAGTGGTGCCCTAATACTGTATCTGAAGTCTCTTTTACATAGACCTTAGTGGTCCCCTAATACTGTATCTGAAGTCTCTTTTATATAGACCTTAGTGGTCCCCTAATACTGTATCTGAAGTCTCTTTTATATAGACCTTAGTGGTCCCCTAATACTGTATCTGAAGTCTCTTTTATATAGACCTTAGTGGTCCCCTAATACTGTATGTGAAGTCTCTTTTACATAGACCTTAGTGGTCCCCTAATACTGTATGTGAAGTCTCTTTTACATAGACCTTTGTGGTCCCCTAATACTGTATCTGAAGTCTCTTTTATATAGACCTTAGTGGTCTCCTAATACTGTATCTGAAGTCTCTTTTATATAGACCTTAGTGGTGCCCTAATACTGTATCTGAAGTCTCTTTTATATGATGTCTCTTTCTCATGGGTGGGCCAAACTCTCCTGGCGGGCAAAGCAGAGAAAGGCGAGGTAACCTGGTTAGATTCCAGATCGGCCCATCTGAGCTTTCATTTTCTCAAAGGCAGAGCAGGATACCCAGGGCTCGGTTTACACATATCACCACTTCTAGCCACTGGGGGACCATAGGCAGGCTTGGGGAACTCACATTAATGTTAAAAAACCTCATAAAGTGAAATTTTCATGCCACGGGACCTTTAACCAACCTCTCAAAAGGTCTTCATCACCAATGAGGTGAGAGCTACAGGTCGAAACTCATTTAATACCTTGGGGTTCTTACACTAAGCCACAGGAATGATTGTAGAATGTTTCCAAATCTTTGGCATTGTATGCGTCTGGAGTGACTGAGTGAAAATCACTTTAAAGATCTCACTTAACTGACCAGCACAATAATTAAGGACTCGACCACTGATGTAGTCAGGGCCAGGACGTTTCCTAACCTTAGTTTGTTTACATAATGATTTGATGAATATCAAAATTAAAAACAGAGGAATCACTGACCAAATTCTCACTTATGTGACTGATTCTCGTACTAAAATCACTGTTAGAAAATATATAGAAAATCACATAAAAGCTATTTCATTCATTTGCTAGCTGCTCATCAGAATCCAAACCATTTAAGGACACAGTGCTAGTGCCGTTGTGTAGACATGTCCTTAGTTGCCATTTCACACAGATCTGAAATCAGACTCACTGAATATGGACTCAATTTTTCTTTTATACTGAAATGTTGCCTTTTCCCTTAACAGTTGTTTCAGTTCTTTAGATATCCAGGGCTTATTGTTGGGTTAGGAAACAACTGTCTTAGATGGGCTCACACTGTCCACACAGAAAGATGTAACTGCATACTGCATCAGTCAGTTCATTAATGCAGTTGGATGAGTCAAAACAGCCCTTTAGGGCCAAAGTGCTCTTCTCATTCCACACCTGTACCACACATGCCTGTACTGTGTCTCTATGCAGCATAGGTCTGTATGTGGGGAGAAGATGCACCACGCTATGGTCAGAAAATCCTATGGGAGGACCTGCAAAAGACTTACGAAAAAATGAAAAAATGACATCAGAAGCAAATTTTGTATGTGCTCTGGGGTGGATGCACACTACTTTTAGAAATATTTGGGGGAATTGCCTAGGCAGATAGAATGGTCTAACAGACAGCTCGATAAACAAATCCGTTCGTGCACAGTGGCGCCGTTGCTCTACTTTAGGTTGGTGTACAGGCAAACAACCCCGCCGTGACGCTTCCAAAACGCATCGGAACCCCATGATCATCAATGTTCACGGTAGAATCCAGGTCAGTGTCAGTCAGCCACGTCTCGGTGAAAGCCATCACAAAGAGGCGCCACACGTCTGCAGTTCATCCGTCTTATTCCTTAAGGACTGGACATTAGCCAGCAGTATCGTTGGTAAGGGAAGACCTTTCTTTTCATTGGTTTTCTTAGTCATTGCTGTTTTCCTCTCTTCCTGACTTCTATACCAGGTGTAGCCGGACGCCTAAAACTTATCGGAGCATTGTCACTCCGACTAAAAAGTCCAAACACTCAGACACCCCACGATTTAAGTCGCATCTAGGTCCAACACATAATTGCTTGATTTAAATACCAGAAGAAAGTCCTTTGTGTGATGGATCCTGTCGGCTGAGCGACATTCAGCACGATTTCCAGAAGTAGGAAAAAAAATAGCTCCATTGTTGGGCACGATACGCACGGCAGAACACCCATACGCAAACCGACAACAACTCTGTAGTTTAAAAATATGGATGTAGACAATATGCAGACAACAAACAGACGCGAACAAGTCAGCAAAACAAGCTGCAATGTAACATACCTGGAGTGTTGAGGAGGCGGGACTTCCTGCAGTGATAGGACAGTTCCTGTTCACAGTGCTCCGACTGACTGATGGCGGCCAATAGCTGCTCCTCTTCCGCTGAGTAGTAAAACTGGACCGAATGGTGGTTTACACCTGGAGACGGCCGGACTCTAGTCAGCTCTGTGTTGTTGTGCTGGATCACCATCCATGTGTTCTCCTCTGGAGACAGACACACACACACAGCAGTTACTATGAGGCAAATTACACTCAATTGTCATAAGTACTAAATATTAATCTTAAGAAACGTTGCTGGACAATGGGAGTGTGTGTGTGTGTGTGTGTGTGTGTGCGTGCGTGCGTGCGTGTCACCTGTCATGTTGCAGTAGACCAGCTGCGGTTTGATTGGTCCGCTGCCGTCCACGTCGATATAAAAATGTCCCGACGTGTTGCCGTGGTGCTTGTACGCACGACTGTTGGTACACAGCTGGGAGGAGAAGTAATGAGATCAGCTCAACATGAATCACACCCAACACCAACACATCCGCTGGCAGACGCACACACAGGGGCTGTGGGTGGGGGGGGGTGACGACACACCATTGAGGATCATGACTACTGCCACAACCGCATTGCCGTCTCCAGAGTCAAGACAATCATCTGAAGTTTTATTTTTCTGCAGCAGCGTCCCATTAAGTGAAGATGAAACCAACTGGAGAGGACAGTAATGACTGATGGGAGTACAAAGACTCGATAAATAAAATATCAGACCTTTATCAGCCCTGCCTCTTTCTCTTTGTCTCCATAACTCATCCTCTGTCTCTCTCTCTCTCTCTCACACACACACACACACACACACCAATGCATCATCTGCAATCAAAGAATCAAGCCCTTTAAATCAAATCCATATCTAAAAGATCCCACACTCCGCTCGCTGTTTATCTCTCTTTTTCTCCACAGCCAAACGCCTTTTCCATCCATCACATTCCCTCGGTGTGGTTTGAAAAAAGGTTGTCACGGAAATATCAGCAATAAACATGAGACCAGAGGTGAACCGTGGGGGAAATGCTCCTCTTTGGCTTTCAAGATTTGGACTCGAAGGAATCGCTACAGAACCAAAGCTCACCTCACTGCTGGCTTCATTTATTCAGTCACTATTTGGCAGTTTAGTCACGGCTAAACTGTCACTGTCCTCCATCACATCCCTCACATACAAACAGGTTTTATAAAGCAGAATACTGGGGCAGGCATCAATTTAAGCTCACAAAAGCGTTGTTTAATTTGAAAAACCCACGACGGTACATACTGATCTGGTAAATGCCCTTGTGATCGGCAGATTGAAATTCAAACTGTAAAACTGAGCGGCTTTAAATACCCCTGACATGAATGACTTGTACATGAGCCTTAGTTGAATTTGGTCTTAGTTGGGGCGGCCTATAGCTTGCTCAGTGGGTGCGCGCCCCATGTTGGCTGGGTCCTGCAGTGGCCTGGGTTTGAGTCCGGCCTGCGGCCCTTTGCTGCGTGTCACCCCCATCTCTCTCCCCTTTCACATCTGTCCACTGTCTCTCTATCTAATAAAGATATAATTATAAATTATCTTAAAAAAAAGAATTTGGCCTTAGTTAAATATATAAAAAAAAGTCAAAATGACTTGAAGCCAAAGACACAACATGGTTATTTCAATCACGTTTAGCCAGAACTAATTCTTCCTGACCATAACCAAAGTTTTTTGGCGCAAAAAAAACCCCAACACGCTGGCCTTCAGTGTCACTGACCTGTGCTTTGTACACACACTATCCACACCAATCACCTCCCTATGACTTGGTGCGCTACTACTTAGCGAACCTAAACCAGGCACAGTGTTGGCAAGGATACAGTTATTCCAGTTACAGAATACAGAAAACATGCCAAAAAATGTAATTTGTAACTGTTAAATTACTCAATCTGAGTAACATATTCTGAATGCTTGGATTACTTCCATTGAATTGCATTTTATAAGTGTAGGACTGCGGCCATCAAATACTGCTTACTGAACATGCCTATTCTGGTGGGTTCTTCTGTTCCAACTGGCTGAATGTGTACATGATTGTATTTGTAGTCCCGAACTGCATCGCCTACTACAAAAATTTAACCGCAGTCTTGCTACTACGAGCTAATTTTAGCTAACGTTGGCTAGCATGTCAAATGGGGCTAGTCAGTGTTTCAACGGCTCTGGGGCTTGTAAATCAGCATATAGGAGGATGTGAAGTCGCACGTCACCTAAGCAGGTAGCTACCTGATCCAACTATGGGATCGCAAGGTGACCAGTAAAACTACAGCAGACAACTACCCTTAAAAAAAGAACTTTAAGATGCTTCAGGTTGGAGGAGTTATTTGGTTGCTGGCAAGCAAAGGTTGCACTGTACAGTTATATTTCCTTCTCCCTGTTCTTTCTTTAATGTGAAATGCTGTTTGAATTTCCGAGATAGAAATGCATTCGTGCCCTGGCTCTGTGTGCCGGTTCTAGCTCCATCTCTACCTCTATCAGTGAACACACAAAATGCTTATTTTTTCATATTGGGGCTTCTGGGAAATGCATGGAGTTGCCTTAATGTATTTAGATAGTGAATAAACTCGTGAAACAGAGAAGTATCGTCACGTAATCCATTGATTTCAACAATGTAACTGTATTCTAAATACCAAGTATTTAAAGCACCCATATTCTGCTCATTTTCAGGTTCATAATTGTATTTTGAGGTTGTACCAGAATAGGTTTACATGGTTTCATTTTCAAAAAACACCATCTTTTTGTTGTACTGCACATTTCTGCAGATCCTGTTTTTGTGGAAGCACAAGATAATGTGTGGAAGCCACAAAATACCCCAGCTCCTAGAAAAAAAGATTTTTTTTTCATAATATGGGCACTTTAAATTATAACTGTAATGGAATACAGTTACTCATAATTTGTATTCTGAATACGTAACGCTGGTACATGTACTCTTACTCCCCAACACTGACCAGGCAGCAACAATCCAGTTTCTCTCAAAACTTAGGCCTACTTGGCAAACCAAAACGTGTGGAGCTTTTGTGCCATGAAACGATGTTGTGTCAAAATCAACTTTTAATAGCTTCATTAAATGGACGTCGAGATATGATATTTGCCTAGTTATTCATTATAGTACATTACACATGGCCAACCTGGGAGAAAACTATATTTCAGCAGAGCAGGTTGTATATTGGAGCTGCCAAGTGTCATCTGCTGGTCCCAATTCAGAGAGAGTGGGAGGAACTGGTGGCTCATTGGTTGGCTGACGGCGCTCAAATGGTTAATTCTGGCCCTACTGTGCAGATGTTGGACTTACAGCTGTGGCAGGTGGCTCCGCTGTAGCCGCTCTCAGAGCAGTTACAGTGGAAGCCGGTCCAGGACTGACTGCAGCGGCCGCCGTGTTCACAACGACTGGGAGAACACCTGACAGAGAGACAGAAAGAGACAGAAAGAGAGAGATTTATAATTAATAGAAATCATCCTAATAATGTGTTAGTGTTCATGTTAAGGGGAAAGCCGGGACAATTGAAACACTTTATAATTAAACGGAATTTACAAAGCGGTCGCATTGCACTGAAAGCTAATGTTCTTGTCACTAGCAACCTGCACATGTCCTCTGTGAAATACAGTTGCATTTTCAGCTTTGAACAAAACCGTTCAGGAGTTATTAAAGCAAAAGTGGGACGTGCGTAATGTTTCATCTGTCCCTCCTGGACGGGATGAATGTAAACAGCATGGGGGGGGGGGGACGAATGAAACATCCCGTTTAAGCCATATAAAATTCCCACAACTTCCATATTTTACTATATTTCATGAATGGTACTTACAAAAGTTAATTTAAATAGATTGTTGCAGGGCTATACGCCTTTGTGAATGTCTGTTAACAACTCATTGCCGTCATCATGAAGCGGGTATTGAAATATCATGCACTGTGGATGATTCTGCCATTTTTATAGCTAGAGCAGTACGTTTTTCCATTCATATCATGTTTCTATTGCGGAATATGTTGTTTCACTAGGTTTTTACGTGGGTTATACGCCACAGAGTTTACTTTTGACCATCAAATAGGGTGACCACCTGCCAATAAGCCCAAGGGGGGGACAAGGGGTATGTTTCTGAGGGACAACGTGGGACACTGCCTGGCGCAGCGGTGCCCCCACCCCACGGGCAGACCCACTGATAGTGGTTTACCCATTTCTAGCACATCCCACCTTACATGGTATATTAATAATGCCCTATGCCCCTTTGCCACTTTAAATAAATTATGATATAAAATTATAGGATTAACAGGAATTGTAGTTGCTCAACACCACAGGAACAAAAAATAAATAAATAAATAAATAAAAATAAAAATCTTAACTCACAACTCCAGAGGTTCACGGAACGAGAAGGAGGAGGAAGGATGGCGAACTTATATGTTAGTAAAGGCAGGCGCAGGGAAAAAAAACTGTTCAGTGTTCTGGGGACACCTTTAGGACTTTGGGGACACCTTTAGGACTTTGGGGACACCTTTAGGACTCAAACCTTTTCACCAGCATCTGAATCAAATAAGGCAGAAAGATAGTAATGTTTGTTTGGCTGCCTGGGACTTAAAGATATAGAGCGACCAACTTTTTTTTTGAGCAAGCATTGATTATGCGTGACGCGGTCTCCATTTGCAGAATGTATGAATCGGGCTTCAAACGCTGTGCGTGCACACGCTACGCGGGACGGGTGGTCATCCTACCATCAAAACTCGTTTATTGGCTGTAACTCCGTGATAAGAGGAAATAACAGGAAGATTTGGTAGATAGAAGGAGGTGAACATGCTCTATGTTTTCATATGATCAATGCACTCGGAGAAAACTGGAATGTCTCATCCGTCCCGCGTTTCAGTCGTGTCCGTATATTTGGTAAAATTCTATTTTGAAGCTTTGTCAACATTGTTATTGAACCATTCTTGCCAATAAAGCCACTATGAATTCAGTTGAGACAAGAGAAAGACAGAGAGAGACAGAGTTAGACAGAGAGTCAGAGAGAGAGAGAGAGAGAGAGAGAGACGTTCCATGAGAAGCAGCTGCTTCAAATTTGATTTTTTTGGGGGTTTTTGAAAATGAGACAAACTCCCAAATATCTACACTGAAAACTCAACCATACCTTGAGGAAGAAAAAGAAACATCATGAGGAGGAAAAACCACAAAGGAAAACAAGAAAATACTTGCTGAAACACTGAAAGAAACCACCAACTGCCACCATCAGGAGGAAGGAAACATCTCAAATCTAGACCCTGCAAAGTGAGTGACTTCGTAATTGTCGCTGATATTTTGAAGTTATTACTTTAAAACCCTTCTTTTTAACAGCAATACTTTGAGCTGAAGTTAAACTCTAACCGAGGAGCTAGTGTATTAGCTAGCTAGCAAGCAAAGTAAGTCAGCCAACAGCAGCAGAGCAATAGCAACCGTTGCTAAGCTCAGAATGCCCCAACTGCCAGTCAGCGTTGAGGAGATCCTCTACCCGCCAGAGGCCAGAAGTGACAACAGCAGAACACGGTACAAACAAAAAGTATTGGAGGAAAGACCAGAGGACATATTCACAGACCACCACCAAGATGGTGATGTGTGTAATCTCATCCTTTTCGCCCATGTGCCAAGTGCGTGGCGCTCATACTACAAGTCAGTCAAAAGAGAAGGGATCTGCCACGGGTGGAAAGTAGTGCTGTCAAACGATTCAAATATTTGATCAGGATTGATCGCATTAATGTCGTAGTTAACTCGCAATTATTTGTTATGGCTACAACAACAAAACGGACGCGTGAGATAAAGCTGTTTTCACACATACAGGTAAATTACTTGTTCCTCGCTAAAAGTTCAAGTTATTTTAACATCATTGCGCAACCTCGCTTCTATTTTGCGAGACGGGTCCCGCTGCGTCTTGTAGCCACTCTCGATATGCCCACAGGGAGTTACGTCACTCACGAAATGCCCCCCTTGGCCTTTCACGACACGTCCCCATAGCGCCCCTGGTAGCCGGTCACGCAAGAAGGGTTATTGGGTCACGCCACTTCTGACTTTTCAGAGTCCGACTTCATCTTGCCAGTGATTGTGGGGACAAATACCGGAAAGTACCAGGTAATAGTACTAGATAATAGAATTATTTAACTTGGTACGGCTTATTTAAAAAATAATATTACTATCTACAGCTATTGATGTCAGGTTGGTGATTGATTATAGTTAACAGGGTGGGTTTTGTAGTTCGAAGGCTAAATTTAACCCTGCACAGTGGCTGTAATGTTCCTTTATTTGCGTGCCTAGATTTTTCCCAGCTTTCTCCCTGTGTTCATATTTATGTTTAGCTTGAGTTAGGAGTTTGGTTGTCTCTGTAGAATAGAGCAGATTAAGTTCAGTCTGGAGGGAAAGCTTCCTTGTGTGAAGGTCCGGGAGGAGTTGACTGCATATTGTTGATCTATCGCCTTAATATTCTATTATCCTGCTTTCTCTCTCTCTGTATTAATTGCACTTCTACAAGAAATTATATGCCCACGTACATAAGCTTTCAGAGCCTCCCATATTATAGATCTCGAGGTGTCTGGTGTATCATTAAATGGTAGACGTCTATGTCATTTGTCAGTTTCTCAACCATTTTATAAATCTGCTAATAGGCTATTATCAAGACGCCGCAACCTTGAAGCGTGTTCCCATCCAAATGCTAATGGAATGACCAATTGGGCCATGGTCAGATATTATGATTAACTTGTAATCACAGTTCTTCATCAGAGGCAAGAGTTCCTTATCTATTAAAAATAGGTCTATCCTTGAAAAGTCTGATGGACTGATGAGAAGTATGAATATTGTCGTGCGTTTGGGAATGGGTTCTCCACGGGTCTGCTAATTCATATTTATTAAGAAATGATTGAATTGTCCTTGCAGATTCAGATAAAGCTATAGGCTTTTTGAGGAACTGTCAAGGTTGCAGTCTAATACCAAATTGAAATCACCACCGATTACCAGTCGGTGTTAAGCAGCTTGGTTAAAAAACGTTGCTATAAATTGCTCATCGTTGAAATCGGACACATAAATATTAGCCAGCGTAATCGGGTAGCCATAAAGATTCCCCATCATGATCACAAATCTCACCTGGGGGTCATCTATAACCTCAGACATTGTGAAAAGTATTGCATTTTCAATTATTATTGCAGTGCGTCTGCTTTTAAAGTTAAATGAAGAAAGTAGAAAGCATTTTAAGTAATGATTACTCAAAAGTATTTTTTTTTTCATGGCCAAATGTGTGCGGGAGGGTCAGGATACTAGTGGAAAGAAGGGGAAACTACTGTATATCACATGTCATATTTGGAGAAGGTCATGTTTTCCATTTAGGTTTTTTAACATTTTGTTTCTGTTTACTGGAAAGACAATTCAGCTGAGCCACAACATTCAAATTCATTTTCACTTCCTCAAAGCTTTCTTTCCCTCGATGTCATTCAGGGCAAAACTTTTCTTTCTGACAGATAACATTAATAAATACACTGGCGTTCTTGGAATTTCTAGCACACACGGCATCCTATATCAATCAACGTCCTTTATCTTGCACAGCCAGAACTCCGTTATCAAACTCACGTTTGGGGGAAATCTTATCAGGAGATCCAGATAACCCGATAAGAGAGACTGGGATTCTCACGCTGGATACAACTTCAGTCCACTGACACAACTGACACAACAGAAGTAAGGTTAGGAAACCAGTTTTTTAGGCTGTTATTCCCTAGAGCCGACATCGGTTAACACAGAAGAAAATCAAAGATTGACTATTAAGCAAAAGATGTGTCACTAAGTTAAGTTTTCGTTGTCCAGCGGGAACTTGAGACTTTTTATTTCTTTGGTTTGGGGTTTGCTGACATCCTAAAGAGAACTGCTTTGGGGTTGAGAGAAAAGACTTTATTTGTTGTTAAATCTATCAAGCGGTGTTCAGCTGTTTTCTGAGCAGTATCGGCAGATATTCAATGTTTATTAAATGGAATCGGATCGGATCAAAAAAAGCTGATTGGGACATCCGCTTCCATTGATAGCAAGTCTTTAAATTCTATGAACATGTAAAAAAAATATTTCTGGATCTGTTTTAAGTTCTAACATTATTATTTGACACGTATTATATAATTGTCAAAAAAAATGCAAAAAGCAATTGATACATAACGTTACAGCCACTGTGTGTTACATTACAGCCACTGTGTGTGTTACATTACAGCCAATGTGTGTGTTACATTACAGCCACTGTGTGTGTTACATTACATCCACTGTGTGTGTTACATTACAGCCACTGTGAGTGTTACATTACAGCCACTGTGTGTGTTACATTACAGCCAATGTGTGTGTTACATTACAGCCACTGTGTGTGTTACATTACAGGCACTGTGAGTGTTACATTACAGCCACTGTGTGTGTTACATTACAGCCACTGTGTGTGTTACATTACAGCCACTGTGTGTTACATTACAGCCACTGTGTGTGTTACATTACAGCCACTGTGTGTGTTACATTACAGCCACTGTGTGTTACATTACAGCCAATGTGCGTGTTACATTACAGCCACTGTGTGTGTTACATTACAGCCAATGTGCGTGTTACATTACAGCCACTGTGTGTGTTACATTACAGCCACTGTGTGTGTTACATTACAGCCACTGTGTGTGTTACATTACAGCCACTGTGTGTGTTACATTACAGCCACTGTGTGTGTTACATTACAGCCACTGTGTGTTTTACATTACAGCCACTGTGTGTGTTACATTACAGCCACTGTGTGTTACATTACAGCCACTGTGTGTGTTACATTACAGCCACTGTGTGTTACATTACAGCCACTGTGTGTGTTACATTACAGCCACTGTGTGTGTTACATTACAGCCACTGTGTGTGTTACATTACAGCCACTGTGTGTTACATTACAGCCAATGTGCGTGTTACATTACAGCCACTGTGTGTGTTACATTACAGCCAATGTGTGTGTTACATTACAGCCACTGTGTGTGTTACATTACAGCCACTGTGTGTGTTACATTACAGCCACTGTGTGTTTTACATTACAGCCACTGTGTGTGTTACATTACAGCCACTGTATGTGTTACATTACAGCCACTGTGAGTGTTACATTACAGCCACTGTGTGTTTTACATTACAGCCACTGTGTGTGTTACATTACAGCCACTGTGTGTGTTACATTACAGCCACTGTATGTGTTACATTACAGCCACTGTGAGTTTCATTACAGCCACTGTGTGTTACATTACAGCCAATGTGCGTGTTACATTACAGCCACTGTGTGTGTTACATTACAGCCAATGTGTGTGTTACATTACAGCCACTGTGTGTTACATTACAGCCAATGTGCGTGTTACATTACAGCCACTGTGTGTGTTACATTACAGCCACTGTGTGTGTTACATTACAGCCACTGTGTGTGTTACATTACAGTCAATCCGTCATTTTCTCTGTGTGCACTTTTGTTGACTTGTGTGCACCAGGAGCTTTCAATCTGTTTTTGTATTGATCCTGTCTCTTTTGAACCCCATTTTTCCTTGATGCGTCTGACTAAAATAACTACTTTTATCCACATGGATTGCTTTCATGGCCGACTCCTTTAGCAGTTTGTTTCACAAACACACACACACAGATAAAAATACATAATAATACCCACTTTACTCTAATCCAATGTCATTATGTTTTCTGCATTTGTGAGTGTGTACTGTTTGAGTGTTTTATTTATTTTTTTGCAGGGCTGGTAGTTTGCACGATTCTGTTTATATTGTGAAATTGTCTTTGAATGTAAACAAATCTGACAGTGTTAGAGTGTGTTTCTTCCCAAACCCTGACAGAAGCTAGATAACTGCACAGAATCTGCAACTTCCCCTTTATTTCAATAAAAGCTCTGACTCAGCAGCCTGTCAGCCTGCTGCAGTATGATTTTTACCTCCACCTATATCCGCAACGCTGTGATCTTGTGTGAGTTTCTTAGCATTCACATTAAATTCATATTACAGTGAACCTAAAATACCACTGTCTTTGTCTTTATGTTGTGTATTAGTTTCCAAGTAATGACATATACAGTATGTGTTAGAAACATTAAAAGATATGATTCTTGGGGTTGGAATTCATTTCTTGTACAGCCATGATGATGAACATCATAATGATGTTTACAGAGATGTAGAAGATGGTAATGAGGGAGACTTGAGAAAGAAGAGAAGAAAAGAATGAAAGAAATAGAGATCCAAATCCATCCACCCCTTCCTCCAGTGCTCGCAAAGATTTGAGGCCGGAGGGGGTGCAATGGTCACCAGGATGACCGAGTGGTTAAGGTGTCGGACTTAAGGTCCAATGGGCCAAAATCCCTTGTGGATTCGAGCTCCACACCTGGTATTATAATGACAACGACGGTGGCTCTCTGGCGTCTACTGTAGCTTGCTAGCACGAACGTCGTTGTTGTTTCCTGATGCCAACAAATTTTCAGGGAGGCAACACACAGAGAGCAGAAGGATAGGGACATCCGGCAATAATCCTGGAAATGTACTTCTGTTGATACACACTAATGGTATGGTAAGGTTGACACAATCTGCTACTGTGATGAGAGCTGTCTACTGCTCCTTGAGAACGTGTATTTTTATGTATTTTAATAATATGATAATAATTTCGTGTCACAAAAGAACAGAGAAACATCAAAATATATTGACGTTTTGATAAATTAAATGTATAAAAATACAAACTTAAGATATGAAACGTAAAGTCCTTTGAACAAAAACACTATAAAAAAATAAAATAATCAGTGTTGCCAACAGGGATGTTGTAGAGCGCCCTCTGGTGGACAGACTATGTAACGCAACACTCAGAACATGGTTGACAATCCGTTTTGATTGTAGTTTTTAAATGTTCATTCATCAGAATAATTCATTTGTTCAGACACCTCTCACTGTTTCAGTGCTCTTGATTGTTGTATTGGACAGGTGCTTTTTTATCCGGCAGTAGTACCACCCAATCACAGCACATTAGGGCTGTACATAGACTAGAGCTTTTCTATCATGAGTTGGTATATTAATCTTTTGCCAAATCCTGCTGGATGGCTGACTTACTGTGTACAAGTCGTCTTCACCACGAGACTGGGAAGGAGAAGTTACATTTGTCGTGGTATTAACAATACAAGGAAAGATACCTAGTGGAATTTTTGAATTCACAAACTGCTCCTTGTAGGGGACAAGTCTACCGATTCAATAAAAGCTAGGCATCTCACTGCTCCTTGAAAATGTGTATTTTTCATGCAGCTCTTTATGGAGAAATCAGTAACTAGTGTCAGATAAACCAGCATTTAGAGGTACTAACTGCACTCACCAGGTTGGCTGAGTGGTTAAGGTGTTGCACTTAAGATGCAATGGACAGTTGTCCTCTTCTTTACCCTTTTTTTGTCTACATGGCCATTCACAGCACATTAGGGCCAGACTTGGCACAAAGTGGGTGGAAAAATATTACACCTGAGTGATGCAAAGCTGTAAATAAACTTGAGCTTTTTTATCATGAGTTGGTATATTAAACTTTTGGCAAATCCTGTTGGATATGTGTCACAATCCATCCAATGTCTTTATATTGTTGTGTTATGAAAATGGCTGAGTTTCTGTGTACATGTTGTCTTCGCCACGGGACTGGGCAGGTAAGGGTACATGTCAACAGGAAGCAGCAGCAGCAACAGTTCTTAAAGTTTCAAAAGACCAATATTAGTTATTGTAACACTACTCTGTTTATGTGGATTGGTACCCTGATCCAAGATCCAAGACCCAATGGGTAAAAGCCCTCGTGAGTTTGAGCCCCAGTCCTGGTATTATAATAGCCCCTACTTTGCATTCAAATACAGTTCCTTTTTATGGTCTTTCATTGCTGGGCTCACTCACTCACAGCACATTCTGGGACAGGAGAGATAAACTCTCTGGGCTGGTTGCTGTTCTTTAAACCAATCACAATTGTCTGAAAAAGTCTCAGGAAGGAACTTGTTGAGCTGCACCAATCACATCAGTGTATCTGATATAGGCGGGCCATTGTGAGTAGTTATAGAAGTGTCAGCAGCTCTTAAAGTTTCAAAAGACCAATATCAATTAATGTAACAACACTCTGTTTATGTGGATTGCCTCAAGTTTAAAAGAACAATGACTGAATTTATAATAGATAGTCCTGAGTGACCAGTTTACATGGCCATTCACAGCACAATAGTACCACCCAATCACAGCACATTAGGGCCAGACTTGGCACAAAGTGGGTGGAAAAATATTACACCTGAGTGATGCAATGCTGTAAATAAACTAGAGCTTTTTTATCATGAGTTGGTACGTTAAACTTTTGGCAAATCCTGTTGGATAGATGTGACAATCCATCCAATGTCTTTATTTTGTTGTTTCATGAGGATGGCTGAGTTGCTGTGTAGATGTCGTCTCGCCACGAGACTGGGAAGGATCTGCTAGATATCACCAGGATGGCCGAGTGGTTAAGGCGTTGGACTTAAGATCCAATGGGCAAAAGCCCTCGTGGGTTCGAACCCCACTCCTGGTATGATCTATGTATCACAATCAAAGCCATCTGTGATGCATTTTAATTCAAATCCTGCTGCTTGTGGGTAACATGAGTGAAGTTCAAATATTAGGACAGCAAACAGCTGAAAATCTTCATGAACTTAACTGTTGACACAACACATTAACGTGAGCTGTTCAAAATAGCTGATTCATGGTTACACCTCAGTAGCTCTAACAAGTGTATCTCCTTGTGTACGTTGTCCACAGCAATGCCACCAATCCGTCTCAAAACGTCCCAGTTAGAGAGGAAATGCTGTAAACATATTCTTGGTAAATCTTTACAATCACTGAAAGAACCAAGCAGGCCTGCGTTGTTGCACTGTCCAAATTTTCTTCAAAACTTTCCATTTTTTGTTCCAGTTGTCCTCCTGGGTTCAAGTCCCACTTCTGGTATTCTAAATTAAGTACTATAGTGTGAATAGTTACAAGCTGCAGCAGCAACGGTTCTTCAAGATTCAAAAGACCAATATTAGTTATTGTGACAACACTTTGTTTATGTGGCTTGGTACCCTGATCCAAGATCCAATGGGTAAAAGCCCTCGTGAGTTCGAGCCCTAGTCCTGGTATTATAATAGCCCCTACTTTGCATTCAAATACAGTTCCTTTTTATGGTCTTTCATTGCTGGGCTCACTCACTCATAGCACATACATTCTGGGACAGGAGAGATAAACTCTCTGGGCTGGTTGCTGTTCTTTAAACCCATCACAATTGTCTGAAAAAAAAAAGTCTCAGGAAGGAACTTGTTTTGGTGGAACATTTGCACCCAGCAAAAGAAAACGCCACATTCAATATTAAATAAAGTTAACTGTTGACACAACACAGTAACGTGAGCTATTTAAATTAGCTGATACATGTTTGCACTTGTATCTCCTTGTGTACTTTGTCCACAGCAATGCCACCAATCGGTCTCAAAACGTCCCAGTTAGAGAGGAAATGCTGTAAACATATTCTTGGTAAATCTTTACAATCACTGAAAGAACCAAGCAGACCTGCGTTGTTGCACAGTCCAAATTGACTTCATAACGTGCCATTTTTTGCTTTCTGGGTGCAACATACTGCACCTGTACTTGCATTGCTCTATCACACACCGCACATACCTTCTGGGACAGGAGAGAAAAACACTCTGGGTTGTTTGCATTTCTTTGAACCAATCACAATTGTCTTGGCAGGCGCAAAGCTCTGGGAGCAACGACGGTGGCTCTCTGGCGTCTACTGTAGCTTGCTAGCACGAACGTCGTTGTTGTTTCCTGATGCCAACAAATTTTCAGGGAGGCAACACACAGACAGCAGAAGGATAGGGACATCCGGCAATAATCCTGGAAATGTACTTCTGTTGATACACACTAATGGTATGGTAAGCTTGACACAATCTGCTACTGCGATGAGAGCTGTCTACTGCCTCTTGAGAATGTGTATTTTTATGCAGCTCTTCATTGATCAGTAACTAGCGTGTCAGGTAACAACAGGATCCATTTCTGGCATTCTATATAATAGGCTACGTGCACCAGGATGGCCGAGTGGTTAAGGCGTTGCACTCAAGATGCAATGGACAGTTGTCCACGTGGGTTCAAACCCCACTCCTGGTATGTTTGTCTTTAATGCAACAGTGTCCCCAGTGGCTCCTTTAGACTAATCAAACCTTCAACAGAATCCTGCCTTCACTTTGGTGCAAACCCAAAACAGGAAAAAAGATTTGTTCTGCACTCCCACGTCTCTTTCATTGAAATTATTGCTCTGTTATTTATCATAAGGCCCATGAGGTTGCATTAATTTCAATTTAACTTCAGATGCTTTAGTTACGGGATATGGATGTTGTACAAACATCAGTGCCAACATATTGTGAATAGTTATAGAAGCAGCAACAGTTCTTAAAGTTTCAAAAGACCATCAGTTACTGTAACAATACTCTGTTTACGTGGATTTCCACATGTTTCAAAGAACAATGATTGAAATTATAATAAATAGTCCTGAGTGACCAGTGACCAGTTTTACCTGGTGTACACGGCCATTCATAGGTAGCACCAGGATGGCCGAGTGGTTAAGGCGTTGGACTTAAGATCCAATGGGCAAAAACCCTCGTGGTACCTATGGCGTACTTTAATTCAAATACTGCTCCTTGTAGGTAACATGGCATGAATACAAGTAACTATGGCTGAGTTCTTGAGGTTCCTGAGATATAGTGGCCAGTTTAGGCTTCAGCTTCCTCTCCTTGTATTGCTTTTTCAAAGAATAATGTATGAAGTTCAAATGGTAAGTCTGGGACAGCGTCTGGATAGGGCAAAGTACCACAATAGTACCACCCAATCACAGCACATTAGGGCCAGACTTGGCACAAAGTGTAATGCTGTAAACATATTCTTGGTAAATCTTTACAATCATTCCCCAAAAGAACCAAGCAGGCCTGCCTTGTTGCACTGTCCAAATTTTCTTCAAACCTTGCCATTTTTTGCTTTCTGGGTGCAACGTACTGCACCCGTACTTGCATTGCTCTATCACACACCGCACATACCTTCTGGGACAGGAGAGAAAAACGCTCTGGGTTGTTTGCATTTCTTTCAACCAATCACAATTGTCTTGGCAGGCGCAAAGCTCCGGGAGCAGCGATGGTGGCTCTCTGGCATCTACTGTAGCTTGCTAGCTCCTTGAGAATCAGTAGTGTGTCAGGTAACAACAGGGTCCATTTCTGGCATTCGATATAATAGACCATGTACACCAGGATGGGCGAGTGGTTAAGGTGTTGCACTGAAGATGCAATGAACAATTGTCCACGTGGATTCAAACCCCAGTGCCAGTGACCAGTTCTGCCTGATGCAGATGGCCAGCCCATTAGTGCAAGACTCTGGCATTCTATATCTTTGGTTAAATGTACCAGGATGGCCGAGTGGTTAAGGCGGTGGAATAAAAATCCAATGGGCAAAGGCCCTCGTGGCTTCGACCACCACTCCTAGTATGATCAATGTATCACAACAATGTGGTGTGTTTTAATTCAAATACTGCTCCTTGTAAGTAACATGGCATGAATACTACTAACTATGGCTGTGTTGTAATGGCCAGTTTTGGCTTCAACTCCCTCTCCTGGTATTGCTTTGTTGCTTTTTCAAAGAATGAAGTTCAAAAGGTAAGTTTGGGACAGTGAACAGCTGAAGATCTTCAGCCTGACATCACCAGACCAAATGCGTATTGGTCTTGAAACTCTCAATTCGTTTCTGATTTCCAAGGGGCGTTATAAATGGTGTAGACTGAAATGCCTCTGCAGTTGGAGCGCCAGTGACCAGTTCTGCCCGATAAAGATGGCCAATGACAGCAAATTGGTGCAAGACTTGGCGCAAAGCAGCAGCAGCAAAAAATATGCCGAATTGTCCAGTTGTCCTCCTGGGTTCAAGTCCCACTCCTGGTATTCTAAATTAAGTACTATATTGTGACTAGCTACAAGAACTTCTTAAAGTTTCAAAACACCAATAGTAGTTAGGATGGCTGAGTTACTGTGTACATGTTGTCTCGCCACGAGACTGGGAAGGGTTTGCTACATCTCACCAGGATGGCTGAGTGGTTAAGGTGTTGGACTTAAGATCTAATGGGCAAAAGCCCTCGTGGGTTTGAACCCCACTCCTGGTATGATCTATGTATCACCATCAAAGGTACCTGTGATGCATTTTAATTCAAATGCTGCTGCTTAACCTGAGTGAAGTTCAAATGTTAAGTATAGGACAGCTAACAGCTGAAGATCTTCATGAACTTAACTGTTGACACAACACATTAACGGGAGCTGTTCAAAATAGCTGATTCATGGTTACACCTCAGTAGCTGTAGTGTATCTCCTTGTGGCCACAGCAATGCCACCACATTTTTGTTCCAGTTGTCCTCCTGGGTTCAAGTCCCACTCTTGGTATTCTAAATTAAGTACTATAGTGTGAATAGTTACAAGCTGCAGCAGCAGCAGCAACAGTTCTTAAAGTTTCAAAAGACCAATAGTAGTTATTGTAACAGCACTCTGTTTATGTGGATTGGTACCCTGGAAATCCAGAGTTCTCGCAAGAGCACAATTTCAATTTGCTCAGCGAGTTACTCTGGCATCGAGTAATGCTGCTCATTAACTATACCCTTGTAGCTGAGCTGCACCAATCACATCATTGTATCTGATATCGGTGGGCCAGTGGCGAGGTGCACCAAACACATCATTGTATCTGATATAGGCGGGCCAGTGGCGAGGTGCACCAATCACATCAGTGTATCTGATATAGGCGGGCCAGTGGTGAGCTAAACAGATGACGACAGTTTAATCTACCAGTTAGCTCGCTGGTAGCTAAGCGTATGGGGCTCTGGATCCGTCAAAGCTAGGCCGCTTACTGCTCCTTGAAATGTTGTATTTTTCTTGGAGAAATCCATTAAAAATGGAGTAATCAGTAACTTGTGTCAGATAACCAGCATTTAGAGGTACCAACTGTCCTCACCAGGATTGGTTAAGGTCTTGCATTTAAGATGCAATGGACAGTTATCCTGTGGGTTCAAGTCCCACTCCTGGTATTCTAAATGAAGCTCTACATTGTGAGTAGTTATAGAAGTGTCAGCAGCTCTTAAAGTTTCAAAAGACCAATATCAGTTAATGTAACATCGCTCTGTTTATGTGGATTGCCTCAAGTTTCAAAGAACAATGACTGAAGTTATAATAGATAGTCCTGAGTGACCAGTTTCGCCCGGTGTACATGGCCATTCACAGCACAATAGTACCACCCAATCACAGCACATTAGGGCCAGACTTGGCACAAAGTGGGTGGAAAAATATTACACCTGAGTGATGCAATGCTGTAAATAAACTAGAGCTTTTTTATCATGAGTTGGTACGTTAAACTTTTGGCAAATCCTGTTGGATAGATGTGACAATCCATCCAATGTCTTTATTTTGTTGTTTCATGAGGATGGCTGAGTTGCTGTGTAGATGTCGTCTCGCCACGAGACTGGGAAGGATCTGCTAGATATCACCAGGATGGCCGAGTGGTTAAGGCGTTGGACTTAAGATCCAATGGGCAAAAGCCCTCGTGGGTTCGAACCCCACTCCTGGTATGATCTATGTATCACAATCAAAGGTACCTGTGATGTATTTTAATTCAAATGCTGCTGCTTGTGGGTAACATGAGTGAAGTTCAAATATTAAGTATAGGACAGCAAACAGCTGAAGATCTTCATGAACTTAACTGTTGACACAGTTGACACAACAAAATAGCTGATACATGGTTACACCTTAGTATCTCCTTGTGTACGTTGTCCACAGCAATGCCACCAATCGGTCCCAAAATGTCCCAGTTAGAGAGGAAATGCTGTAAACATATTCTTGGTAAATCTTTACAATCACTGAAAGAACCAAGCAGACCTGCGTTGTTGCACTGTCCAAATTTTCTTCAAGACTTTCCATTTTTGTTCCAATTGTCCTCCTGGGTTCAAGTCCCACTCTTGGTATTCTAAATTAAGTACTATAGTGTGAATAGTTACAAGCTGCAGCAGCAGCAGCAACAGTTCTTAAAGTCTCAAAAGACCAATAGTAGTTATTGTAACAGCACTCTGTTTATGTGGATTGGTACCCTGGAAATCCAGAGTTCTCGCAAGAGCACAATTTCAATTTGCTCAGCGAGTTACTCTGGCATCGAGTAATGCTGCTCATTAACTATACCCTTGTAGCTGAGCTGCACCAATCACATCATTGTATCTGATATCGGTGGGCCAGTGGCGAGGTGCACCAAACACATCATTGTATCTGATATAGGCGGGCCTGTGGCGAGGTGCACCAATCACATCAGTGTATCTGATATAGGCGGGCCAGTGGTGAGCTAAACAGATGACGACAGTTTAATCTACCAGTTAGCTCGCTGGTAGCTAAGCGTATGGGGCTCTGGATCCGTCAAAGCTAGGCCGCTTACTGCTCCTTGAAATGTTGTATTTTTCTTGGAGAAATCCATTAAAAATGGAGTAATCAGTAACTTGTGTCAGATAACCAGCATTTAGAGGTACCAACTGTCCTCACCAGGATTGGTTAAGGTCTTGCATTTAAGATGCAATGGACAGTTATCCTGTGGGTTCAAGTCCCACTCCTGGTATTCTAAATGAAGCTCTACATTGTGAGTAGTTATAGAAGTGTCAGCAGCTCTTAAAGTTTCAAAAGACCAATATCAGTTAATGTAACATCGCTCTGTTTATGTGGATTGCCTCAAGTTTCAAAGAACAATGACTGAAGTTATAATAGATAGTCCTGAGTGACCAGTTTCGCCCGGTGTACATGGCCATTCACAGCACAATAGTACCACCCAATCACAGCACATTAGGGCCAGACTTGGCACAAAGTGGGTGGAAAAATATTACACCTGAGTGATGCAATGCTGTAAATAAACTAGAGCTTTTTTATCATGAGTTGGTACGTTAAACTTTTGGCAAATCCTGTTGGATAGATGTGACAATCCATCCAATGTCTTTATTTTGTTGTTTCATGAGGATGGCTGAGTTGCTGTGTAGATGTCGTCTCGCCACGAGACTGGGAAGGATCTGCTAGATATCACCAGGATGGCCGAGTGGTTAAGGCGTTGGACTTAAGATCCAATGGGCAAAAGCCCTCGTGGGTTCGAACCCCACTCCTGGTATGATCTATGTATCACAATCAAAGGTACCTGTGATGTATTTTAATTCAAATGCTGCTGCTTGTGGGTAACATGAGTGAAGTTCAAATATTAAGTATAGGACAGCAAACAGCTGAAGATCTTCATGAACTTAACTGTTGACACAGTTGACACAACAAAATAGCTGATACATGGTTACACCTTAGTATCTCCTTGTGTACGTTGTCCACAGCAATGCCACCAATCGGTCCCAAAATGTCCCAGTTAGAGAGGAAATGCTGTAAACATATTCTTGGTAAATCTTTACAATCACTGAAAGAACCAAGCAGACCTGCGTTGTTGCACTGTCCAAATTTTCTTCAAGACTTTCCATTTTTTGTTCCAATTGTCCTCCTGGGTTCAAGTCCCACTCTTGGTATTCTAAATTAAGTACTATAGTGTGAATAGTTACAAGCTGCAGCAGCAGCAGCAACAGTTCTTAAAGTCTCAAAAGACCAATAGTAGTTATTGTAACAGCACTCTGTTTATGTGGATTGGTACCCTGGAAATCCAGAGTTCTCGCAAGAGCACAATTTCAATTTGCTCAGCGAGTTACTCTGGCATCGAGTAATGCTGCTCATTAACTATACCCTTGTAGCTGAGCTGCACCAATCACATCATTGTATCTGATATCGGTGGGCCAGTGGCGAGGTGCACCAAACACATCATTGTATCTGATATAGGCGGGCCTGTGGCGAGGTGCACCAATCACATCAGTGTATCTGATATAGGCGGGCCAGTGGTGAGCTAAACAGATGACGACAGTTTAATCTACCAGTTAGCTCGCTGGTAGCTAAGCGTATGGGGCTCTGGATCCGTCAAAGCTAGGCCGCTTACTGCTCCTTGAAATGTTGTATTTTTCTTGGAGAAATCCATTAAAAATGGAGTAATCAGTAACTTGTGTCAGATAACCAGCATTTAGAGGTACCAACTGTCCTCACCAGGATTGGTTAAGGTCTTGCATTTAAGATGCAATGGACAGTTATCCTGTGGGTTCAAGTCCCACTCCTGGTATTCTAAATGAAGCTCTACATTGTGAGTAGTTATAGAAGTGTCAGCAGCTCTTAAAGTTTCAAAAGACCAATATCAGTTAATGTAACATCGCTCTGTTTATGTGGATTGCCTCAAGTTTCAAAGAACAATGACTGAAGTTATAATAGATAGTCCTGAGTGACCAGTTTCGCCCGGTGTACATGGCCATTCACAGCACAATAGTACCACCCAATCACAGCACATTAGGGCCAGACTTGGCACAAAGTGGGTGGAAAAATATTACACCTGAGTGATGCAATGCTGTAAATAAACTAGAGCTTTTTTATCATGAGTTGGTACGTTAAACTTTTGGCAAATCCTGTTGGATAGATGTGACAATCCATCCAATGTCTTTATTTTGTTGTTTCATGAGGATGGCTGAGTTGCTGTGTAGATGTCGTCTCGCCACGAGACTGGGAAGGATCTGCTAGATATCACCAGGATGGCCGAGTGGTTAAGGCGTTGGACTTAAGATCCAATGGGCAAAAGCCCTCGTGGGTTCGAACCCCACTCCTGGTATAATCTATGTATCACAATCAAAGGTACCTGTGATGTATTTTAATTCAAATGCTGCTGCTTGTGGGTAACATGAGTGAAGTTCAAATATTAAGTATAGGACAGCAAACAGCTGAAGATCTTCATGAACTTAACTGTTGACACAGTTGACACAACAAAATAGCTGATACATGGTTACACCTTAGTATCTCCTTGTGTACGTTGTCCACAGCAATGCCACCAATCGGTCCCAAAATGTCCCAGTTAGAGAGGAAATGCTGTAAACATATTCTTGGTAAATCTTTACAATCACTGAAAGAACCAAGCAGACCTGCGTTGTTGCACTGTCCAAATTTTCTTCAAGACTTTCCATTTTTGTTCCAATTGTCCTCCTGGGTTCAAGTCCCACTCTTGGTATTCTAAATTAAGTACTATAGTGTGAATAGTTACAAGCTGCAGCAGCAGCAGCAACAGTTCTTAAAGTTTCAAAAGACCAATAGTAGTTATTGTAACAGCACTCTGTTTATGTGGATTGGTACCCTGGAAATCCAGAGTTCTCGCAAGAGCACAATTTCAATTTGCTCAGCGAGTTACTCTGGCATCGAGTAATGCTGCTCATTAACTATACCCTTGTAGCTGAGCTGCACCAATCACATCATTGTATCTGATATCGGTGGGCCAGTGGCGAGGTGCACCAAACACATCATTGTATCTGATATAGGCGGGCCAGTGGCGAGGTGCACCAATCACATCAGTGTATCTGATATAGGCGGGCCAGTGGTGAGCTAAACAGATGACGACAGTTTAATCTACCAGTTAGCTCGCTGGTAGCTAAGCGTATGGGGCTCTGGATCCGTCAAAGCTATGCCGCTTACTGCTCCTTGAAATGTTGTATTTTTCTTGGAGAAATCCATTAAAAATGGAGTAATCAGTAACTTGTGTCAGATAACCAGCATTTAGAGGTACCAACTGTCCTCACCAGGATTGGTTAAGGTCTTGCATTTAAGATGCAATGGACAGTTATCCTGTGGGTTCAAGTCCCACTCCTGGTATTCTAAATGAAGCTCTACATTGTGAGTAGTTATAGAAGTGTCAGCAGCTCTTAAAGTTTCAAAAGACCAATATCAGTTAATGTAACATCGCTCTGTTTATGTGGATTGCCTCAAGTTTCAAAGAACAATGACTGAAGTTATAATAGATAGTCCTGAGTGACCAGTTTCGTCCGGTGTACATGGCCATTCACAGCACAATAGTACCACCCAATCACAGCACATTAGGGCCAGACTTGGCACAAAGTGGGTGGAAAAATATTACACCTGAGTGATGCAATGCTGTAAATAAACTAGAGCTTTTTTATCATGAGTTGGTACGTTAAACTTTTGGCAAATCCTGTTGGATAGATGTGACAATCCATCCAATGTCTTTATTTTGTTGTTTCATGAGGATGGCTGAGTTGCTGTGTAGATGTCGTCTCGCCACGAGACTGGGAAGGATCTGCTAGATATCACCAGGATGGCCGAGTGGTTAAGGCGTTGGACTTAAGATCCAATGGGCAAAAGCCCTCGTGGGTTCGAACCCCACTCCTGGTATAATCTATGTATCACAATCAAAGGTACCTGTGATGTATTTTAATTCAAATGCTGCTGCTTGTGGGTAACATGAGTGAAGTTCAAATATTAAGTATAGGACAGCAAACAGCTGAAGATCTTCATGAACTTAACTGTTGACACAGTTGACACAACAAAATAGCTGATACATGGTTACACCTTAGTATCTCCTTGTGTACGTTGTCCACAGCAATGCCACCAATCGGTCCCAAAATGTCCCAGTTAGAGAGGAAATGCTGTAAACATATTCTTGGTAAATCTTTACAATCACTGAAAGAACCAAGCAGACCTGCGTTGTTGCACTGTCCAAATTTTCTTCAAGACTTTCCATTTTTGTTCCAATTGTCCTCCTGGGTTCAAGTCCCACTCTTGGTATTCTAAATTAAGTACTATAGTGTGAATAGTTACAAGCTGCAGCAGCAGCAGCAACAGTTCTTAAAGTTTCAAAAGACCAATAGTAGTTATTGTAACAGCACTCTGTTTATGTGGATTGGTACCCTGGAAATCCAGAGTTCTCGCAAGAGCACAATTTCAATTTGCTCAGCGAGTTACTCTGGCATCGAGTAATGCTGCTCATTAACTATACCCTTGTAGCTGAGCTGCACCAATCACATCATTGTATCTGATATCGGTGGGCCAGTGGCGAGGTGCACCAAACACATCATTGTATCTGATATAGGCGGGCCTGTGGCGAGGTGCACCAATCACATCAGTGTATCTGATATAGGCGGGCCAGTGGTGAGCTAAACAGATGACGACAGTTTAATCTACCAGTTAGCTCGCTGGTAGCTAAGCGTATGGGGCTCTGGATCCGTCAAAGCTAGGCCGCTTACTGCTCCTTGAAATGTTGTATTTTTCTTGGAGAAATCCATTAAAAATGGAGTAATCAGTAACTTGTGTCAGATAACCAGCATTTAGAGGTACCAACTGTCCTCACCAGGATTGGTTAAGGTCTTGCATTTAAGATGCAATGGACAGTTATCCTGTGGGTTCAAGTCCCACTCCTGGTATTCTAAATGAAGCTCTACATTGTGAGTAGTTATAGAAGTGTCAGCAGCTCTTAAAGTTTCAAAAGACCAATATCAGTTAATGTAACATCGCTCTGTTTATGTGGATTGCCTCAAGTTTCAAAGAACAATGACTGAAGTTATAATAGATAGTCCTGAGTGACCAGTTTCGCCCGGTGTACATGGCCATTCACAGCACAATAGTACCACCCAATCACAGCACATTAGGGCCAGACTTGGCACAAAGTGGGTGGAAAAATATTACACCTGAGTGATGCAATGCTGTAAATAAACTAGAGCTTTTTTATCATGAGTTGGTACGTTAAACTTTTGGCAAATCCTGTTGGATAGATGTGACAATCCATCCAATGTCTTTATTTTGTTGTTTCATGAGGATGGCTGAGTTGCTGTGTAGATGTCGTCTCGCCACGAGACTGGGAAGGATCTGCTAGATATCACCAGGATGGCCGAGTGGTTAAGGCGTTGGACTTAAGATCCAATGGGCAAAAGCCCTCGTGGGTTCGAACCCCACTCCTGGTATAATCTATGTATCACAATCAAAGGTACCTGTGATGTATTTTAATTCAAATGCTGCTGCTTGTGGGTAACATGAGTGAAGTTCAAATATTAAGTATAGGACAGCAAACAGCTGAAGATCTTCATGAACTTAACTGTTGACACAGTTGACACAACAAAATAGCTGATACATGGTTACACCTTAGTATCTCCTTGTGTACGTTGTCCACAGCAATGCCACCAATCGGTCCCAAAATGTCCCAGTTAGAGAGGAAATGCTGTAAACATATTCTTGGTAAATCTTTACAATCACTGAAAGAACCAAGCAGACCTGCGTTGTTGCACTGTCCAAATTTTCTTCAAGACTTTCCATTTTTGTTCCAATTGTCCTCCTGGGTTCAAGTCCCACTCTTGGTATTCTAAATTAAGTACTATAGTGTGAATAGTTACAAGCTGCAGCAGCAGCAGCAACAGTTCTTAAAGTTTCAAAAGACCAATAGTAGTTATTGTAACAGCACTCTGTTTATGTGGATTGGTACCCTGGAAATCCAGAGTTCTCGCAAGAGCACAATTTCAATTTGCTCAGCGAGTTACTCTGGCATCGAGTAATGCTGCTCATTAACTATACCCTTGTAGCTGAGCTGCACCAATCACATCATTGTATCTGATATCGGTGGGCCAGTGGCGAGGTGCACCAAACACATCATTGTATCTGATATAGGCGGGCCAGTGGCGAGGTGCACCAATCACATCAGTGTATCTGATATAGGCGGGCCAGTGGTGAGCTAAACAGATGACGACAGTTTAATCTACCAGTTAGCTCGCTGGTAGCTAAGCGTATGGGGCTCTGGATCCGTCAAAGCTAGGCCGCTTACTGCTCCTTGAAATGTTGTATTTTTCTTGGAGAAATCCATTAAAAATGGAGTAATCAGTAACTTGTGTCAGATAACCAGCATTTAGAGGTACCAACTGTCCTCACCAGGATTGGTTAAGGTCTTGCATTTAAGATGCAATGGACAGTTATCCTGTGGGTTCAAGTCCCACTCCTGGTATTCTAAATGAAGCTCTACATTGTGAGTAGTTATAGAAGTGTCAGCAGCTCTTAAAGTTTCAAAAGACCAATATCAGTTAATGTAACATCGCTCTGTTTATGTGGATTGCCTCAAGTTTCAAAGAACAATGACTGAAGTTATAATAGATAGTCCTGAGTGACCAGTTTCGTCCGGTGTACATGGCCATTCACAGCACAATAGTACCACCCAATCACAGCACATTAGGGCCAGACTTGGCACAAAGTGGGTGGAAAAATATTACACCTGAGTGATGCAATGCTGTAAATAAACTAGAGCTTTTTTATCATGAGTTGGTACGTTAAACTTTTGGCAAATCCTGTTGGATAGATGTGACAATCCATCCAATGTCTTTATTTTGTTGTTTCATGAGGATGGCTGAGTTGCTGTGTAGATGTCGTCTCGCCACGAGACTGGGAAGGATCTGCTAGATATCACCAGGATGGCCGAGTGGTTAAGGCGTTGGACTTAAGATCCAATGGGCAAAATCCTCGTGGGTTCGAACCCCACTCCTGGTATGATCTATGTATCACAATCAAAGGTACCTGTGATGTATTTTAATTCAAATGCTGCTGCTTGTGGGTAACATGAGTGAAGTTCAAATATTAAGTATAGGACAGCAAACAGCTGAAGATCTTCATGAACTTAACTGTTGACACAGTTGACACAACAAAATAGCTGATACATGGTTACACCTTAGTATCTCCTTGTGTACGTTGTCCACAGCAATGCCACCAATCGGTCCCAAAATGTCCCAGTTAGAGAGGAAATGCTGTAAACATATTCTTGGTAAATCTTTACAATCACTGAAAGAACCAAGCAGACCTGCGTTGTTGCACTGTCCAAATTTTCTTCAAGACTTTCCATTTTTGTTCCAATTGTCCTCCTGGGTTCAAGTCCCACTCTTGGTATTCTAAATTAAGTACTATAGTGTGAATAGTTACAAGCTGCAGCAGCAGCAGCAACAGTTCTTAAAGTTTCAAAAGACCAATAGTAGTTATTGTAACAGCACTCTGTTTATGTGGATTGGTACCCTGGAAATCCAGAGTTCTCGCAAGAGCACAATTTCAATTTGCTCAGCGAGTTACTCTGGCATCGAGTAATGCTGCTCATTAACTATACCCTTGTAGCTGAGCTGCACCAATCACATCATTGTATCTGATATCGGTGGGCCAGTGGCGAGGTGCACCAAACACATCATTGTATCTGATATAGGCGGGCCTGTGGCGAGGTGCACCAATCACATCAGTGTATCTGATATAGGCGGGCCAGTGGTGAGCTAAACAGATGACGACAGTTTAATCTACCAGTTAGCTCGCTGGTAGCTAAGCGTATGGGGCTCTGGATCCGTCAAAGCTAGGCCGCTTACTGCTCCTTGAAATGTTGTATTTTTCTTGGAGAAATCCATTAAAAATGGAGTAATCAGTAACTTGTGTCAGATAACCAGCATTTAGAGGTACCAACTGTCCTCACCAGGATTGGTTAAGGTCTTGCATTTAAGATGCAATGGACAGTTATCCTGTGGGTTCAAGTCCCACTCCTGGTATTCTAAATGAAGCTCTACATTGTGAGTAGTTATAGAAGTGTCAGCAGCTCTTAAAGTTTCAAAAGACCAATATCAGTTAATGTAACATCGCTCTGTTTATGTGGATTGCCTCAAGTTTCAAAGAACAATGACTGAAGTTATAATAGATAGTCCTGAGTGACCAGTTTCGCCCGGTGTACATGGCCATTCACAGCACAATAGTACCACCCAATCACAGCACATTAGGGCCAGACTTGGCACAAA
Organism: Percina caprodes; assembly: GCA_013375575.1. Classification (NCBI taxonomy): domain Eukaryota; kingdom Metazoa; phylum Chordata; class Actinopteri; order Perciformes; family Percidae; genus Percina; species Percina caprodes. Next base: position 433,595 of record JABXJD010000305.1, on the reverse strand, counting down.
GTGGGTGGAAAAATATTACACCTGAGTGATGCAATGCTGTAAATAAACTAGAGCTTTTTTATCATGAGTTGGTACGTTAAACTTTTGGCAAATCCTGTTGGATAGATGTGACAATCCATCCAATGTCTTTATTTTGTTGTTTCATGAGGATGGCTGAGTTGCTGTGTAGATGTCGTCTCGCCACGAGACTGGGAAGGATCTGCTAGATATCACCAGGATGGCCGAGTGGTTAAGGCGTTGGACTTAAGATCCAATGGGCAAAAGCCCTCGTGGGTTCGAACCCCACTCCTGGTATGATCTATGTATCACAATCAAAGGTACCTGTGATGTATTTTAATTCAAATGCTGCTGCTTGTGGGTAACATGAGTGAAGTTCAAATATTAAGTATAGGACAGCAAACAGCTGAAGATCTTCATGAACTTAACTGTTGACACAGTTGACACAACAAAATAGCTGATACATGGTTACACCTTAGTATCTCCTTGTGTACGTTGTCCACAGCAATGCCACCAATCGGTCCCAAAATGTCCCAGTTAGAGAGGAAATGCTGTAAACATATTCTTGGTAAATCTTTACAATCACTGAAAGAACCAAGCAGACCTGCGTTGTTGCACTGTCCAAATTTTCTTAAAGACTTTCCATTTTTTGTTCCAATTGTCCTCCTGGGTTCAAGTCCCACTCTTGGTATTCTAAATTAAGTACTATAGTGTGAATAGTTACAAGCTGCAGCAGCAGCAGCAACAGTTCTTAAAGTTTCAAAAGACCAATAGTAGTTATTGTAACAGCACTCTGTTTATGTGGATTGGTACCCTGGAAATCCAGAGTTCTCGCAAGAGCACAATTTCAATTTGCTCAGCGAGTTACTCTGGCATCGAGTAATGCTGCTCATTAACTATACCCTTGTAGCTGAGCTGCACCAATCACATCATTGTATCTGATATCGGTGGGCCAGTGGCGAGGTGCACCAAACACATCATTGTATCTGATATAGGCGGGCCTGTGGCGAGGTGCACCAATCACATCAGTGTATCTGATATAGGCGGGCCAGTGGTGAGCTAAACAGATGACGACAGTTTAATCTACCAGTTAGCTCGCTGGTAGCTAAGCGTATGGGGCTCTGGATCCGTCAAAGCTAGGCCGCTTACTGCTCCTTGAAATGTTGTATTTTTCTTGGAGAAATCCATTAAAAATGGAGTAATCAGTAACTTGTGTCAGATAACCAGCATTTAGAGGTACCAACTGTCCTCACCAGGATTGGTTAAGGTCTTGCATTTAAGATGCAATGGACAGTTATCCTGTGGGTTCAAGTCCCACTCCTGGTATTCTAAATGAAGCTCTACATTGTGAGTAGTTATAGAAGTGTCAGCAGCTCTTAAAGTTTCAAAAGACCAATATCAGTTAATGTAACATCGCTCTGTTTATGTGGATTGCCTCAAGTTTCAAAGAACAATGACTGAAGTTATAATAGATAGTCCTGAGTGACCAGTTTCGCCCGGTGTACATGGCCATTCACAGCACAATAGTACCACCCAATCACAGCACATTAGGGCCAGACTTGGCACAAAGTGGGTGGAAAAATATTACACCTGAGTGATGCAATGCTGTAAATAAACTAGAGCTTTTTTATCATGAGTTGGTACGTTAAACCTTTGGCAAATCCTGTTAGATAGATGTGACAATCATTCCCTGAAAGAACCAAGCATGCCTGCCTTGTTGCACTGTCCAAATGTTCTTCAAAACTTGCCATTTTTTGCTTTCTGGGTGCAACATACTGCACCCGTACTTGCATTGCTCTATCACACACCGCACATACCTTCTGGGACAGGAGAGAAAAACGCTCTGGGTTGTTTGCATTTCTTTCAACCAATCGCAATTGTCTTGGCAGGCGCAAAGCTCCGGGAGCAACGACGGTGGCTCTCTGGCGTCTACTGTAGCTTGGTAGCACGAACGTCGTTGTTGTTTCCTGATGCCAACAAATTTTCAGGGAGGCAACACACAGAGAGCAGAAGGATAGGGACATCCGGCAGTAATCCTGGAAATGTACTTCTGTTGATACACACTAATGGTATGGTAAGCTTGACACAATCTGCTACTGCGATGAGAGCTGTCTACTGCTCCTTGAGAACGTGTATTTTTATGCAGCTCTTCATCGATCAGTAACTAGCGTGTCAGGTAACAACAGGGTCCATTTCTGGCATTCTATATAGTAGGCTATGTGCACCAGGATGGCCGAGTGGTTAAGGCGTTGCACTCAAGATGCAATGGACAGTTGTCCACGTGGGTTCAAACCCCACTCCTGGTATGTTTGTCTTTAATGCAACAGTGTCCCCAGTGCCTCCTTTAGACTAATCAAACCTTAAACAGAATCCTGCCTTCACTTTGGTGCAAACACAAAAGAGGAAAAAGATTTGTTCTGCACTCCCACGTCTCTTTCATTGAAATTATTGCTCTCATCCCACCTTGTCATTAATGATATATACATATATATCTTCAGAATCTTATCATCAATGACTCACATTGAAAATATTTATCATAAGGCCCATGAGGTTGCATTCATTTCAATTTAACTTCAGATGCTTTACTTACGGGATATGGATGTTGTACAAACATCAGTGCCAACATAAGTTACATTAGATTGTCTATCTATAACCTAATCAAAAGTCTAAAATTAATGTGTGTTTATTTGTGTTAGTTATTGTAACAACACTCTGTTTATGTGGATTAGTACCCTGGAAATCCAGAGTTCTCGCAAGAGCACAATTTCAATTTGCTCAGCGAGTTACTCTGGCATCAAGTAATGCTGCTCATTAACTATACCCTTGTAGCTGAGCTGCACCAATCACATCATTGTATCTGATATAGGCGGGCCAGTGGCGAGGTGCACCAATCACATCAGTGTATCTGATATAGGCGGGCCAGTGGTGAGCTAAACAGATGACGACAGTTTAATCTACCAGTTAGCTCACTGGTAGCTAAGCGTATGGGGCTCTGGATCCGTCAAAGCTAGGCCGCTTACTGCTCCTTGAAATGTTGTATTTTCATGGAGAAATCCATTAAAAATGGAGAAATCAGTAACTTGTGTCAGATAACCAGCATTTAGAGGTACCAACTATCCTCACCAGGATTGGTTAAGGTCTTGCATTTAAGATGCAATGGACAGTTATCCTGTGGGTTCAAGTCCCACTCCTGGTATTCTAAATGAAGCTCTACATTGTGAGTAGTTATAGAAGTTTCAGCAGCTCTTAAAGTTTCAAAAGACCAATATCAGTTAATGTAACAACATTGTTTATGTGGATTGCTTCAAGTTTAAAGAACAATGACTGAAGTTATAATAGATAGTCATGAGTGACCAGTGACCAGTTTCAGCCGGTGTACATGGCCATTCACAGCACAATAGTACCACCCAATCACAGCACATTAGGGCCAGACTTGGCACAAAGTGGGTGGAAAAATATTACACCTGAGTGATGCAATGCTGTAAATAAACTAGAGCTTTTTATCATGAGTTGGTATATTAAACTTTTGGCAAATCCTGTTGGAGACTGACTGGAGGGGCCTTGAATGCATCACACGGTAAGCGTACCTGACTCATTTCCGTTTCCTGTGCTTGTGTGTTGGTAGCATGTTGCTGCTCGCTAAAAAACTAGCGTTAGTTCACTTTGTTAGTTTTGCTATTACAGCGGCAAACTGTCCGCTAAACACTTATTCTTATAGTAGTTCTGCCTAAGCATAGTTACATAGAACACTCATAGTTCTTCACATGTTCAGTGACTTTCGTTAAATAAACAGTTTTCGAAAGCTTGGTAGCTAACGTCAAGCGACTTCAGCTTAGCTGTTAGCCATATCTGGTTAAGTGACTGGAACTTGAGAAAAGGGTTGTGCATTAAACTACATTTGCTTCGCTTAGAGCTCGCATCAACGGGCATAGGCATAAGCATTTGTTTTACGTCTTTCAGTGACTTTCGTTAAATAACAGTTGTTTTGAATGCTTGGTAGCTAGCGCTAACGCTACCGTACTTTAGCTGCTAGCGACTTTAGCTTAGTAGTTAGCCATGTCTCCTACTTTCTCTTGCTTGATGTGTGAGATGTTTAGTTACTCCTCTGCATCCTTTAACGGCAATGTTATGTGTAACAAGTGTAGTTTATTTATAGACATGGAGGCGAGGCTTAGTGAGTTAGAAGTCCGTTTCCGCACCATGATAGATCAGTCGTTAGTTACTGTAGCTAACCCCCCCCCCCGGTTGTCGGCGCGGGCCGGCCTGAGCCTGAGTTAGCCTCTGGTAGACTACCAGAGGCTACTACTGAGCAGCCAGGACATAGTAACTGGGTGACTGTGCGAGGACGAGGAGTAGTTAGTTGTAAGCTTTCAAAGGCCACGGACCGCCACCAGCCTGTTAGCGTTTCTAACAGATTTTCCCCACTCAGCAACACACCCGCTGAGAAACCGACTCTGATTATCGGCAGATCCATTTTGAGAAACGTGAAGTTAGCGAAGCCGGCAGCCATAGTTAAGTGCATCCCGGGGGCCAGAGCGGGCGACGTTGAGTCTTATTTGAAACTGCTTGCTAAGGATAAACGTAAATACAGCAAGATTGTTATTCACGTTGGCGTTAATGACTCGGTTACGCCAAACGGAGGTCACCAAGATCAATGTTGAATCGGCGTGTACATACGCAAAGTCAATGTCGGACACAGTAGTTTTCTCTGGACCCCTGCCAAATCTAACCAGTGATGACATGTACAGCCGCATGTCGTCATTTCGCCGCTGGCTGTCGAGGTGGTGTCCAGATAATGATGTGGGCTTTGTGGATCATTGGCAGTCTTTCTGGGGAAGACCTGGTCTGATTCGAGAGACGGCATTCATCCCACTTGGGATGGAGCCGCTCTCATTTTTAGAAATCTTGACAAGTTCATTAGTGGACCTAATCCATGACAACCCAGAGCTGGGACCAGGAGGCAGAGTCGTAGTCTAACACACTTCTCTGCTCCTTTATTCCAGGAGTTACCTAGTAAAAACCCCATAGTGATGGTGTCTGCCCCCGACCATTAAAATTATTTAAATCAAAGGTAAATAGAGGAGGAGCTGTGCATGAAAACCTCATAACAATTAAAACCACAAGTGCAATAGTGCAAAACAATAGAATTAAATGTGGACTCCTAAACATCAGATCTCTCTCTACTAAAGGTGTACTAGTAAATTAATTAATATCAGATTCTAATATTGATTTATTTTGTCTTACTGAACCCTGGCTGGGTGAATATGGTAGTCTAAATGAATCCACCCCCCCCCAGTCATATTAATACTCACATTCCTCGAGGCACAGGCCGAGGAGGTGGAGTTGCAGCTATCTTCGATTCTAGTCTACTAATCAGCTCTAAACCTAAATTGAATTATAACTCATTTGAAAGTCTTGTTCTTAGTCTTTCACACCAAAGTTGGAAATCACTGCAGCCAGTTCTATTTGTTATAGTGTACCGAGCACCTGGTCCATACTCTGAATTCTTATCCGAATTTGCAGAGTTTTTGTCAAATTTAGTGCTAAAAACGGACAAAGTTGTTATTTTAGGGGATTTTAATATTCATGTGGACGATGAGAATGATAGCCTTAGTACTGCGTTTATCTCTCTTTTAGATTCTATTGGCTTCTCTCAAAGTGTTCATAAACCGACTCACCGTTTTAACCACACCCTCGATCTTGTTCTGGTATATGGTGTTGAAATTGAACATTTAATAGTGTTCCCACAGAATCCCTTTTCATCTGACCACTGTTTGATAACTTTTGAGTTTATACTGCTGAACTACACGTCATTAGGCAAAACCTTCTATACAAGATGTCTATCTGATAGTGCTGTAGCTAAATTTAAGGATGTGATTCCATTTGCATTTAATTCATTACCAAGTCCCAAAGTAACGGAGGACTCCTATGCTATTAGTCTCTCCCAAATCGATCATTTTGTTGATAGTGCAGCAGGCTCGCTGCAAACGACACTCAACTCTGTTGCCCCTCTAAAAAAGAAGATAATAAAACAAAGACGGTTAGCTCCATGGTATAACACTGAAACTCGCAAATTAAATCAAATATCACAGAAACTTGAGAAGATTTGGCGATCCACCAAACTGGAAAATTCTCGTTTAATCTGGCAAGATAGTCTTAAAACATATAGGAAGGCCCTCCGTAATGCCAGAGCAGCATACTACTCGTCATTAATAGAGGAAAATAGGAACAACCCCAAGTTTCTTTTCAGCACTGTAGCCAGGCTAACGGAAGGTCACCGCTCTACTGAGCCAAGTATTCCCATAGCTCTTAGTAGTAACGACTTTATGAGGTTCTTCAATGATAAAATTATAACTATTAGAAGCAAAATTCACCAAGACCTGCCTTTAACTGGCACTGACTTATCGCTAAACTCAGGAACCGCAGAAACCGCTGTAAAACCAGATGTATGTTTAGACTGCTTTGCTTCACTTGATCTTTATCAATTTAATTCAATTATTTCTTCAGCTAAACCATCAACCTGCCTCTTAGACCCCATCCCAACTAGGCTACTTAAAGAAGTTTTACCCTTAGTCAACACTTCTCTACTAGATATAACCAATCTGACTTTATTAACAGGCTATGTACCACAGTACTTTAAAGTAGCTGTAATTAAACCTCTTCTTAAAAAGCCCAACCTTGATCCAGATGTTTTAGCCAACTATAGACCTATATCCAACCTTCCATTTCTCTCTAAGATTCTTGAGAAAGTAGTCGCCAAACAGCTGTGTGACTTTCTGCATAGCAACAGCTTATTTGAGGATTTTCAGTCAGGATTTAGAGTTCATCATAGCACAGAGACAGCACTTGTGAAAATTACTAATGACCTCCTAATTGCATCAGACAAAGGACTTATCTCTGTACTGGTGTTATTAGATCTTAGTGCTGCATTTGATACCATTGACCACCATGTCTTATTACAGAGACTGGAACATTTAATTGGCATTAAAGGGACTGCTCTAAGCTGGTTTAAGTCTTATTTATCAGATCGATCTCAGTTTGTTCATGTTAACAATGAATCCTCTGTGCACGCCAAAGTTAGTCATGGAGTCCCACAAGGATCTGTGCTCGGTCCTATCCTGTTCACTTTATATATGCTTCCTTTAGGCAATATTATCAGGAAGCACTCCATAAACTTTCATTGTTATGCAGATGATACTCAATTATATCTATCAATCAAGCCAAATGAAACTAATCAGTTAGCTAAACTTCAAATGTGCCTTCAGGATATCAAAACCTGGATGAGCTGTAATTTTCTAATGAAGTTATTGCTCTGGGACCCAAGCACCTCCGTGACGCATTATCCAAAGAGATAGTTACTCTGGATGGCATCACCCTGGCCTCCAGCACCACTGTGAGGAATCTTGGAGTTATCTTTGATCAGGATATGTCCTTTAATTCCCACATAAAGCAAATTTCAAGGATTGCCTTTTTTCACCTACGTAATATTGCAAAAATCAGGAATATCCTGTCTAAAAATGATGCGGAAAAACTAGTCCATGCATTTGTTACTTCTAGGCTGGATTACTGCAATTCTTTATTATCAGGCTGCTCGAAAAAGTCCATAAAGACTCTTCAGCTGGTCCAGAATGCTGCAGCACGTGTTCTGACAGGAACCAGGAAAAGAGATCACATCTCTCCTGTTTTAGCTTCTCTGCATTGGCTTCCTGTAAAATCCAGAATCGAATTTAAAATCCTTCTTCTCACCTACAAAGCTCTTCATGGTCAGGCACCATCTTATCTTAAAGAGCTCATAGTACCTTACAACCCTACAAGAGCACTGCGCTCCCAGAATGCAGGGTTACTTGTGGTTCCTAGAGTCTCTAAAAGTAGAACGGGAGCCAGAGCGTTCAGCTATCAGGCTCCTCTCCTGTGGAACCAGGTTCCAGTTTGGGTTCAGGAGGCAGACACCGTCTCCACATTTAAGAGTAGACTTAAGACTTTCCTTTTTGATAAAGCTTATAGTTAGAGCATAGAATTGAATATTGTTAGGGAGTGAGGAGTCGCAGCGTCCGCCTAACCCGGCCCACCTGCTTCTCATCATAGTTGTCAGATCTATCTATCATATAATCCAGAATATAATAAAACTAAAGGGAGACTTGGCATACAGCCCGATCCGGTTGGGGAGAGTTCTAGCCTGACCAGGCCCCTCTCTTTACCTTTTCTCTCTTGGTTATACTTCGATAAAGCTTATAGTTAGGGCATAGAATTGAATATTGTTAGGGAGTGATGAGTCGCAGCGTCCGCCTAACCCGGCCCACCTGCTTCTCGTCAAAGTTGTCAGATCTATCTATCATATAATCAAGAATATAATAAAACTAAAGGGAGACTTGGCATACAGCCTGATCCGGTTGGGGAGAGTTCTAGCCCGACCAGGCTCCTCTCTTTACCTTGTCTCTCCTAGTTATGCTGTAATAGTTTTAGACAGCTGGGGACTTCCTTTGTCACACTGAGCTCCTCTCTCCTCTATCTTTCCATTTGTGTGCATCCATGTCCTAGAAATGCTTGTTACTAACCTAGCTCTGGGAGTCATTCCCGGAGTCCTTATGTTCTTTTTTCCCCAGCATGTTCCCTCGGATCAGGGAGGCTCCAAACTCATGGTAGCAGCTGTCACCGTGGTCCCGCTACACGTCCTGCGATGCCGTGTTCATCCTGCCACGCTCTGCTGTGCCCTGCTACGTCCTGCTGTGCCTTGTAATGCCGCACAGTGCCCTGCTATGCCATGAACTACTACAAAGAACTACTACAAACTACTATTTTTTCTATTTTTGTTATTGCTACTCTTCATTCTAACCCCAACCGGCCCACCAGACACCGCCTACCAAGAGCCTGGGTCTGTCCGAGGTTTCTGCCTAAAAGGAAGTTTTTCCTCCCCACTGTCGCACTGTTGCTTGCTCTGGAGGAAACTACTAGAACTGTTGGGTCCTTGTAAATTCTGGAGTGTAGTCTAGACCTACTCTATCTGTAAAGTGTATCGAGATAACTCTTGTTATGAATTGATACTACAAATAAAATTGAATTGAATTGAATTGATAGATGTGACAATCCATCTAATGTCTTTATATTGTTGTGTCATGAGGATGGCTGAGTTACTGTGTACATGTCGTCTCACCACGAGACTGGGAAGGATTTGCCATTTATCACCAGGATGGCCGAGTGGTTAAGGCGTTGGACTTAAGAAAAGGCAAAAGCCCTCATGGGTTCAAACCCCACTCCTGGTATAATTTATGTAACACAATCAAAGGTACCTGTGATGCATTTTAATTCAAATGCTGCTGCTTGTGGGTAACATGAAGTTCAAATATTAAGTATAGGACAGCAAACAGCTGAAGATCTTCATGAACTTAACTGTTGACACAACACAGTAACGTGAGCTATTTAAATTAGCTGATACATGTTTGCACCTCAGTAGCTCTAACAAGTGTATCTCCTTGTGTACGTTGTCCACAGCAATGCCACCAATCGGTCCCAAAACGTCCCAGTTAGAGAGGAAATGCTGTAAACATATTCTTGGTAAATCTTTACAACCATTCCCCGAAAGAACCAAGCAGGCCTGCCTTGTTGCACCATTTTTCAACAGAAGTACATTTCCAGGATTACAGCTGGATGTCCCTATCCTTCTGCTCTCTGTGTGTTGCCTCCCTGAAAATTTGTTGACATCAGGAAACAACGACGTTCATGCTAGCAAGCTACAGTAGACGCCAGAGAGCCACCGTCGTTGCTCCCGGAGCTTTGCGCCTGCCAAGACAATTGTGATTGGTTGAAAGAAATGCAAACAACCCAGAGCGTTTTTCTCTCCTGTCCCAGAAGGTATGTGCGGTGTGTGATAGAGCAATGCAAGTACGGGTGCAGTACATTGCACCCAGAAAGCAAAAAATGGCACGTTATGAAGTCAATTTGGATAGTGCAACAAGGCAGGCATGCTTGGTTCTTTCGGGGAATGATTGACCAAGAATATGTTTACAGCATTTCCTCTCTAACTGGGACGTTTTGGGACCGATTGGTGGCATTGCTGTGGACAAAGTACACAAGGAGATACACTTGATAGAGCTACTGAGGTGTAACCATGAATCAGCTACACGTTAATGTGTTGTGTCAACAGTTAAGTTCATGAAGATCTTCAGCTGTTTGCTGTCCTATACTTAATATTTGAACTTCACTCATGTTACCCACAAGCAGCAGCATTTGAATTAAAATTCATCACAGGTACCTTTGATTGTGATACATAGATCATACCAGGAGTGGGGTTTGAACCCACGAGGGCTTTTGCCCATTGGATCTTAAGTCCAACGCCTTAACCACTCGGCCATCCTGGTGATATGTGTTCTACTGCCCTAATGTGCTGTTATTGGGTGGTACTATTGTAAACACAGTACAAATAGACAAATAAGAGGACAACTGTCCATTGCATCTTAAGTGCAACACCTTAACCACTCAGCCAACCTGATGAGGACATATCGTACCTCTAAATGCTGGTTATCTGACACTAGTTACTGATTTCGCCATAAAGAGATGCATAAAAAATACACATTGCCCTTCGAGGGGAACTCGAACTGCGTCGGTTACGACACAATGGGAACACCTCTAGGCATGACTGGGCTGAATGCGAATGTCCGAGGTCCCTCTGAGGAGGGACCTCCCACGACGGAAGCTCCTCAGAGCCGCGGGTGAAGAACCCGCCGATGATCCGCAGTCCGGGAGCCGAACTTCCGGCCCACCGCCACCCCTTGGGGCAGGCAGAGTGGAGAAGTCTCGCAGGCGGCTAGCGCGTCCCGAGCGCCTCGGCGGCGGGACAACAACGCAAGCAGCCGCCCAGGAGGGGACTTTAGTCGGCCCCCGGGGGCTAAACACATAGACAGGACCTCCGCGCCTTGCCCCTCCGCAACTGGATGATGTGCCTCAGGTCCGACCTGCCGGGGAGGGGTGCGCGGGAGCGTTGCCCTGCGTTCTCACCGTTCTCACTAGGACCAATAGGATTGGAGTAGTTTTCATTCGCATTCAGCCCAGTCATGCCTAGAGGTGTTCCCATAGTGTCGTAACCGACGCAGTTCGAGTTCCCCTCGAAGGGCAATGTGTATTTTTTATGCATCTCTTTATGGCGAAATCAGTAACTAGTGTCAGATAACCAGCATTTAGAGGTACGATATGTCCTCATCAGGTTGGCTGAGTGGTTAAGGTGTTGCACTTAAGATGCAATGGACAGTTGTCCTCTTATTTGTCTATTTGTACTGTGTTTACAATAGTACCACCCAATAACAGCACATTAGGGCAGTAGAACACATATCACCAGGATGGCCGAGTGGTTAAGGCGTTGGACTTAAGATCCAATGGGCAAAAGACCTCGTGGGTTCGAACCCCACTCCTGGTATGATCTATGTATCACAATCAAAGGTGCCTGTGATGCATTTTAATTCAAATGCTGCTGCTTCATAACGTGCCATTTTTTGCTTTCTGGGTGCAACGTACTGCACCCGTACTTGCATTGCTCTATCACACACCGCACATACCTTCTGGGACAGGAGAGAAAAACGCTCGGCGTTGTTTGCATTTCTTTCAACCAATCACAATTGTCTTGGCAGGCGCAAAGCTCCGGGAGCAACGACGGTGGCTCTCTGGCGTCTACTGTAGCTTGCTAGCATGAACGTCGTTGTTTCCTGATGTCAACAAATTTTCAGGGAGGCAACACACAGAGAGCAGAAGGATAGGGACATCCGGCAGTAATCCTGGAAATGTACTTCTGTTGATACACACTAATGGTATGGTAAGCTTGACACAATCTGCTACTGCGATGAGAGCTGTCTACTGCCTCTTGAGAACGTGTATTTTTATGCAGCTCTTCATTGATCAGTAACTAGCGTGTCAGGTAACAACAGGGTCCATTTCTGGCATTCTATATAATAGGCTACGTGCACCAGGATGGCCGAGTGGTTAAGGCGTTGCACTCAAGATGCAATGGACAGTTGTCCACGTGGGTTCAAACCCCACTCCTGGTATGTTTGTCTTTAATGCAACTGTGTCCCCAGTGCCTCCTTTAGACTAATCAAACCTTCAACAGAATCCTGCCTTCACTTTGGTGCAAACCCAAAACAGGAAAAAGATTTGTTCTGCACTCCCACTCTCATCCCACCTAGTCATTAATGATATATACATATATATCTTCATAATCTTATCATCAATGACTCACATTGAAAATATATATCATAAGGCCCATGAGGTTACATTAATTTCAATTTAACTTCAGATGCTTTACTTACGGGATATGGATGTTGTACAAACATCAGTGCCAACATAAGTTACATTAGATTGTCTATCTAAAACCTAATCAAAGTCTAAAATCAATGTGTGTTTATTAACAGATGGCAAGTAATATGTTACTTTGATTGGAGCTTTTTAGATTATCACCCATACCAAAAAAATTGGAATTGACTTTTAATATGTTAAGTTATGCTACCACTAGTGTGTCTTAGACCCCGACCGATAAAGTGATTTTAAAGCCGATACGATTAAAAAATTGGTTAATAAAACATCCGATATTCCGACATATTGGCCGATATATATATGAAAAAAAAATCCAGAAATGCGTAACAAAACATCAGTTATTCGTAATTATGTATTTATTTATATTTAGTTTTCACTAAAATAAAATGATAATAATTTCTTTTATTGTCGAAGTTCCGATAAATTAAATGTATAAAAATAAAAACTTAAGATATTAAACTTAAAGTCCTTTGAACAAAAACACTATAAAAATAAAATAATCAGTGTTGCCAACAGTGATGTTGTAGAGCGCCCTCTGGTGGACAGACTATGTAACGCAACACTCAGAACATGGTTGACAATCCGTTTTGATTGTAGTTTTTAAATGTTCATTCATCAGAATAATTCATTTGTTCAGACACCTCTCACTGTTTCAGTGCTCTTGATTGTTGTATTGGACAGGTGCTTTTTTATCCGGCAGTAGTACCACCCAATCACAGCACATTTAGGGCTGTAAATAGACTAGAGCTTTTCTATCATGAGTTGGTATATTAATCTTTTGCCAAATCCTGCTGGATGGCTGACTTACTGTGTACAAGTCGTCTGCACCACGAGACTGGGAAGGAGAGGTTACATTTGTCGTGGTATTAACAATACAAGGAAAGATACCTAGTGGAATTTTTGAATTCAAATACTGCTCCTTGTAGGGGACAAGTCTACTGATTCAATAAAAGCTAGGCAGCTCACTGCTCCTTGAGAATGTGTATTTTTCATGCAGCTTTTTATGGAGAAATCAGTAACTATTGTCAGATAACCAGCATTTAGAGGTACTAACTGCACTCACCAGGTTGGCTGAGTGGTTAAGGTTTTGCACTTAAAATGCAATGAATAGTTGTCCTCTTTTTTGTTCTTTTTTGTCTACATGGCCATTCACGGCACATTAGGGCCAGACTTGGCACAAAGTGGGTGGAAAAATATTACACCTGAGTGATGCAATGCTGTAAATAAACTAGAGTTTTTTTATCATGAGTTGGTATAATAAACTTTTGGCAAATCCTGTTGGATATGTGTGACAATCCATCCAATGTCTTTATATTGTTGTGTCATGAGGATGGTTGAGTTACTGTGTACATGTTGTTTTTGCCACGGGACTGGGAAGGTTCACCAGGATGGCCGAGGGTTAAGATCCAATGGGCAAAAGCTCTTGTGGGTTTGAACCCCACTCCTGGTATGATCAGTGTATCACAATGATGTAATGAAAATGTTGCCCAATATTGATAGGATAGCATCTTGCAGTTGATGGAGATTTGTGGGATGCACATCCAGGGCACGAAGCTCCGTTCCACCACATCCCAAAGATGCTCTATTGAGTTGAGATCTGGTGACTGTGGGGGCCATTTTAGTACAGTGAACTCATTGGCATGTTCAAGAAACCAATTTGAAATGATTCGAGCTTTGTGACATGGTGCATTATCCTGCTGGAAGTAGCCATCAGAGGATGGGTACATGGTGGCCATAAAGGGATGGACATGGTCAGAAACAATGCTCAGGTAGGCCGTGGCATTTAAACGATGCCCAATTGGCACTAAGGGGCCTAAAGTGTGCCAAGAAAACATCCCCCACACCATTACACCACCACTACCAGCCTGCACAGTGGTAACAAGGTATGATGGATCCATGTTCTCATTCTGTTTACGCCAAATTCTGACTCTACCATCTGAATGTCTCAACAGAAATTGACAATCCATCCAATGTCTTTATATTGTTGTGTCATGAGGATGGCTGAGTTACTGTGTACATGTTGTCTTTGCTGAGGGACTTGAAAGGGGAGGGGACTACACGTCACCAGGTTGGCCGAGTGGTTAAGGCGTTAGGCTTAAAATCCATTGGGCACAATCTTTCGGGGGTTCAAACCCCACTTCTGGTATAAGCAAAGAATGTTTATTTAGTTTTTAATTCAAATACTGCTCCTTGTGGGTAATATGACATTACTACTACTTGCTATGGCTGAGTTCTTAAGGTACTCAAGATGCAATGGCCAGTTTAGGGTTCAAATCCCTTCCGCAGAGTGGGACGTATATTAAACATCTGTCAGAGCAATATTCTGAATTTGCACATTTGTCTGGTTCCCAGGCAATTTCTGATAAAGAAGCTACTTATCTCAACAAGATAATAATAGACGTTACTGAATTGTTGCACATTTAATCTTCATATTGATCTTCTATCAGCATTGGTACCACAAAGCTGCAGGTACCAGGATGGCTTAGTTGTTAAGGTGTTGTACACAAGCTGCAATGGGCAGTTGTCCTCATGGGTTCAAGTCCCACTCCTGGTATTCTAAATGAAGGTATATGTTGTGAAGTTACATACATTTTGTGAGTTATAGAAGCAGCAGTACTTAAAGTTTCAAAACACCAATATTACTCTAACAATGTTAATGTAACACTGTTTATGTGTATTGACACAGGTTTTAGAAGAACAATGACTGAAGTCATGATAGATAGTCCTGAGTGACCAGTTTTGATTTCTTTGTTTTTTTTATAACAGTGAATGGAAATAATGCAACAACTTAAAAAAAGGGACAACATATCCATGCCTGGCCTGATCAGGAAGTGGCTCAGCAAAATTAATAAATGCATACTCATAAAATGGATCATGCTGGAGTCTTTGTGGCATCATTACTACTTCTTAGTGTACACTTCGGCAGGGTGAACGTCTATTAAATTGGATAGTCAATATTGAAAGCTGTTTCTCCATGTTGGATTTGGGTGTCAAGGTAAGCCAAGGATACACTCACACATCACGGCAACTGGATTCTGTCCAAAATGCTGGTGTGATAAAGCTCTGGGGGCTTTGCAGGATATTAGGGGAAGGTTACATCAGATGAAACAGCAAAGCCATAGAAATGCGTCCTAACAAATGCCAATGGACATTTCTTTTAGAAACTGACCTGTCGATGATTCCACACATGTCGATCTGCAGGTTGCTGTAGACTCCCAGCTGCTTTTGCTGCACCATGATCAGGTTCACGTTTTGGTTGTCCAGAGTTATGAGACGCATGCAGCCCTGGAAGACATTGAAGGGGTTTCGGCACTCCTGCCTGTTGTCTTCAGTGGGACAGCCTGAAAAGACGAGAGAGAAAACCAATCAAAAAACATGAACTATCACGTCACATAAAACATGTTTTCATAGCACAATATCATTAAGACCTTATATTGGTCGATTTACACATGGCACACTTACCACCAAAGAAGAGTTGACTTTCTATGGTGACAGAAAATGAGGGGCTGACTTGTGCGCTGCCTCCTTCTTCTTTATCCACAGCAATGATCAGACGACCTTGTCTGGAGATCAGCTCCACCGCATGCCACTGACCATCATTCAGGGCAGAACCTGGGAACCAAATACTCATTAACACACTACTGTATAAGCCACCCCCCCTGAGAAAAAACTCAGATATTAGGTCCGTTCGAGATGAGCCAGGTCTGCGCAGAATTGATCACCGGCGATCGCTGCCCAATGCATGCTGGTTAGATTTGTGTCCGACTTGATCCCGACTTGCTCTGACATCATGCAAACGCTGGCCTCTCAGCTGATTTAAAAGCTGATTGGGTCACAATCGACTTAACATGATGACATTTTGTATAAACTTTTTATTGATTTTGAATCGGAGTGATTTTAATTTTTCTGATTTAAAAGCTTATTCTGTACAGAACCCATGTTGTGTGGCATTTAGTGACATTTAGAAGTCAGAGAGACTAAATCTGTTCAGCTCAAGGATCACCTACAGTCTGTTGTTGATTAAAATCAGCAACAGATCGCATGTAGAGCATTTTGAGAGCTACTATGTTATAATTAAAACTAGAGACTGTGTACAAGCTGATATGTTGGTCTGATTATATGTTTTTGAATCGGAATCGCACTACAGTATTTCTGTCACTTCCTGTCCAGCCTGAAGGCTGCTGAAATCGGCTGGAAACTATCTCTCGTTCACTTTACAGGTGAGGTACAGTTCCTCTCAAACGACCCTAATGTCTGCGATTATACAGTCATAAATTTCTCAGATTAAATGAAAGCACTTTTACATAGTACAGGATCCATTCAGCATTCATACACTGTGGCTGAGGCTGTTGTATACTGTGGCCGCTCATCAGCATTCACACTGCAAAGGAGCAGCATCAAGGGCAAGTCGGGGTTCAGGGTCTCGCCCAAGGACACTTCGACATGGGACTGCAGGGCCAGGGATCAATCCTCTAATCTATTGATTGGCAGGTGCCTGCTCTACCGCTGAGCCACAGCCCCCCATTCAAAACTCAGAGAAACATATGCTACCGCAGCAGATGTTGGTGGTGCAAGCGTTTTTTTCCCAATGCTGAAGCCAAGCATGCATGGGCACTCATGTAATAATGACCAAATTTGATCTCCTTCCACACCACATATGCACCAAATTACGATTTTGAAAACTTTTTAAAAATCATGTGTTCCAATATACGTCAGCATATAATATATCAAAATGTTCCCACACACCACATTTACACAACGCTCATTCTGCTCATCATTACATAAGTATCAAAATTGGGCATGTGATGGGGCGAATTGCTGCCATCACGGTAGCAATGCGCTACATATTTCTACATAGTGTCAATTTGTTCTGTTACTAATCATGTGTTTCAAATCATCTGTTAACCCAGCCATTCCTCAAATCCCCACAGTAATCCCGTAGCTTTCTTGTGCACATATTTAATATCCTACACTACAGAGAATTACATGCTATAGCTATATTCATCAATACATCCTTCTATTTAAAACCAGAGGGTGGATGGTAGCTGGAGAGATGCCAGTTCACCGCCTGGGCCTTGCTCTTGAGCAAGGCAGCGAATCCCCCCTCCCAACCGCTCAGGGCGCCTGTTCAGCAGTCGTAGCCCTCTCACTCTGACATCTCTCCATTAGTGCATGTAAAGGTCCTGAGCATGTGTGTGTATTTCAGGCCTGAGTGTAAATTGTAATTTCCCCATAGGGGTTCAATAAAGAGTATACAATTCTATTAAATTAAAATTAAAAAATATATATATGATTCTGTGAATGTCTAGCTTTATAGCTATAGGAATTTTGGCTGTGCCTTTACTGTCTACTCACCTGAGCCACCCCTGCATCGTACGGTGTGTTGGAATGTTCCAATTAGAGGGGCGAGCTTCAGGTGGATATAGTCTAGCAGCTTCTTTTATATTGAGCTTGGATTTACCCTGCAGAGATCTGTTAACCATAGTCCTCAGAAATCCACCAGAGGTTAGAACGCCAACACAAAGAAAGAGGAAGGTGACGGACATATGCAGAAATTTCAGTCGGCACCTGAACAATCCCGGAAGTTGAAGGTCTTGGATATAGACTAACACAGTAATGACTCAATATCCATGTAAGAGTAACCATTTATCTTAACTGTTAGTTAGTGGTTAGAAATGAATCCTTTAGGCAGTAAGACTGACCTGCAGCGAGCTCCAGCAGCGCCCTGCCAGCCTTGTGGATCTGTAGCTGCAGTCTGGCCTCACTCAGGTACAGCCAGACCACGCCCCCTTCCTGAGGAAGCTCAAAGGTGAGCAGAAGCCCCGCCTTGTTCCACGTCCTGAACTGGAACCCGACGGACACGCCCCCGGGCGAGGACGCCGCCTGCAACTGGAGGAAGCTCTGGGGGCCGGGGAACGTCACGGCGACGGAAAGCGACTCAGCACACGAAAAGGTCACGTTGCCCTGAGAGAGATAGATGCAGAGTGGAGAGAGAGAGAGAGAGAGAGGAGGCGGCACAGGAACATGATTACTGGAGAGATAAAAATAACAATAAACATGAATATTAATCAGTTGCAGAGGGCGTGCCGATGTGTGACCTCTGACGCTATCATCTCATCAGCAAGTCTCCTTTAAGAGGACACTGGTATTACCATAATGATAACAGCAAGGCTCGGAATACGATTAGGAAAGCAGACTGAAAATACCAAAGTCACCTAGCGTGGAGGTAAAAGAGATAAAGAATGAAAATGAAAGAGAGCATACAGTAAGCGCAGTACTACGATATCTTGACATCTCCATTGTGGCCCATTGTTTTGAGTAGTGGTAATGACAGCAGGTCCATTGCTAAGGCTGCAGCAGTAATATATTACAGTCCCAGCTCTCTGCTGGGAACAACATCATCTTTAAAATGCTCCGGAAAAACACAGATGACATCTAAAATCCCTTTGTGGAGCTATTTGTTGTACAATAAGTAATGTTGGGAGTTGGCCGTGCTGCTGCACAACACAAATTAAAAAGTTAACTTGAAAATCCTCAAACGCCTAAGGGCTATGGCACCAATCCTCCTTCACCCACACTCTGATGCTCTTTGTGTTAACGCGCCCTCACGGAGCCATATAATGCACCATTGATCGTTTGAGTTAAATGAGATCATCAGTTTGTGGCGATCACCTTAAGAGCCGCAGCACCAACATAAAATTGCCTCTATTACACTGTTAGTCATGCATGTGAAACCTCTGAACCTCTTTACCAAGAATTCATGTTTTACTTGCTGCCTGGGCTTTTCGTGTAATGAGAGGGCATGTATTACTCTCTGCAGCCTCTCCCGGAGGAACTTCCACTCATCTTGAATGTAAAAACATCTGAAGGTCCTAATGGCCAAGATGAGGAGGCGTTATTGAGAGCCTAATCAGCTGTTTACAGTCCTTTGTCCTGGCTTCATTAACCAGCCAGCAGCTCATTTGGGATCAGCAGCAGCATACGGAACCACAGTGCACACGCACGCACGCGCTCACACAAACACACACACACACACACACACACACACACACACACACACACACACACACAAGAGAGACCAATAAAAAACAATAAAACACACTCTATTATATTTATATATATATATAAAACTCTATTACTTGATATATATTCTGGTCTGTGGTTATGTATGCAGTGTGTTAAAAAATGGGTTATGAGTACAACACATTCTCACTCCTATGTCGTAAAATGTGGACGCTTGGTCAGGTGCCTTCGTTGTTGTTATTGACGTTAAAAGTCTCCTTTAGCGTCATCTAACACGCGCTTTGTCTGGACTATTGCCGTCCCTTTTGACGCTGTTAGGTTCAGGAAAGCTCGTGTGTGGGCTTACGGTTCCCTGACACGGGACACAAACCCTGCTCCCCTGGGTGAAAGTCCTGTGTTTGACCCATCCACCCCCCCAACCAACCTCTCTGTGAGGAATTACCCCCTTACATACTACCCGCTAAACCCCGTCTAGATGCTGCTCTCACAAGTACTTTCTACACACACACTGAAGGGCGCCTTTTTCGTCAGCCACTGTCCAAACGTCCATATTTTACGCGTTCATAGTGAGAACGGGTTCATGAGCCACATAAAACAACACATTCTGACTCCCAGCACGTCATGAAGTGACACTTGGTCAGGTGCCTTTGGAGTGTGTTGCTGACGCAAAACGTCTCCTTCAGCGTCTAGCCCTTTCGCGTCATTTTTAGTTACCCTTGGTCGGGACTGTTGCCATCCCTTTTAGACGAAAAGACAAAAACAGGTGACAAATCCCGGTGTCCCGAGTGTTAGTCCTGTTTTGTTTGACCCTAATCCAACCTTGTTACGTAGATTTTTGGTCTTTTCCATCTACTCCCTTGTCACTCTTACGTGAACTACGTCATCTTACCGTGCCGCGGTGCTACTTTGCTCGGTGCATTCCATGCTTATACATATTTTTGCGTCATTATCTGACACTGAGAGCCACTGACCGAGCGTCCGTATTTCACAAGCTGGAAATTGAGGCTGCTTTATTCAATATTGAACAAATCTCTCATGAGGGAGAACAGTTGGCCATACAATCAGATGCACCAAGTTTTCTCTTTGACTCTAGGATAGAACCCATATCTTTATAGTTTCTAGGACCTCCCTTCTGGAAACCAGGATCTCATCCTTACTGGTGCCAGTTCTCATCATCAGTCAGACTCCAATATCCTGTAGACCCCTTACCAAGGTCATAGAGGAACCGTACCTAGTTGATATTCAGCTAGATGATTTCCTTGAATCTTTGACAACTAATATTTCAGGGTCTCCTTCCTGTTATGATCTTACCCCCCAACATCTGGATCCTGACCAGTCTTCTCACACATAGGGCCCCTTACCCATAAACCCTCTGAACCTTCAGTTCCCAGAAGAAAGGTCCCCCTCTGACTACCCTTCATGATACCTTTGGATACCTGCAGAAGGAATATTTAACCTATCAGGAATGAGAACGGGTTGAAAAAAGTCTCAAAAAACACCAAGCAGAATAATTGATCCACAATAGGATGCAGCCTTTTGGTTTCAGAGGCACTTGTCCAATGATTGATACTGTACGTGTGTGAACGGACCTAAGTGCAGGTGGTTTTGTCGAGTTAAATGAACTTACCACTACAGTAACGTGGTGGTCTTTGTGTTTAGCTAATTCCATCAGGTTGAGTTCGTTGTACAGCAGGTTTTCAACGCAGCCATGGAAGTTTGTCTTGGAGACTTCTGGTTTCTGAGCGATATGGACTGCCCCGACACTCAGCTGTATGGGGACAGAAAGACACATACAGAGGGTTGCATGCACCTTAAATAATAAAAGCAATTTCTACCCTTCATGTGGGTCCAAGTTCCAGTGTGTGGGTGTGATAGTGTGTAGGTGTAATGGTTTTGCTGTGTTTGATCCCACCTGCTGGATGTCCCAGTGGCTGAACTCTGCAGGCATCTGAACCCTCTCCGTGTGTTTGTCCACAGTTAGGTTGAGGTGAGAGCTGCGCCGCTCCACCGCTACATGGTGCCATTGCTGATCATCTAACAGGCTGCCGAGGGAAGCCAGGAGCCGGGGTTCAGAGGATGAAGTCCTACCTGGAAAAGAAGCAGTGGTGAGAGAAGTAAAGGAAGTATAAAAATGTGATTTCCAGATGTTAGTATGAAGATAGTTTTCCATGATCTGACCTGGTGCAAAGAGTAGTAAATTGACTTTTCTAGTCTTTCTAGTAATGACTACTCAAAGCGCAGTAGTACAGGAACCATACACTGTGGCCGAGGCGTTCAGTGTCTTGCCCAAGGACACTTTGACATGGGACTGCAGGGCCAGGGATTGAAACCACCAACGATTGGCATGCGACCCCTCTACCACTGAGCCAATACATCGTCTTTATTGTGATGAATATTTAAATTTTCTTAGTTTCCCACAGAGAGGAGCACGCCGATGTCAGCCTCTCTTTCTCGTCTCATTAGGGACTGCAGGGTATCTGCATACCTGCACTGAGAACTGGAGCCAAATGGGTGATAATGCCAAATCTGGAGAACTGCAGCAGAAACATGGTGAGCCATCATTAATGATAGATGAGCACCAGAAAGTCCAAATTAGTGGATCCATTTCTGCATCCCCCAAAGTACTGGAGGAGAAACATGTTTCTGCTGAGAGAGAGAACTATAGAAAGAGCTGAATATACAGTCACCCATTAAAAATGTATTAGCTATTCTTTAGGGAGAGACAATTTATACTTCAAAGAGAGAAACAGAGACAGTTTGGAAGATGATGGACAAATGTATTTGGGTTTATGTATTTGAGGGTTTATTTGTCTGCAAAATGGATAAAAAACAACTTAATCCAGGAGAGAAAGTTAGGATGTAGACCATAAATAACGGGAAGTCTGTCCTGTCAACACATCTATTGCGATGAGTTATTCGATTACAGTCTGAACGAGTGGAGAGAGAGACAGAGAGATCAATATGAGAGGAACAACGGCAAAACTTCAACAGAAATCAGATGTTGGGGGTGGAGAAGAGAGGAAGAGGACCTTGGGATTGAGAGGTTCATTGAATGCATGTTTTTTATTACTTGCTGCATGTCTGAAAAAGAGAAAGCAGGAATCCATTGGAGAGGGAAGAGAGTGAAAACGAAGTGATATCAATATACTCTTTTCATTTCTTTGTCGCTGTTTGTCTTTGTTTCCTTCTGTGGTTTATCTTTTCTTTATCAGTATTGAGGTTATTATTAAACGTACCTTCTTTTTGACAGAAATATTTACACATGTAGGCCAGTCAGTAGTTTTTATTTATTGGACCAATTGGGAAAACCCTTGGGAAACCAATACTTTCAGTGTGTCCTTGAGCAAGATTGTTGTATGAATTGCAATGCGGGGTCACCAGAGATCAATAGGTTACTTCCTGATTGGGAGCGTTGAGCGTGCACTGAAAATATTAACAAGTAATGGGTCAGAAAATGCAAAATTCAGTGCGATGGAAGCACGGAAGAAAGGTCACAGGGTCTCAGAAATCAACAAAAATTGATGAATATGTCACGTCATGACGCTGATGTGGTGGATATGTTAACTCTTTGCTGAAGATGGAGCTCTACGAAAACCCAGAAAATTAGACTCCATGCTCAGCAAAATCAGACACATAACGGATAAAGAAAAAGGACTGCATCATTTATTATTATTGTACTGTAGCGGAAGCACAGACTGGAAGTGTGTGCCTCATTCCAGCATTTACCGAATACTCTGCTTTTTCCGACAAAAGTAACTCTGGGCCCTGTTTCAACGATCTAAGCGCACAAATCCACTTTTGCTAGTTTGATGGCAGAGAAAAAGGGTCCGTGCGCCAGGCGCATGGTTCAGTTGTACTTTGAATTTTGGGCGTAACATGTGTAAGGTTTAGAAGTGGAATTAATTTATATTTTAAAGTTGTAAGGCTCAGAATTTAACGTATTTTTATATTTGAGTTTATTTACTAGAAAATGTTTTTACAATGTTTAGTCAGTTAATCATTTACATATTTATGTTACACAATTATTAGTTAAATATTTACATGTTTAAATATTTAACAGTCAGAATATTCTGTTGAATCTGCGTCTTTGATTTCCTCACGTTTACCTGGGTTTAAGGTCTTGCTTCTGATTGGTTAGGATAGTCATGTGGAAGACGGGGGAACGAGGAAGTGTGGTTGTTATGATGTGTGTTCAGTAAAAGTACAGTACTGAGAAAGTTATCCGTCACCATCTCGCTGTTTACTCCCATAAAGAGTGATCCACCACCACATGTCGAACCCTCACGTTACACATGCAATCAACCAATCAGAGTGTCATCTCCCATTCCCTTTAAAAGCCAGGTTTGCGTTTGTGCCTTGGCACATTGCTATTATGATGGAGGATTTGCTATGCAAGAAGGAGAGATTTTCATGAGAAGAAACTGGTCTGAAGTGAAAGCATGCGAGCAGATCATATATGGCACGAGCACTATGCCATCAAAAGTCCACGAGGTGAAGCAGGCATGGGAGATTATTGACTTTAGACCAGGTTTTTGTTGGTCAATGGAACGATAACTCAAGATAGCAATAAGCCAAGAATGCACCTAAACAAACCTCCCATGGGTGCAGGTATTTTGGGTGCAAGATAGCGCCCACTGCTGTCACTGTAACCAGCTGCAAACATCATTTTCCAACTGTAAACACTCTTTGGGGACACCAATATTTCCGCACACTGATAGGTCAGTAAGACTGTGTCGGGTCTGCTCTTTCTAAGGTCTGGATCTCATGAGGAAGGTGGGGTGAGATGCATTTGTTGTATCCCAGCATGCAGGACAGCAGCCACGACTGATACAAACTTTGTTCCACTACTTTCATCATGTCAGTTTTTGATATTTGTCTGTTTAGATTTTGAATGTGTGTGTGAATAATACAAATGATGTCATGCACTGGAGCAGGACCCATCAACCCTCAGCAGTGTTTTTTGTTTTTTGCGTTGGTTTTGCTTAGCAGATAGAAATCCTATTCAGCCATAATTATTCCAGCTGTTTGGACAACCAGCAGACTGAGTGGAGCAAAATGTCTGGTATTAGAAACTTTTTGTAATATAGTTACTTAACTGGAATCCCCCAAATATTCCCAAACAAAAAATCACCGAGATGAATTCATTTTGATTTAATGTACGGAACATGATGATAGGAAACAGGAAAGAGACAAAATAAACTTCTGAGAATTTATTTTGAGACCCAGGTGGGTTTTAAAGCAAAGCATCTCACTCTAAAAGAAACACCGACACAAATCAAAACTCCAAAGGAGCAGCACGGTACAAAATGTGATGATAAATAAAGCAACGGTTTCCAAAGTGGGTGCCTTGACAACGAGCCAAAGCAAAAATGTATAATTTCATTGTTAATTTATTATTCCACCATGTATTTGTTTGACCACGTCCAAAACTGGCGACATTCACGTTAACTGTGGTCTATTGCACCTTTTCAAACAAGACAAAAGAAAAAAATTGTCAAAATCACCACCTCAATTTGGTTTACATGCAGTTATGCTGCAGCTCACATGTTGTTCTATATGTTTGTACCTTGAATATAAGCAAATTCTAAGTTAGAAGAAAATGAAAGAAACCCTTTTAACATATTAGCATATT
Organism: Percina caprodes; assembly: GCA_013375575.1. Lineage (NCBI taxonomy): Eukaryota > Metazoa > Chordata > Actinopteri > Perciformes > Percidae > Percina > Percina caprodes. The sequence continues at coordinate 408,646 of JABXJD010000305.1, read as the reverse complement.
TAATTGTATTCAGGGTTTATTTCAACTTAAAAGATGTATGTGTCTAAATCTGCAGCGCCCCTGTTGGATTTTATTCGGCGTGAAGTGCAATGATTTGCTGGCTGGAACTCAATCTGACAGAATGGAATTTAAACTCACATACCAGTTTATATTACATGAAAATAAGAAACTAGTAAACCACCAATTTTCTGAACATTAGTGTTGTTTCCACGACTATCCAGCGTTGCCTCATAAAGTGAAGTGCATCTGCTCGGGAGTGGGGATGGGGGGTCAGACCTGGAGGTGTGATAGTGTTAACAGAGCAGAGCGGACCTTGATGAGCCTGGGGTCAACGCACACACAGCTGATGACCTGAATTACACAATCGGTAACCTAAGCCTATGTAGAGAAAGGAGAGAGAGAGAGAGAGAGAGGAAGAGAGAGAGGACTAGAAAAGAAATATAGGTGAAGAAAGACAGAGACTATACAATAATGAGAGGCAGAATGATGAAGTGCATCCAGCGGAGGAAAAAAAGGGCCAAGAAAAAGGCTGAGAGCTGCGATAGCAAACTGTCAGGAGAAAGCAGAAAACCCGGTGAGTTAGATGAAGCGTGTACTGAAAAAGGAAAAGGGCCTCTTGTGATACTGAAACAATAGAAGAACGGGAGATCTGTCTAAAAACAACAGTGATTAAAACAGAAAGGAGCTGTAAAAGGGACAGAAAGTGAGGAAGAAGAAGAAAGAAAGAAGAAAGCCTGAATTTGTTTTCTGTGGAAGTTACGAGCTCCTCTCAAACTCTCTTCTATTGTTTCAACGGACAGCTTACAATGTCCTGTCGCTGAGCTTCTCTGGGCCTCTCTTTCCAATGACACAGACTCTAAGGTGCAACTGTCTTCCAACACGTTTAAGGCGTCCTTGCCTTTAAAGGTCCCATGGCATGAAAATTTCACTTTAAGAGGTTTTTTAACATTGATATGTGTTCCCCCAGTCTGCTTCTGGTCCCCAGTGGCTAGAAATGGTGATAGGTGTAAACCGAGCCCTGGGTATCCTGCTCTGCCTTTGAGAAAATGAAAGCTCAGATGGGCCCCTTATGACCTCATAAGGGGCAAGGGTACCTCCACTTTCTCAGCTTCGCCCGCCCAGAGAATTTGGCCCACCCATGAGAAAGAGAGAGACATCATGGCTTTCAAACAAGCAAAGTTGGTCAAGGCCACACCCCCAGCCTCCACCTTGCCCCCCCCTCTCTCCTCCACAAAAGCTACAGACTCAGAAATGGCACATACTAAGAAAAGCTTATTGTGGGACTGGCTCTAGTGGTTGTAAATATGCACCAAGGCTGAATTTTGGGAAAGAGACTTAAGATACAGTATTAGGGGACCACTAAGGTCTATATAAAAGAGACTTCAGATACAGTATTAGGGGACCACTAAGGTCTATATAAAAGAGACTTCAGATACAGTATTAGGGGACCACTAAGGTCTATATAAAAGAGACTTCAGATACAGTATTAGGGGACCACTAAGGTATATATAAAAGAGACTTCAGATACAGTATTAGGGGACCACTAAGGTCTATAATAAAGAGACTTCAGATACAGTATTAGGGGACCACTAAGGTCTATATAAAAGAGACTTCAGATACAGTATTAGGGGACCACTAAGGTCTATATAAAAGAGACTTCAGATACAGTATTAGGGGACCACTAAGGTCTATATAAAAGAGACTTCAGATACAGTATTAGGGGACCACTAAGGTCTATATAAAAGAGACTTCAGATACAGTATTAGGGGATCACTAAGGTCTATATAAAAGAGACTTCAGATACAGTATTAGGGGACCACTAAGGTCTATTTGAAAGAGACTTCAGATACAGTATTAGGGGACCACTAAGGTCTATATAAAAAAGATTCAGATACAGTATTAGGGTACCACTAAGGTCTATTTAAAAGAGACTTCAGATACAGTATTAGGGGACCATTAAGGTCTATATAAAAGAGACTTCAGATACAGTATTAGGGGATCACTAAGGTCTATATAAAAGAGACTTCAGATACAGTATTAGGGGACCACTAAGGTCTATATAAAAGAGACTTCAGATACAGTATTAGGGGACCACTAAGGTCTATTTGAAAGAGACTTCAGATACAGTATTAGGGTACCACTAAGGTCTATATAAAAAGATTCAGATACAGTATTAGGGACCACTAAGGTCTATATAAAAGAGACTTCAGATACAGTATTAGGGGATCACTAAGGTCTATATAAAAGAGACTTCAGATACAGTATTAGGGGACCACTAAGGTCTATATAAAAGAGACTTCAGATACAGTATTAGGGGACCACTAAGTTCAAGAGACTTCAGATACAGTATTAGGGGATAAAAGCATATATTTCCATAATAACAAATCAGGCTTCTGCATGGCTCAGTGGAGATGGATGTATTTACAATATTCTCCGCATTTATAAAGTGCATTCAAGAGACAGAACAGATGCACAAATGTTTTACATAACTTTTGACAATTCATCTTTCACAGAACTTGTTGGCTACCACTGATGGGGATAACGGCGTTATAAAATAACAGTGTTACTAACGGCGTTACTTTTTCAGTAACGAGTAATCCAATTGATTACTCTTCCCATCTTAATAACGCTGTTAATGTTACTGCCGAAAAATGCGACACGTTACTATAATTGAAGCTGTTTTTTTCTTCAGAACAACTAGATCAAAGCCTTTTTTTCTTCCTTGGTTAGTGGGCTGTGCACGAGACAAGCCCATAAATGCTGATGATTGGCTGAGGTTGAGTAAAATTTTTCCTGCTAAAGATTTTCCACCATGGTCAGAAAACATATGACTATGACACTAGACTCTAGAGTGAACGTTCAAAATTAGTGCGATTTTGGCCATTTCCACATGTCGTACTTTAACAAACTCCTCCTAGAGATTTCATCCGATCAACTTCAAACTTGGTCGGCGTCATCTTAAGACGTTAAAGATAAAAAGTAATTAAAAGAAAAACTTTTCGTCATAGGGCATGGCCGTGGAGCCAAGCCCCATTTCATAACATTTGAACCATTTAAGGTACAGTCTTGTGTGAGGTACCAATGAACTCTGCAGAGACTTCCTTTTTCATTGGTGATGGTTTGACCCGCCCCCCTATGATTCGGCCACGCCTACTTTTACAGATAATGAAGTGTATGACGTAGTCTTGTGTGAGGTATCAATGAACTCAGCAGAGAGTTCCATCTTCATTGGTGACAATTTGCAGTGTCTGAGAGCCGCACAAATGCACGGTCGCAAGGAGCGGCGTCCGCCAGTAACCCCGAAACATGTTGTTTTGCTAACTGGCAATATGCTATTAGTCGTGAAAACTTTGTTTTAAGAACAGCCAACGCACAAATACCTACCAAGACATGCTTCCGCAGAGTTATTGACAATGGCAGGCACATCTGGCATTGAATGATGATACTAATGGCCCGCTTGAATTTAAATGCTAAACAGTTTTCCAAACGTCGCCAAAGATTTTTGTGCGGCAGAATTTGATGTTTCAGCTAACAATTTCTCTGAACGCATAGCTCCTATGGCGCTATTTTGATGCTAACAAGCCATCACCTGCCGTTAACAGTAAAGACTCTATTTGTCCGTTGTTTATTTCTAAAGAAACACGACAATGTGTAAAAAGCTCCATTACCTTGTATCTTTACCTTCTGGCTCTGTAGCAGACGTTTTTGTTAAAATAGGCTAAAGATTGTGTCATAACCACACAACTTGATGTCACAAAGTAGAGGAATTACCGAACACTACAGGGTAAGCTCGCAAACAGTTTGGACTTACATCAGCTGTTTAAGTTTAATTACTAATGTTAACTAGCATGTTAGTTAGCAGTAGCCTGTGTCTATGTTATCTCCTAACATATACCTACGCTCTCCGTCTCTGCTGATTGGGAATGATTGAGATTTCTCTTGCACAGCTACCAGAAGACTTACAACTTTCAGACACGTTGCTCACGTCACATCTACGTCGTCAAGCTCAGTTGGAGGCTGCTCAGTAACGCTCAGCCATCACCGGAAAAGTGCTTCTAATAGACTTCACTGGTCTCCGTCCAGAGCAACGGGATCTGTTTGTCCATTTCTTTAACTGTCTATGGACCCACGTGGCGCCTGGTAGGCAGCCTACATGCCGATCATTCGTCACTGTGGTGATTCTGGGCGCAACTTTTTTTCTTCTTCACTCAAAACGTAATCAAGTACATTTAAAATGACCAATTAGAAAATTACAGATTTTAAAAGCACAAAATACACAACAAAACTACTCAATAGAGTAACGTGAGTAAATGTATTGCGTTATTTTCCACCTCTGGCTGTTACACCTCTGAATCAAGATGCTGCTCTTGCCATCTACTGCAAATCCCATTTGCTGGCATGCATTTTACAGGGCATATAACCAGACATAACTATGCACAAGGAATACAAAATGTAATTTCCTTTCCAATGCAACGGTGTTTCTTTGTGTGACATTTCTCCTTAATGTGTTTTGCCCTCTGTCTTTGAGACTCAGTCTTTTCATGCGAGTTAAAGAGAACTTGGTGACAAAGGGTTGTATGAAAGATGGATGAAAGGAAGATAAGGGTGTAGGGATGAGAGACTTAAAAAGATGAGGTAGACAGCGGGAAAGATGAAGAGAAAGACGGGGGATGGTGGAAGGAGTGTTTTCAAAGTGAGGCAAAGAGAAAGAGAGGTTGGAGGGAGTTGGAGAGAAACGTCTGGTGTAACCCCAATCACACACACACACACACACACACACACACACACACAGACTGTAAGTCGTGCATCAAGTGTGGCAGAGTCCGACCCTAACACATGCTACAGCGAACGGAGACCATCCATCATGGCAGCAACCAGACAGAGATGCAGCGGCAGAGGGTGGGTGAGCCAGGATTTAAACCAATCAGGCGGCAGCGTGCGTGTCGTCCATTTCACCCAACCACAACCAATCTCAAGTTAGCTCAGAGGGGTTTATGTTGCCCTGCACCTTACGCAGATGGTCTGCGCCAATAGGACCACAAAGTGACTCACGAGAGACAAAATCAGATCTTGCTGATCACATTGTTTCAGCTACATTAATATTTCTACAGGGGGTGTGAACAATATTACCTTATTGTTTGTGCTATCCTTCTGCAGATACACCTGGAGTCAATACAGACTGTTGTGTTATACTCTAATGTAGTAGATGCCAGTATCTATTAATAAATCTCAGATTTTGTCAATAGAAATCAGTGTACCATGTGTTGTACCTTGTCTGAGCAGAAGCAGTAGCTTTCCTCTCTCTAACTCCAGACTTAGGCCGAGTGCTCCCTCTCCCTCTGCTTGTAGCAGTGTCCCAGAATTCCTCAGGGTTTTAAACTTCAGAGAGACGGCCTCTCTGGACGCCCGCCTTGGCCCTGGACTCAACCTGTACACCAGACCGCTGCTGGCGCCGTCCAGACTCACCACGTCAGAGGCTGGAAGACAATATGGAGTCAGGACTTTATGGTCATATCTGTATTTGACATTGTGCTGTAAAAAAAAAAAAAAAAAGTAGTGAAGCATTCAAACCAATACTAATTATGGGTTCTCAAACAAAAAATAAAGACACAGCTGATGCAAAGGGAGAGTTGTAACATAAATGTTCTTTTCATGTCAAAAGTCTCGTCATAGAAATGAAAAGGCTTACTATAAGGACATCCGTAGGTCTCCAGCCGGAGTCCGATCCTCCCGCTGGGGTTCCACTCCAGAGGAATGAGGCGGAGGAAGCGAGCGATCGCCGGCTGCTGCAGTTTGTACTGAACCACGCTGTCTGCATTACTGTTCCCTGGAAAAGACTGAAAACACAAAAATACAAAATAAACAGTCTATTTGTGATTAGTAAATTCACAATGAGCCCGTTGAGATCAGGTTTCGATCCAAACATGAAACGAGTTTCCATCATTGTTACTGTAATGTGAAGATCAGGAGCAGGTGCTATCATAAGGAGAGGTGACGTTATTAAAAGAGCTCCATTCAAACCTCTAATGGTGGAGAAATAATGTGGAAAACTCGATGGAAATATGACATTTAAGTTTGTTTCTTGTATGACATTGATCTTTTCGGCCGGATTTCCCTCACCTTCCGCTTTCTTTGTGTTGGCGTTCTAACCTCCGGTGGATCTATGAGGACTATGATTAACTGCTCTTCACATCTCTGCAGGGTAAATCCAGACAGCTAGCTGGACTTATGAACGTACACATGTTCCACAAAAACATGTTCCTTCCCGAGACTATTTTTCAGCGACACTGTGGCTCCATCACGTGCTTAGCCCCGCTAAGACCATAGTGGATTAAAGCGCCCATATTCTGCTCATTTTCAGGTTCATAATTGTATTTTGAGGTTGTACAAGAATAGGTTTACATGGTTTCATTTTCAAAAAACACCATATTGTTGTTGTACTGCACATTGCTGCAGATCCTGTTTTCAACCTGTGTGTTTAGGTCTCTGTTTTAGCTACAGAGTGAGACATCTCACTTCTATACTATCTTTGTTGGGAGTGGCACATGCTCAGTTGCTCGGTAAGATCCCATCAGCTAGATAACTCTTTCTCCAGCTGTGGTCAGTCCAAGGCAGGATTAGCTGGGAGACTTCTTCTAGACGAGGGCCACTTGTGGAATACCTGCAGAACAGGGACAGGAAGTAGTTCTTTTGGAGATTATGGTCAACTAGTGGGTGTTGTAGCAGTGTTTTGTCATCGAGAACGAGCTAGCATGCTAGCGCTAGCATGTGCTACGGTTAGCCACCTCCTCTCGGCTAGTAACGTAGAAAGCCGTGCAGATGTTGAACAGCTCACTCGGAGACTGAAGGCAGAGGACATTCAGAAACTGAATCTCACTCAAAACAGCATGGATAGTTTTTGTTCCAAGTTTGTATGCGTGTGGAAGCACCAGAGACACCAAATAACACCCCACATCCATGCAAAAGTGATTATTTTTTATAATATGGGCACTTTAATGCCTGATGAATCGCTCTTTCAATCGCTCCCATCTGGCTATCAATCCTAATTACAGTCCTCCCTTGAAGTTGACATGCAGGTTAACTGGCTCTCCCGCTGCTCAACAAAAGCTTAGACACGAAATGAAGTAATTACCTCCCCGGTAATCATGAGAGAGGGGAGCGTTTATATGATGAAGAGAGATGTCGTGTTGTGTCACGTACAATAGTCTTATAACAGTGTATGTGTTGTGTCTGGACCCAAATGTTAGGTGAGACGTTCTTATTTTTTTCCTCTTGGTGTTGCATCTCATCCTTCACTCTAGGTTGCCAACGGCTCCTTTAATTAATGTTAAAGCATTGTCTTATACAAATAATCATGTAAAAGTGACATGTATCTTCCCCTCAAAGTAAAAAGAAGAAGAGAGAAGTAGATAAGGTAAGATATACTTTATTGTCCCCGAAGGGACATTTGTTTTGGACTCTGTTCCGCAACTTTACAAAGACAACACAAAATACAGAAAATAAACACATATTCTTATGCAACACAACACATGCTCTCATATAAATTCGACAGGTCCCTATATAGTAAGCACATCCACTCCTTTTTCCAATGGCAGTCTGTCTTTAATTGAACAACCCTGTCGGCTGCATTCTCCGCACAGCCCTTGCACAATGAGATATTGCACAACCCTATTAGCCTACTTATTGCACAAATAACATATTGAACAATAGCTTGGTGGGGGAAAAGGTTCCCCGTCGCTGGTCTTCAGGCCTCTAAGCTGAAAGCAGAAGAAGAGTAGTTGTGGTTGATGCAGCAACACTGCCTTCAACTTTCTCCTCTGACAGACTCGGTAAGCTCGGCCGACGAATGCACAGAAGATGGGAAACACTTTGAAATGTGACTGGGATCGTGCTCGCTTTAATGTAGAGTGTCAGATCAACCTGTTTTTAAGCAGCTTTCTCTCTTTCTCTCTCTCTCTCTTGGAGACGATCCTCGGTGCTCAGATTAGCTGGATTCCCTCCATGTTAGGAAATTGCCTCGGCACGACTTCTAATCAAAAGCTCCTCACTGCACCGCTGGAACAAATGTGGTTTTACGCTGGATAAATGTCCATGCTCACAGTGTGTAATACCCAGGATGCAATTTGTGAAAAAAAGCAGGGGGGGATGTTTGTTGATAATGCACAACTAAACATTCAAGAATGAAATCCCCTTGGCAGTACCATGGATATAGTGCCTCTCGGTCAGGCATGCCAAAACACATACATGCAATTTATTATTCAATGGATAATACAACACTTTCAAGCTGGATAGCAGAGTTCACTCTACTGCAAAAAACAAAATATTTCACCCAGGAAATGCTCGTCCGGTCTATGGGAATGTCGTAATCCAAACCACAAGCTTTTTCCTAAACTTAACGAGTCGTTTTGGTTCCTAAACTTAACTGTTTTCGTTGCATGGTGTTCACTTTATCTGGCTAACGCCACTCTCTGAAAAGACCGTCATCTGGCGGTGCCTGTACCCGGCTCACAGTCACCTGTTGGTGGCTAAACACCTGCCGCTGGTGGACGGTGTCCCGGTGTCCCGGTGTCCCAGAGCTCTGTAAATACAACCAGCACCTGCTGCTCAGATTTTCTATGGCCCTATGGATTGTCCACGTTACAGCTCTTTGCTCAGTTTAAAATACTCCAGTTGCCCCAGACAACCCGAGGAGCGCGGGAAATGGGACCCAAACTGTAACGTGGGGAGGCAAACATCAGGAAATATCGAGTACATTGCTGTTGTAAATATCCCAACAATATTGATTGAACAGAAACGAGTATCCGGTACGGATAAAGCACTTTTGCCGAATACAAGTATTATACGAGTAATACGAGTCAATATCTGTACTTGGATTGGGTAGCGGAGAAGTGAACAGCTCTCTTTCTCTCTCTCTCTCTCTCTCTCTCTCTCTCTCTCTCTCTCTCTCTCTCTCTCTCTCTTTTCCGTTAACGTTTAGGGTTTCTTCAGCTTCAGGTTAGTTTTTTACTTCAGTTTGTAGTACTTCCTTAACCAGTAGATTTCTGGTAACGTGGGGTTTCAGACAGTGCGTGGTATAATGCGACTCTGCTGTCGGAGATTTTTTTTTTTTTTTAAACCTCTGCACCCCGTCCGTCCGTCCGTCCGAGTAGACAGATACGGATACAGATAATTCATGTGGGAAACAGATACAGATACAGATAATGCTGTACTCGCTCATCCCTACTACTTAGTATTTCTGTGTCTGCATACTGAACCATGTAGCACAAATACAAGTCCAACGCGGCACTTGTGCGACGGGAGAGCACTGAAGACCAGGAGGGGGGAGGTGATGCTTCGCTGCCTCTACTGTCCGTCTCGCTGATACCTTCATGAATCAGCTCTACACACAAAAGCTGACATTACAGTTTAAAGTTGCAGCACATCCTTCTAACACGATGTATGCCTGCAACTCAATATTTCATTCATGACATGTGGTTCAGGTAATTGTCCCACCGCTATATTTTCTTTTTATTTAACCCAAAGACTGCAGCAGTTACCATTGTAATTAGCTCCCTGACTTGAATTTGCCACTAAATTAGCACAATAGGACACAATAAATTTACAGTAACTTACATTTCCATCATGTTGTGTGCATTAACTCTTACATTAACATTGGAATTTGGCAGCCAGGAAGCGATCATAAATAACTGTATCAGGCCTAAAGCGCCTATGAACAAAAATCCCTTATTTTGTGTCTTTGGTGCTTCCACACGCATACAAACATGGAAGAAAAAAAAACTATCCCTGCTATGCCCCATAGTGTTTTTTGAAAATGAAACCATGGAAACCTATTCTGGTATAACCTCAAAATACAATTATTAACCTGTAAATGAGCATAATATTGGTCGGTACCGCTCTCATGTTTGTAGGCTGTGAAGCATACAGACAGCAGCTGGCTAACTTAGCTTAGCATAAAGAGTGGAAAAGGGCAAACAGCTAATCCGACTTTTATCTAACGGTAAAAAAGTCAGCCTGCTCGCAAATCTCATATCTCGATTGTTGAGTCTGCAGGAAACCTGAGAAATATCTGAGCACATACCCAGATGTCAGACTATTCCTTTAATGTCTAATAACGTGATAAAAAGCATGAGGCTAAACATCCTGTTTGCATAGATTCTCTTCCCTTAACACTGCTTTGACTTCATCTGTTCTCTTGCCTTTATTGTCACCCTGCACTCAATACTGTAGAAAAGGACAACTAATTAAAAGTGTTTGAGGAGAAGAAAACAGGTGAGTTTGAGCATGTGCAGCCCTCCAGGCTGCACCGCTCGGCCTCGGCCGGGATAGCGACAGTTGGCTGCCTCTCTCTCCATCCCGCTCTGTGTCCATCAACAGCAGTTGTAAGTGTTTTGGCAAAAGGTCGGCACAGTCAGCAGAGCTCTTTCTTTTGGGTCGTCCATTATTCATGAGGAGTCACAGGCCCCTGATGTCTGTGATCATCTCCTCAGGATGGGCTGATCCCTGCAGACCATCGCTGCTAAACACCACACCCACACACAGCATGCCTGTAGTAGTGCAGAACAATAAGCTCCAATGAACATTTATTCACGATTATCTATTATCTATTTATTTTACATCTATTACATAATAAGTAGTAGAGCCCGGCCGATATTAGCCATTTCCCGATCTATCGGTATCAGCATTAATAATGTCAGATAAAAAGAATCTTTTTTTTTTAAATAAAATGTTATTTTAAAAATAGTATTTATATAAAAATAATTGTTTTAAAATATATTATTTTTAAAATATTATTTATAATTATCATTTTAAAATATTCATTCATCAGAATCATTTATTATTATTATTATTATTATTATTATTATTTATAATGACAAATAAATGAGTCTGTTACAGGAATATTTCAAAAATAAAATAAAAACGGACTGTCAACCAAGTTTGTATTTTTTATACATTTTATTTATCAGAACTTTTATATATTTTGATGTTCCTCTGTTTATCAATATTATCATATTATTTTAGTGAGAGCTCATAAATATAATACAAATAAAATACAAATAACTAATGTTAGGGAAATCTTTCTGTTTTGTTAAGCGGAGTTTTTTAAAAATATATATTGGCCGATATATCAGAATATATTTTTTAATAACCAAATGTTTGTATCGGTATCGGTTGGGCTCTAATGCTTAGTCTGGCTTTGCAAGACCATCCAATCGCTGCAGTGCGGTGGAGGGTCTGGCTAGTCCACAGAGCATTCTGGGATGGGAGAAAAACGTGCTCTGGTTTATTGGCATTTCCTTAAACCAATCACAGTCATCTTGGGCGGTGCTAAGCTCCGCACGGAGCCGAGAGCTACTCTGGATTTACCCTGCAGAGATCTGAGGACCAGTTAACCATAGTAACCAACACAGAGACAGAGGAAGGGGACGGACATCCGGCTAAAAAAGACGTTCATCCGGCGGAATTTCCTGCGCCACTGGAACAATCCTGGAAGTGGAACGTCAAGGATAAAGACAACATGATACCCTACCTACAGTACAGTACCATTTGTGCAATCGCGTAACAGTACTGAAGGTGGTACTGTCTCACACTATTGAAAAATCAATAGACTGTTACTGCTCTGTGATTGGCCCCATCTATATTGTCCTGTTAATCTTTATTGTTTTCAAATAAATGATTACATATGTTTGCCTGCCAGTGTGACAAGTTAAAAGACAATACATTCAACTTAGAAAGATAGTAAATTCATGGCCCGAATACAAATTTCCATCTATACACAGGTATATTTTGACATATTTCCCACTAAGTTGCTTGTGTTCTTTGTATTTGAGAGAGTTCTACCCAGCCAGAGCTAGACTTGCTGCTTGCCAGAAACAGTTAAGAAAGCATAGGAAAATACTATAAATCACTTGACATGTCACAGGTGTGTATTCTCCAGGGGAAGATATTTTTAAATGTTGGCGTGCTCCTTAGATACATTGTGAGCATGAGGAAAATGACTCACCCCTATGCTGTCCTCCTGTCTGTACTGCTTCCAGTTGTGTCCCGTGTCGCTGAACATCAGCAGGTACGACGACAGCCAATCAGAGCTGCCGTAGCGGCCCTGCGTAGCGACAGCGGTGATGGTGGTCCGCTGGCCCAGGTCCACCTCCAGCCACTGGTACCTGTCTGAGGTGTGAGGAGACCAGCCTCCAGCGCCTGCAGGGCCGGAGACATTCACAAGTTATATTTCAGTCTGCGAGCTTTAAGTACACAGTATATGCATGACCTTTAACCCTAGTGTCGTCTTCCCGTCTAGTCAGAATCTGAGTCTGATACTCCTCCAGTGGGCTGTGATTATGAGGCGTGTTTCAACCCAACCAGGAAAGAAAATGCCTCTGCACTCAGTTGGGTAGACCTTCAACCAATCAGAGCAACGGAGTATGACGTATTGAAGGATGGCAAAAACATCTTTCCGATCGACAAATGCCTTGATTGCAGTCCTCTGTTCCTCTTTTAAAATGAATGTGCTGTCGATATCTTCTATAACAGACGCAATGGAGGAATCTACACATCTCAGTTCTCCAGCGCCAGCCGTCTTTCTTGTAAACAAATTCAACCCAAGCGCTCTTTGGTGACGTTACTGTTGGTCATCTGTCCATAATCGTATAAAGCCCATCCTGACAATTTGATTGGTCCAAACACCTCTGGTTTGAGCATAGTTGCTCCACAACGGATCAAGTCCAGACCGAGCTTTCTGACCTCAAATAATGTGGGCGGGGTTAAGGTCGACTGGCATTTAGTAAAACCAAGGGGGTAAGCCAACCTCCACAAACTGTAGCTCCTACGGCGCCATTTTAATGCTACCAAGCACTCACCGGCCGTTAGCATTCCATTGGCTGCCATTTATTTTGGGTACACTTGGTACCGAATAACTTTACATCTGAAGCGTTTAAAAACTTTTGTTGTCCATTTTTTATTACTAAAGAAAAACTACATTGTGTAAAAGGCTCCATTACCTTATACCTCACGTTATGACTCCGTAGAAGGCGATATTGTAAAAAACGCCTGTAAACAAAAGGAGTGTGCAAAAGGAACGACTTGCTATCACATAGTCGACAAATAACCGTATTGTCAGTAGAAGCTTGCAGACAGTTTGGACTTACATTAGTTGTTACTTACTAATGTTAACTAGCATGTTAGATAGCAGTAATTAGCCTGTGTCTATGTTATCTCCTAACATATACCTATGCCCTCCGTCTCTGCTGATTCAGAATGATTGAGATTTCTCTTGCACAGCTACCAGAAGACTTACAACTTTCAGACAGGTTGCCGACGTCACATCTACGTCTCCAAGCTCAGTTGGAGGCTGCTCAGTAATACTCAGCCATCACCGGAAAAGAGCTTCTAATATCCTTCACTGGTCTGCGTCCAGAGCAGCGGGATCTGTTGGTCCATTTCTTTAACTGTCTATGAATACAACATCCAAATTTATTTGACTTGTGAAGAGCGTTGTATGGAACCATCCATGTTATTTTTCTGACAATTTGGTTGACAGAAACCCAAACTTCTGATATAAAAACTTTAAAATTGGGTCAAATTAGACCCGAGGACAACTGGATGGTTTAAGTTTTACCTAACAACACATTTTGTTGTTACACAGCCAATAAAAAAACACATTGTTTGTGAAACACACATTACAGTTTAAAACCCATTGCGGTGCTCTAATTGAACACAATGCTGTGTATTTCAAAGATGATTGGTTTCATTCCAAGACACTGCAGGAGTTTTTCGACGTAGAAAATAGAATTTCAACAATGTAATGCACTCAGATTGCTGCTCTATATTACACAGAATGTTTACCTAGAACAATTTCTCCATACGTCTTCATACAAACTGTACATCTAAAGTAGACATCATCATCAGAATGAAAACCTCTGACAATTCGGAGCATTTTCCAATTAAAAAACCTGCAACCTGCACAGCTTTTCATGCTGGTTAGACATTTGTGAAATTGTCTTTTTATAAGACAATGCAATGCTGTTTAGCAGGCTTTCTGGATGACAGACTCCACTCACTTTCTCTGCACACAAATGCACCATTATATTGTACATGACCTGTAATCTGCAATCCAACTGTCATTATATAATAAAGGATTTCACATGGAAATGTGTTGCTACCATACAGAAAATCTGTATAAATAAGACCGAGGATGATAGATCATAATAGTCTTAGAACAGTTTAAAATAAAGTAATTAAAAAGAACAATAAGGCCTACTTTTTGCAGTTTAATAAGCTTGTATATATGACTTCATAAAGCACACAAATGGCTTAGAGGAACAAGACTACACAGTCACTCTGTCTCTGTGAGGCTGTACTTAGGCGCAGCCATACTTTAAGCCACATGCTAACATCCATGACAATGCTCATATTACATTACATTACATTACATAACATTACATTATATGTCATTTAGCTAACACTTTTATCCAAAGCGACTTACATATTAGAGGTTGCACGCCTCTGAAGCAACTAGGGGTTAAGTGTCTTGCTAACGGGGAACTTTGGTTGATGTATCGCTGAAGGAATCAAGGTTGCAAGGCAACCAAGTAGGTATTAGTTTATCATGTTCACTATCTTGTGTTAGAGTGGTTAGTATGCTAACGTGAGCTAATTAGCACTAAACACAAAGTGTCTAAGGCTAAAGTCATTAGATTTGCAGCTAAAGGGTCATTAACCATGGCCGAGGGTTAGGGTTAGGGGTTAGGGTTAGGGGGTTAGGGTTAGGGTTCGTTAACCATAACCATCATGGTAGCAGCTGTTGCCATGGTCCTGCTACACGTCCTCCAATGCCATGTTACAGCCTGCCACGCTCTGCTGTGTCCTGCTACGTCCTGCTGTGCCTTGTAACAATGCACAGTGCCCTGCTATGCCATGAACTACTACAAAGAACTACTACGAACTACTATTTTTTATGACTGTTATTGCCACTCTTCATTCTAACCCCAACCGGTCGTCAGACACCGCCTACCAAGAGCCTGGGTCTGGGTCTGGGTCTGTCCCAGGTTTCTGCCTAAAAGGAAGTTTTTCATCGCCACTGTCGCACTGTTGCTTGCTCTGGAGGGAACTAAAAGAACTGTTGGGTCCTTGTAAACTATGGAGTGTGGTCTAGACTTACTGACTTATCTGTAAAGTGTCTCGAGATAACTCTTGTTATGAATAAATAAAATTGAATTGAATTAACCAAAGTACAGGTCAAAGAAAATGTTTGTGATGGTGGCGCTAGAGGAAAATTCAAAAGGTAACAGGTCTCCTAGTCTAAATCGACGTTTTGTGTCCGGTATTGTTCCTCCGGATGTCCCTCATTTTCAGCCGGATGTCCGTCCCCATCCTCTTTCTTTGTGTTGGCGTTCTAAACTCTGGTGGATTCATGAGGACTATGGTTAACTGGGCCTCAGATCTCTGTAGGGTAAATCCAGAAAGCTAGCTAGACTATCTGTCCAATCGGAGTTTTCTGTTGCGCAGCTAAAACAACGTCACACTTTCCACCTAAAAAAGTTCCCCCCCAATGCTATTTAGCAGAGGCACGGTCATCAGACGATTGTGATTGGTTCAAAGAAATACCAACAAACCAGGTTCAGCTTTTTACCTGCTTTTATATATTTTTTATCTACATACTTGTTTATATGATTGTTGTCTCATGTTGCACTGCAAATGGCTAAAGAACTGTTTTTTTTTCTTAATTTTTCTTATATGTAAGTACACAAGGAATTATTAAATAAATTAACCAGAATCTGATTCTGATCACCAACGTATTTTTGTGAATGGCAATCCATCTATTAGTTGGTGAGAGGACAGACTGAGTTAGGCCAAGAAGCATGTAGTGTTTTTGATGTTAGGATTCATTTTTCATCATTCATTCTTACATCTCTCTATTAGTGCATGTATAGGTACTGAGCATGTGTGCGTAATTCAGCCCTGTATGTAATGTGTGTGACAACAACAGAGCGTAAATTGGAATTTCCCCTTGTGGGATTAATAAAGTATACATTATTTTGCACTCTCAAATGTCCTGATATGAGATCTTACGCTTACACATCTCCTTTGACCTCACTGCTGACATGTTTTACCGGATTTAGTTCCTGACAAACACATTTTTGTGTATTACATGAATAAGAGGTTGCTTGCCATGCATTGATTTGTAGCACAAAATACCAGACCATTAGGGTCCTTTCCCAAATATAGCATATAGCTAAGAGGCTGCAGTGTGATCTATTGATTAGTTGTACAGTTTGATTGCAAGTCTGGGTTCTTGGCTGTATAGAATATCATCAATAGGAGATTGTGGTGCCAAGAATTGATCAGTTTTACAGTACCCCTGCAGGTCTGCCTCCTTTCCCATATTAGGTATCACTAATACAGAGCAGTGTTGCGACGTATTGATCGGTTATATTGTAGGTTAATAGGTTTAAAAAAAGAATTCTGATGTATTTTTTTCAATAGGCTTGTACACATACAAGGTAAAGTACTGCCTAGTTGCATGTCATGCTAGAAACAAAGTGTCTTATCCCAATACACTTACAATGAAGGCTGTGATCTTATTGATTGGCTGTATACAAGTTCATTGTCATGCAATTTGTTTGTGTTTCCAGACACAGAGGCAACTGTTTCAAGAGGAAGAAGACAGAATGTGTGTGTGCACACGTTTATGTGTGTGTGTGTGTGTGTGTTTGTGTGTGCATTGAAAAAGTGCTTTGTCAGGCCAGAGTCACGCCTCAGAGCTCAAACGCCAGATGGACAATTCTGAAGGAGGCTGCTGACCAGCGTCCCACCGAGCGATGACACACACACAGACACACACACTCACACACACACACACACACACAGAAAGCCCTGCATGCACAGCAATAACACGGGGAAAGAGCGAGAGGAGAGACTACACACATTAAAGGAACAGACAGTAAATGTCGCTTGTCCTCGTGTCACAATGCTGTTGTCTGCTTTTTGTTGCAGCAGCAGGAAGCTAACATTTTGAAACAAAGACACAAACATTTATCCTAAGCCTCCAGGGGACAGTACTGAGCTGTTCCATTTTGGTAAAGGAGCTGAGGGCAATGTGATGCCCGTAGGACTAGAAAACCTTTCTGCCCCACAAATCCATCACAAAGGAACCAGCTGCAAGACATTTCTGTGTTATGTGTGTGGTCCAGCAGTTTGCCAAACAGCTCATGTCATGTGATTGGCTGCCCACTGCTCCCTTGAGGGATGGGTTACATGCAGAGAAGGAATTTTGCTATATGTATGTGACAATAAAGTACCTGTTTCTCTCACTCGCTCCAACACACACACACACATGCTATTCTCTTAAAGACGTTGACACATACAACAACGCACACGTATAAAATTAGGCCACTTACAAAGGCTATGGAGGAAGCTCTGCGTGGAGCCTTGGCAGAACCATAAATCAGACTTCAGTCCACAAAGAATATTTAACTCCCTTACGTGTGGGTTGCCAATTACTTGCAACCTGAAAGGGGCAATCTACCATTTAACAGCGAGTACAATATGGGTCTTGGGCATGGAGGTGCCTATACTCATCCCAACTGATTCATGTTCAGGCACAAAATAGCTGAACAACCTGAGTTGGTCCAGTTAGAGACCAACAAAATAACCAATTGCTGCACAGTGATGTCATTAAACTGGACTCTGAACTCACTGAGCTTGACTTAAAGTTGACAATAAACAAAAAAACTCAAGCACTAAAAAAGGCCCCAAAGGGCGGAACAAGTTTCACTTTTTGACGAGATTGGAGTGAAAATGTGTCGGTTATCCGCACAGGGATTGCAGATAATGAAATGTCCTTCATTCCAACAACTGGGACCGTTACAGACGCAGTTATCTTTATTGTAACTACTATCTTTATTGTGATTATTATTGCCACTGTCCATCACACCCCCAACCGGCACCGTCAGACACAGCCTACCAAGAGCCTGGGTCTGGCCGAGGTTTCTACCTAAGAGGAAGTTTCTCCTCGCCACTGTCACACTAGTTGGCTGCTCTTGGGAGAAATTACTAGAATTGTTGGGGCTTTGGAAATTATAAAATGTGGTCTAGACCTACTCTTTCTGTAAAGTGTCTTGAGATAACTCTTGTTATGAATTGATACTATAACTAAAAAATTGAATTGAATTGCAACATGAAACTGCAAAACCACGGGTTCAGGTCTACAACATTTGCTTCGGTTTTTTTCTCCAATAGAGACAAAATGACAAAAAAAGCAAATACTGTGCTACGGATACAAATCCAGAGGGACAGGTTTACATTTCAGGATGAGATATTTGGTCCACTACATCGTACTGTAGGTACTGGAATCTACAGTAGTGGTAGCAAAAGGTCAGCTCTGTTTTCCACCCAGCATGTTTCCTTGGATCAGGAAGGCTCCAAAATCATGGAATTACTAGAATTGTTGGGTCTTTGTAAATTAAAGAGTGTGGTCTAGACCTATTCTATCTGTAAAGTGTCTTGAGATAAGTGTTGTTATAATTTGATACTATAAAAAAGCACCTGTGGTCAAAGTTCTTGTGATCAACATTTAGTTTGGTATTTTAACCCTTGTGTTGTCTTCCCGTCAAAATTGAAATTGATGATTTTTTGACGTTTTTTTGTCCCTTTTTCAACGTTTGTCACTTTATTTTACGTTTAACACTACGCAACACTAACCTATTAACTTTAGTTTTACAGTTATTTTGGGAATTTATGGTCAATAAACCTAATTTTCAGGAAATTATACCTTATGTTTGAGTTAAAAAAGCAGAAATTAGGAATTATTGAGACTAAAATTAAAGGAAAGTATGTTGATGGATAATCACAGACTGGAACATGTCAACTTTTACTCAATACTATTTCAAAACCACTTTAATTTTTTCTCCAAATGCTGTAAAATTCATAAAGACACCCCAAAATTCATGAAAGTAGAGATTTGTACTTGCCAAAGAGCGTCGTGTAGAACCAATCATGTTATTTTGGGGAATTAAAAAGAACATTGATATAGGAAAACGGGTCAATTTGACCCGAGGACAACATGAGGGTTAATAATGGTTAAATCCATCTCAGATCGTAGTTTATGTGTTGAATTTCTATTAATTTCTGCCCACTTTGAGTGTGGCCAGTGGGATTGTAAACTAAACAGTCTCTGTATTCCCTAGCTCTGGATAATGTGTGCTGGCAGGCAGAGGAGAAAAGCTCAGCAGTAAAAAAGAATCGGTG
Source organism: Percina caprodes (assembly GCA_013375575.1). NCBI lineage: Eukaryota > Metazoa > Chordata > Actinopteri > Perciformes > Percidae > Percina > Percina caprodes. Next base: position 389,404 of record JABXJD010000305.1, on the reverse strand, counting down.
CTGGCCCGGCGGCTGTTGGAGCCTGATCTTTAAAGAGCTAAATGGCAAAGCTAATAAGCACTTGACTAACAGACGTGTCCAGTGACAGGAGAACAGAAAAAAAAGCAGACACTTTGACCTTTACTCACGCAGATTAAGCTGGGGAAGAAAAGCGAAAGGGAAAGTGAAGGGATGGCTGATGGTCTGAACTCTTTCTGTCACGGCTGCCACTTTAAATAAAAAAAGCGCCCCCACTTGTGTGTCTGCCAAGGCTCTCACCAGCCACAGGGTGTTACAGTTAATGGCGGTCAGAAGCGTGACATCACTGCTCTGCCAGCCAATAAGAACAATAAACTCTCCTTTGTGACTGGCTTTACCCTTATCAGGGAGCAGTAAGACAGTTGTCAGGTGCAACGTAAAGTTACCATTTCTCGCCGATGAAGTGAACCAGAATGTGAACTTAGTCACACAGGCTCCTGTTGTGTTGGATTTTACCAAAAATAATGTCATATGTGACAGCTGGCAGTGGCTCAGGTGGTTGAGCGGTCGGCAAGCAATTGGAAGGTCAGTGGTTACATCCCTGGCCCTGCAGGGGGGGGGAACTAGAGAGGGAATGAAAGATGAGTGAGAGAGGGAATGGGAGACCAGGGACAGTCATCTATGTTTTTCTTCTTCACAAATAAATAAAGGCATATCCACCATAAATGTGGTGCATAAAAGTGTATCAGAATACAGGAAATTAATTGCTCAAAACTCCCCCCAATATATGCCCCTTCCCCCCTCCCCCAAAGGCATATCCTGGCCAATATATGTACAGTACAGTATACCCACTACAATACATTAGACTACACTCTTGGTTATGGGTAACCAGAGTACAAAGTCACATGACCTGCGGGCCCCGTGGTGGATGAGATAGTAAAGAAATATGGTTCTGCCTGTGTAGAATGCTACCATATTGGTCAACAAAGTTTGGGTTTCCACAAAATGGTTCATTGATTAAGCAACGATTAGCCACTGTTGTTGGCTAATACAAACATTGAAGTGAACTGAGTGACTTGGTACCATTTGGGTTGTTTCTGTTAATTTGTGAGATTAGGGTTGTGGCCATTCTGGGGTTATTTCTGAACAGGAAATGAATATATGTCTGAGAATTTCTCCAACGTGGGTGTGACATATAGATTTTATGGTAAAATCTGCAAGGAACAGTTGGAGCTGTGATAAAACTAAGCCTTATAGTGACGACTTTATTGTATATTGTAAAGAGAAGAACTTCCACTCTTGGTTAAGTGTAAGACTACAAAGTCCCATGATGCTGCGGGGCCCGTAGTGGATGGATGAGATGGTCAAGAAATATGGTTCTGCCTTTGTAGAGTGCCTATCGTACTGGGCAACAAAGTTTGGGTTTCCACAAAATTGTTATTGCATTCTGATAACGTGTGTGGAGCAGCGGCGTATACACTGTCCCATACTAGCAGCCTAAAATCTCCAATTCTATCAGCTTTTATATATATTTTTTTGTTTTTAATTGCTTTTTAATGTTTCATTTCTTATACTGCAATGTCACTTTTCTATTGCTCTGCCTTTCCCATTGTTTTGTTGTATAGTATTTGTTTTGCTGTTTTTAATATATGAATACTCTGTGCGGCTTCCTTGAGTGCCAAGAAAGCCGCCTTTAAATAAAATGTATTATAATTATTATTAACTTTTATTATTTTAATCGTTTTTATGTAAAGCATTTTGAATGGCCCTGTTGCTGAAATGTGCTATACAAATAAAGTTGCCTTGCCTTGCCTTACACCACACATCATTGATAGTATGGTATACAATAGGAAGTATAAATTAAAATATGTCTGAAAATTGACATTAATACAAATCCATAAAAATAATCGTGAAGTTAAATAGCCCTATATGTGCGGGTCCCGGGGGGGAAGGACCAATTCTGTTTCCAGAAACAAAAAAAACTAAGTGTAACCTAACTTAAAATGGATTTACTGCTCTCTCCATGATCCACTTCACATGTAAGGACTCTGACACCTGAAACCATCTCAATTTGTCCCCCCCTCGTTATTGGAGCAGCAGGATAAGGCTGCGCAGCTCTCCCTCCGCTTCACTGTTGAAGGGAAACCAAGCATGACGTGAGTCCGCTCTGGACAGCAGCTTCACTACAAGGAACAGATGGATGGATAAAGTGAAGAAAGGAGTCATTAATAATGCACCGATATTCCACCTGACAAGTACAGAGGGCACACTGGAACATACAAAGCGAGAGACACGTGTTAAAATGAAGAGTCAAGCAGAATGGAAAAGACAGAGGAAGAGGTGAGCCGTTACAGGGAGAGACAGGGAGGAAAGTGAACAGGAAGACAGGTAGCTAACATCGTCATTTGCATGAGAATGCAAAGCCTGGACGGTAATTTCAGCAGGCTGATAAGACACAGTGTCGGACAGACAGAGAGCAGCAGGACGCTGGGAAACATCCGATGTCTCCGGAAGACAAAGTGCAACACATTCCCACTCAGGTTTCGACTGTAACAAGTGGAATTTTGCAATTAAGTGCACACTGAACGCACACATGTAAATCAATACTTGATTAGTTGGCCATCCATGCACGCAACCAGAACAATTACATTTAAGTTTAATTCCACTTTTAAATCTAATTCAGTTACAAAGTGATTACTGGGGAAAATAATTGCTTTTAAATTCTGTTCCAGCATAATTGGCATTGCTGCCCGACTGCTATTAACATTTGGCAGGAAGAAAAAGCCGACTAAATAAGTTCTTATGGACAAAAATGTGACTGCGGAGGAACAGAGCCCAGTCTATACAGATAACAAAAGACAATTTCAAAGATGATCATTTAAAGCAAAGAAGAAGAAGATGAAGGGAAAGTAATAAGAAATAGATAATTAAAAAAAAAAAATATATATATATATATATATACTGGGGGAGGAAAATAAAGATACAAAGGAAACAAAATGGGAAATCAAAACTAGGGAAAAAATATAAGGAAAAATAGGGAGAAATTCATTCTGCAATCAGCTGCCTGCCAGAGCTTTTCACACAATTCTGGGCCCAGATGTAACAATGATGTGCGTGCACAAAATGTTGAGGGAGCCACCTTCCCAGCGAAACCACGACGTATAAAAAGAGGCTGTAGTGTATGTGCACGCACGCTTTAAGCCGCCTGACACAAACCCATATATCACTGCTGAGCTGTGGGTGATAAAACAATGTTGCAAAAAATAACCTCAAAGAGGGAATTGGTGGATTTTTCCGCTGAAGTGTTTGTCTTTTCAGCACGTCATAATCTATTAAACTCACAATAAAGACTGTATCAACTGGCTGCACTCACACAAAGGAAACATCAACACTGATCATGTTGAGCAAGATTGAGGAAGAGCAAGTTAACGTCTATCAGAAAAAAAAGTCTTCATGTGCATGAATGCAGGCAGGAGGTGGTGATCTCCATATGTATATTTTTGGTGTGCTTAAGCAGGGGCATAGCCATAGACAGTTAAAGAAATGGACCAACAGTAGACCAGTAAAGTCAATTAGAAGCAATTTTCCCATGATGGCTGAGCGTTACTGCGCCGCCTCCAACTGAGCTTGACGATGTAGATGTGACGTGGGCAACGTGTCTGAAAGTTGTAAGTCTTCTGGTAGCTGTGCAAGAGAAATCTCAATCATTCCCAATCAGCAGAGACGGAGGGCGTAGGTATATGTTAGGAGATAATATAGGCACAGGCTAATTATTGGGAACTAAAATGCTAGTTAACAGCTGATGCAAGTCGAAACTTGGTGATTTGTTGACTATGCAACAGTAAGTCGCGTGATTATGACACAATAGTTAGCCTATTTTTACAAAAACGTCTTCTACGGAGCCATAACGTGAGAATACAAGGTCATGGAGTAAAGTTATTCGCTGTCAAAGTGGTGCCAAAATGAATGGCAGTCAATGGAATACTAACGCCAGGGGAATGCTTTGTAGCATTAAAATGGCGCCATAGGAGCTCGGCTTCGTGGACGCCCGCTGACCCCCTTGAGCGTAGCACTACATTCTATGGGCCCCTCCCCACATCCACAGCGATTCATTGTAGCATCTCTGTGAGCCCTCCTCACATAAGGTCCTTGGGTACTCAGTCCCCTTTCCACCCCCAGTCCGACACCCTTGTTCTAATGCGCATTTGTCAAACTCAAGGCCCGCTGGCCAAATCCGGCCCCTTGCAGATTTTGATCCGGCCCTTTATCAATTTAGGTTCACAATAGATTTTGACAACTTTTTTTTGGCGTTCTTTCTTTTTGGGGGTCTTTATGTCGACTAAACTTTAAGTGAGAAGGTTATATGAGACAATAATAGATGCTTGACTTTTACGATGAAATAATAAGAATGTGAATCACCTGAACATCTCTGGCCCTTATTTTCCAGCGTGGCCCTTCGTGGAATTGAGTTTGACACTCCTGTCCTAAAGTTTGAGGGAGGTCAATTAGGACAATACGTCCAAAGTGATTTGTCCACTGCAAACAATCAGTTTTGGCTTCTTTTTTTAAGTCTTCTTTTGTGTGTATGTGTCTGAAAGTCAAAAGGCAACAGGAGGCGCTTTAGATCAACCAAGCAGATGCCTTCCTGACTTAGTGCATTTACAATAATTCAACCTGTTATCAAAGCAAAGAAATTGTTCTCTACTATCAAGTCTTTTCTTACTTCTCTTTCCTGTGTTCTTGTTTCAACGTCCAGACTCTTATTTTCAAAAAAGAAACTCTTAAAGCGCCCACATTCTGCTAATTTTTAGGTTCATAATTGTATTTTGAGGTTGTACTAGAATAGGTTTACATGATTTCATTTTCAAAAAACACCATATTGTTGTTGAACTGCACATTACTGAAGATCCTGTTTTCACCCTGTGTGTTTATGTCTCTGTTTTATCTACAGAGTGGGACATCTCACTTCTATATTATCTTTGTTTGGAGTCGCACATGCTCAGCTGCTAGGTAAGATCACATCAGCTAGATAACTAACTCTCCAACTTTGGTCAATACAAGGCAGGATTAGCTGGGAGACTTAGCCACCTTTAGCCACCTCGTCTCTGCTAGTGACGTAGGACGCAGTGCAGATTTTGTGCAGCTCACCCGGATCCTGGAGACAGAGGACATTCAGAAACTCAGAATCTCACTCAAAACAGCATGGATAGTCCCAGAAAAAGTGATTTTTTTCATAATATGGGCACTTTAAAACTAAAGAAGTTGAACTGTTGTGCAGTGGTATTTTAATTGTTTTTTTGCGTTGCATTCCTACTGTAAGTACACACTTCCATTGCTGCTGGTGTTCCCAACGTGAGCATTACGTTACACCGACATTTGATTGATGCATCACTGCCAGCCGCCACAGCCTTTAACACACAATATGTTACGCCACTGTACAATATACAATATGCAGGGCAGAATTCTGCCGATTTTTTATTAAACTCAAATTACATAAAACACATCTCCATCACAAGCAGAACGCTCCACTTAATTGCTGCCGATTATTGGATTTTTGTATTTGGATTACCGCTGAAAACTGAATTCTTTTTTTTTTTTTGCAGATTTACGTACGTTTTGGGCCACCACATTGTGTTTCAATTAGTGAGACATTTTGTAGTCTATTAGCACCAGCTAATAGAGTACAATACAGACTAATAGCCAGCTAGTCCTGCTGATTCATATCACACCTGTGATATACACTTTGTTGCTGCAGATAAAAAGTGTAGTCAAATAATATAATTCATGTAGAATTATCCACTGTCTTGGTTGTCTGAGGAGAAAAAAAACGGAAACTGTAAAAAAACAAAGAGAGCCGTTTCCCGGGTACACAAACTCTCGATAATGAAGTAAATGAATTAAAGTTAATTACCTTTGTCCATTGTTATGAAAGAAAATCTATGATGATGCCACATGAGCCCCTGTTTAAAATGCCTGTGTTTGTCTTGTAGGTGGTTTTGCAAGGTTCTGATAAATTGTTCATTTAGTGAGTAAAAGCAAAGCTGCTCCTCTGAGACTGAGTGGTGGGAGGCAGAGAGTTAGCGGCAGCAGCAAACGATGGAAACGAGACGGAGATGTTCATTTATTCATTGCATTTCCTCATGCAAAACAGCTGGAGCCGTGTGGGCTTTGCGCGCCGTTAATCCAGCTGGGGAGGAAATGGGCCACAAACACTTCTCCTAGTCTGGCAACAATACGTGAAAGCTGCAGTGATGGCTGAACATCTGTTTTGATGCAATCAGAAGTAGCTTGGTCAGTTATTCCACTCCCACTTCTAATCCCTGCATTTTCTCATATTGACATGATTATTATTAATGAGAGGAAGCCTGGTCTTTGCACTGGCGGCATAAGGTATGACATCTGACAAAAATAAATGAAAAATGAGCTGAGAGATGCTAAAATGTTCCATACCACAACTCATGGGCGATATAAGACCCTTGTAGGGGGGTTCAAGCCCCCTGTATTTCATCCCCAGCCCCCTTAACAATTATAATAATAAAACCCTTTTATTTAAGTCAATTTTAGAGCTGGGGGGCTAGGGGATGTGAAAAGTTATCATGATGATTCCCCGTGCTTTGGCTGACGACTGGGCAGTTGAAATGGGGCTGATTAGAGGCTGAGCCCCCCTAAAGGTCTGATCCGAGAACCCCCTCTGCCAACCCCGTTAGCCATAACGGGAGATTTCTACACAACTCTCATTAAGATTGAATGGACACGAAATTCACCCTGATTGTGGGGGATGAGAGGAAATCGCCAAGGGGAGCGAAACAAAGTTGCCGAAAGTTTAACTTTATTCAAATGAGGACCACTGGAGAACCAATCAGGTCGGCGTGTTTGTGTTTTGGAGGCGGGAGTTTCAAAAAAAGTCTGACCATGATGGCGGAGGTTATCAGGGCTGTATCATGAAACTTTGTATGTGATTAAAATGTTTCTACACCAACATTGGTACTTTTATCAACACAAATTGTGATTTACATGAGAAACGAACTTAGGCAGGGCACATACAACCCTGCATAGACCACTGTATATGTTAAACACTCAAACATTTCAGCTAGCCGGTAGGCTAATTGCTAGCATGTTCGGACATTGGATTTCATTGTAACCTAGCGAGGCAGCTCCAAATGATTCAGCTCTTCTGTTGCGGTCTTGCCGGTTGTTTTTGTGACCACGCCCCCCCAAGGCAAATTTTCATTGGCTAAAATTTGCGAGGTGATTCGCTGTGTGGAACCCTACTGTAAGGCGTCAACATTTTACAAAAACTCAATTTATTAAACTAGTAGCATGTGACACTTTGGGAATAATTTGACAGAAAGACCTTGATTGTGCAATTATCATGGATACATGGAAACAGATTATGGCTAATAATGGCAAATATATCAAGGAAGCTAGGGGGAAATTCATTCAGTATAAAATATTGCACCTGTACTACTGGACACCAAATAGGCTTTTAAAACAGAGATGGGCACCTTTTTGCATCTCATTTAAGAATGCTCTATGGTCAAACTATTTTGGCATAACATACTGGAATTCTTAGGGCCATGGGCAGGAGTAACCATGCCAATATCTCCAAGACTATGCCTCTTGGTAAATAAAACAGAAACCCCAACCCCCTGACAAAAAGCGCATAATCAGTCCTGATGGTTGGGATAGCGTCGGCTGTCAGAATTATATTGAGACACTGGAAATCATCCATAAACCCAACAACGCAGGAGTGGAAACTCCTCATGAGTGAGACAGCATCATATGAGGTTATGTTGGCTAGGACAAGAGACAGAGAGCCTGGGACACTGGGGATTTGGGACAACTTCATGGTCCACCTGATTATAAGATTGTGAAGTGGATTTCTTATGCCATATTTATTTAATTTACTGCTATTTTGTTTGATTGCTAACTAATACTACTGTAATTTTTTTGTCTGCTCAGCCTGTACATTGTAAATTCTTCTTTTTGTTTTTCACATTCCTGACCAGGATAACACACGCTTTGACTGAAACATTATTTCACTAACTGACCTACTCGTCTTATTTGTCTTCTGTAAGCTGTACCAAAGGAGCTGTTGGTTGTCATATTTGTGAATAAAAATTGAAATGACAAAAAAAGAATTGCCCCTGCTACAACTACAAAGCTGGCAGATAATTCTCTGTGGCTAGGTTGCTACTTTTTACATTACATGTGAATAATAAAAGTACAGATTAGTGCAGCTTTAAGCACCAGAACACAACATGTCCAGTAAAGTAAATAAACTTAGGGCATATTTGGGTTGTTTTATAGTAACTCTAGTAGAACTCTGGATTCCTCAGCAGAGATGGCAACAGTACTCACTTCCCGTACTCAAGCAGAAGTACAGATACTTGTGTTAAAAAAAATACTCTGGTAAAAGTGGAGGTACTGATGTAACTTCTTTACTCAAGTAAAAGTAACAAAGTACAGGCATGGAAATGTACTTAAAATATATAAGTAAAATTAGCCTTGCGAAAGACAAAGCTAGCAGGACCAGAAAGATGTTACTATAGCGCACGATGAGAAACTACAGCGGACATGGAAAAAAAGGCTCTTATATATATATCTTATATATATCTTAACCAATATGCCGTTGCTTACATTTTAAAAGGCTGTCTGCCAATAGGCCTAAAACATATAGCTTATTTATTGTGACAGGGACTCCAGGTTAATAAGATTCGGACTGAGTAACAAGATATGAATTCAATTGTGATTCTGTGAGAAGTCTGTATATTACCATCAGATTAGATTAAATTTGGTATTACTTTTTATTAAACTTGTTAGTGAGGACTAGATTAGAACTGTATTTAAAGCTGATTCTGGTTTCCAATTTCGGCCCAGGTGTGTCTGTTAAAACACGGACAGAAACAACATGTGCATGGCTGTGTGTTTGTGTGGTAATAAAAGAAATAAATAACATTGTAAAGGCTACCATACACAATGCAAAGGAATCATATTTGCTAGTAAATAACAATAAACCCACTATTAATTCCATTATCTCAATGCAGTGTAACTGTAGCATACATATAATGCACCTAAAATAAGAAACGTGAGCGAGGGCGTTCGATTCCGCTCTATTCCCCGACATGCACTCACAGTCACACCTGATAGACGACCTTTTGTACAAAATTTTGTAAAATGTAAGGAGTAGATCGTACCGAGATTCGTGTTAAAATGTAAGGAGTAAAAGTAAAAAGTCGCCCAAAAAATAAATAGTGAAGTAAAGTAAAAAAAATCTGGAATATCTACTTGAGTACAGTAACAAAGTATTTGTACTTTCTCATCTCTATTCCTCACTCACATCTGTAAGTCAATTCAATTCAATTTTATTTATACAAAAGTTAGCTCAAGACACTTTACAGCTAGAGTAGATCTAGACCACCCTCTATAATTTATAAAGTCCCAACAATTCTAGTAATTCCCCCCAGAGCAAGCAACTAGTGCAACACTGGCGAGGAAAAACTCCCTTTTAGGAAGACACCTGGGACAGACCCAGGCTCTTGCTAGGGGTGTCTGACGGGGCCAGTTGGGGGTGTGATGCACAGTTGCAATATTAGTCACAATAAAGATAATAGAACAGTGACTACTAATGGTAGTCGTAGTAGTTCGTCATGACAGGAAGAGCAATGCTTTAGGCAGGATGGCAGTAGTCCACAAAGTTGACCAACTCTTGCTAACAATGAATTCCCCCCAATTCCACCTTGTGTGCACCATGTACCTCCAACCACAAACTCTCTCAAACCAAAAATTCTCCTCAAATTGCACTTTTCCCCATCAGCGCTGGATTCACAAAGCAGTCAAAAGGCAGCGATGACACTACACCACCATAGCTATTTCAACGAATATAAACAGCAGACGAGCAGAATATTTAGCAGCAAAACAATGTTTGCTTTATAGCGTAGCTCTCGCCAAAATGCAACCTAGAGTATTTTTGTGAATGTACCCAAATCAAATAATTAGGACGGAAGCGCCACTTTTAAGATTGACCGTATTCTCGTTTTTTGGTCAAATGGGAGTGCTAGGAAATAGAAGGCTCGACACAGCCTGAAACGTTGCCCCACCAGGGGCTCTACACATGAACTCAGCATTGAGAACAACAGGTTTTACACACACACACACACACACACACACACACACACACATGTCCTGTCTGTCTCTTCGCTGTCAGCTATTTAATAAAACAATATGCAGTGAATAATGGCTTAGATGCGGTAAAATAAATACAATACTTGTATTGTATGTATTGGGTGACGTGGCCACTTCAAGCCCCTTTGACTAAGTAATTTATCACCAGATATAACAAATATATGTCACCTTATATTGACAGGCAAATTGCAAATGACACTGGCCAATATTAGGAACTGGTTGAACCATAAACCAGCTACTTTAGCCATGTTTTCAACAGAATTCTGTCTTTAAATGCAAGGTAGACTATGTCAGCCGAATTGTGCAGTAAATTCCAGTCACATCCAGAGTTTAGTTTCCCCTCATCACACCCTGTCCAACATGTAAGTCCTTCAGTCACTCTCAGCTGCAGAAACTCTTCCTCACCGTCTCTCCTGTTGAGTTTGGCGAAGCCCGGCGCGTGACTGCTGGACAGCTGGGACGAGCTCCTGAAGGACGATGGCGGCAGGTTGGACACCAGCGCGCTGTCACACACCTCTGTCAACCAATCACAAAGCAGAAAAAAAAGCATACACGGTTAGGGCTTCACACTTATCTAATGCATACACTGGAAAATCCCATCTTTTAGAAACTCCGTGGCTCAAAATTAAAGCAAACTGACGGAGAAAGAGTTTTCGTCCAATCAATCAAGACGGAAATGAAGAATCCCTGGATTGGCTGTTCATGATTATCGATTAATTTCCTACAATATATCCTTTGTTTTAGGGCTAAGGATCCTTTGTCACATGGCACTGTAACGAGACTGTGCTTCTGACATGTACCCTCTTTATCATCGGTTCCTTACAGCGTTGCTGCATAATGAATCGGATATTGTATTGCAGCTGATCTTGAGGATGTGGATGTGGATGTAATATATCACATACAAACTTCCATAACATGATTATTAAATTGCCCGGTGATCTGTTTTTGCCAAAGCATACATATGATGGGATCAAAAAATATGAGCCAAAAACATAGTTATTCAATATCATCTATTCAGTTTTCCAGATGCTCAGAACATTGCAGATGGTTGAACAGAAGTGAAATGCTTGTTACTAACCTAGCTCTGGGGAGCTTATTCCCAGAGTCCTTATGGGTTGTTTTTTTTCACCCAGCATGTTTCCCTAGATTAGGGAGGCACCAAAATCATAGTTACAGCTGTCGCCATGGTCCTGCTACATGCCCTGCTATGCCCTGTTACACCCCGCTAAGTCCTATGGTGCCCTGCTACGTCCTGTAACGCCCTGCTAAGTCCCAGGTTTTTGTGTCCCAGGGTTCTTCCTCGCCACTGTTGCACTAAATGCTTGCTCTTGGGGGAATTTCTGGAATTGTTGGGTCTTTGTAAATTATAGAGTGTAGTCTAGACCTACTCTATCTTTAAAGTGTCTTGAGAAAAGTCTTATGAATTGATACTTATAAATAAAATTGAATTGAGTTTCAGTGGCAAAATACTTTTGAGTTACAACGGTGTTACTCAAATGGGGGTACCTGTACCCCTAGGGGTACTCTGGAGGACTGCAGGGGGTAAGTGAGACTGTTTTTCAGTTCCAATTAAGTTGTACCGGACCATTGTACTTCTTTATATAAGCTTTTTTTCTACCAAAAATGTGACGTTTTGTTGCCTTCTGTGGACCTATTCCTTCCTTCCTTCCTTCCTTCCTTCCTTCCTTCCTTCCTTCCTTCCTTCCTTCCTTCCTTCCTTCCTTCCTTCCTTCCTTCCTTCCTTCCTTCCTTCCTTCCTTCCTTCCTGCCTTCAGTCTTTTAATTTGAAGTTTTTTCACTAATTATGAAGTTTGTCACTTTTAGCACCCTAATAGTAAAAACTTTGAAAAAAAAAGACAGTAGAAAGAATTCCTTCTTTCTACTGTCTTTTTTTTTCAAAGTTTTTACTATTTTTGAACCTATTCTTACCTTTACTTCCTTCTTTCTACTGCCTTTTTCCAAGTTTTTGTCATTTAAAAAAAAATGTTTTCTCACCTGAGGGACTAGGCTGGCAGGTCGGGGGGTACTTGGCTTAAAACTACTGTTCAAAGGGGGTACATTATTGAAAAAAGCTTGAGAGCCGCTGAGAACACTTACAGGTTCAGAGAAGCAAAAAACAGAAGTAACGGGGGCGGGAGCATCACATTGTTTAGCCTCTATAAAGACCATTTACCAGTTGAAGAGGAGTGGAGTTTAGCATTGAGCTGCAGGTTTAACAGGGACGGAGACGCTGCAGTCTCTCAGTAGATCACATCAGCAGGATGGTACAGGAATGTCTCCTATCTTAGTATGAGGATAAACATTTGTATGGGTCAAATTCATAAGAGTAGATGAAAAGAGCTTCTTCTTCAGATCAACAGTAGAAACAGACTGAGGACATCCCATTATCAGACTGTAGATTATTGCTCTCCATCGCTTAGTTTGAGAGAATTGTTAAAAACAGGGTGGCCTGGTTGGCTCAGTTGGTAGAGCAGGGGCACATATACATAGAGGTTTATGCCTCGACGCAGAAGTCCAGGATTTGAGTCCGCGCTGTGATGATTTTCTGCATTTCTTCCCCTTTTCTCACCATTAAAGGTGGAAAAGCCCCAAAAATTATCTTAAAAAAAGAAATAAAAATCAGAAAACAGAAGGACGGGAAGTCACTGATGCTGAGAGGTGAAAATGATCCACCATCATGCGTTTCAGCTTTTACCCACTGTCCTTTACAAGATAATGTAATACACAAAGATAAAGAAGCCTTTAAATCAAGATCTGTTCCCGGCTTCATCGTCGTTCCTGTTGCATCTGTGGACATGAGGCTGTGAGCGTCAGAGTGGAGTCTGACCATTGAGAAGCAGGTTCCATGTTCCCCAGGTGGAAACAGGTCTGTCAGCTGTAATAGCACCACATCAGATGAATGAACAGGCTAATAAAGTGGATGAATGAATGATGTAATCCCGTGGTGTTATGGAGATGAATGGCGCCCTGGCTTGTTACAGGCTGGATCCCGATGGAGAGCGATCACTGTTGCCAGGAGAAACCCCCACATTTCACACTTTATTGCTTCATGGATGATCGGCTGCAGTAAAAACATCACATATTTTAACCAATGTACAATATGTATCCTTTTAATTGGCTTCTCTCTTGCATACAAACCCATAAACATAGTGTACAAGTACTAAATTGTACCAATTGCAGGCAATTCTCCTGGAAATGTACTTCCATCGATCCACCCTATGGGGAGGGTGATGCAATTTTAAATATATATAATGTTCAGCCCCCTTCCCCAACGGCAATAGTGTTAGTACAGTCTCTTATTCTCTTAACATAAAAATACATTTAAGTAAAACAAATTAAGGCAAGCATGTATTGTAAAATGATGCGCTGCAGCTATACACAACTATATCATGTCATTTGGACAAACAGTAAATAGACATAGTAGAAAATCAACCATGCAGTTGCATTGTACACACAGACACACACACATTTTTATGAATATCATCTTCTCAATAAATATTCACAGCTCTCCTCCTCTTGAGCTCCGAACCGTGAGCTAACGCCAACGCTGCCTCACTCTGAAGCCTCTCTGTTAATGGCTGTTGTTCTCCAGCGCTGAGATAAGAGCCAATTACTCTGATTCTGATTCGCCGGCCCACAACTCCGACAACAAGGCTTTAGCTTCGATTACTCTGTCAACGTTGGGGTACTTCATCTCAACAGCACACCGTCTTCATCTGCCTCTCCATATCCACCACGGTCTGATGATGTCACTTTTTAAAAGAGCAATAACACTCCACTTGGAGAGACGCAATGTCGCAGCAATGCTGGATGATACATCCTGAGTATCCTTAATGAAAGTATCAAAAGTTATTTGATTATTCTGGACGAGACACCATTTTTTTTTGCAGCGGTTTTTCAGGCTGTATTTGAGAAGAAAAGAATGCAAATCATAAATTATCTGTCTGCATTTTGGAAGAGAGAACACAACAGCACCTGAACCCTTTGGGCACACATCATGCTGGGACGTTTTAACAACGACATCGGTACCAAGACTGGGTCGGTTGAATCCCTTTGTGTGTGTTTTTTGAAAGACTAGTTGGTAGTCATTACACAACTATAATTTAAACCATAAATCATATTAAATGAAATTTCCAACCCTATTCACTATATGACATCCCAGGGGTACCATTGATGGTAATGCTTTATTGATGTCATTGAGCTCTTTTACGTTTCATACATGCATATGGAGAGTTTTAAAGGTCCCATAGCATGAAAATGTCACTTTATGAGGTTTTTTAACATTAGTACGCATCCCCCCTGCCTGCCTATGGTCCCCCAGTGGCTAGAAATGGTGATAGGTGTAAACCGAGCCCTGGGTATCCTGCTCTGCCTTTGAGAAAATGAAAGCTCAGATGGGCCAATCTCCCTTTCTCTGCTTTGCCCGCTGCAGCTCTGCCCGTTGCATTCAACACACAATGAAGGGTGATTTTTTTGCGTTGTATCTGATGCTGACAGACACTGCCTGAATGTGCATATTTGATGAGTTTGGAGTGGGACCTGGATGGTAGTCTACAGAGGCCAATTTGTTACAGCAGTTATCAACAACAGAATCCTGACTCCGGATTAAAAATGCAACACCTTCTCACTTACAGTTGAGAACAACTCCCGCATGTTAAGAGTCTGGGTGTCGTCCTGGACAGAACTCTATCATTCAAATCTCATGTTGTCAAGTCAAACTGGACCAAAGCCTGTTTAAGTCATGAGCAGCTGTTTAAAGCAGACAGTTGTTAGTGGGCGGAACCAATGTGCCCTACCGAGTTTCCTCCCGGGGCTTTAAAAAGGAGACAACATCGGAAGTCAAGAGGAACATTAGTTGATGAGAGGTAAAAGGCAAGAGCTACTGATGACCTACAACACCCGAATGGCAGCCGGTTGTTCGCCTGCTACTCCGACTGCTAGAAAAGACTAAACTGCTAAGCATCTTAAAACTCCAAATGCCTTCCTTGGCTGAAGCAATAATTCAAACTGGAACTGTCAAATTGAGCTGCTGAAGTATGGCAAAATGAAAGGAGGGAGAAAAAAGGAAAAGAAGTGTTTGATCATTGAGTAAAATCCATTTCTTTATTTCGGGATGGATGCATCAAATCCCTTTCGAATGGGGAATCTGCACAAAATTTGGAAGATACTTGACACACGTCAACAACATTACTCGTTCTGCATACTTTCAGTTACGCAACATGATAGCACCGCCATACTTGTTAATGTACTCGTCACCCAGGGTTCCAGAGTTTAGCGATTTCAGGGTTTTTTTAATTGTGGGGGGAGGAGCAGGTATATTACAGTAGTCTGAAGAGGTGAAATGAGAGGGAGAGGGCTGTAATCCCTGAGGAGATCATGTGTGGTGAGAGCACAGCCTCGCTGAGGTAGAGAGAGCCGAGCCGTTCAAAAACACAGCGCTGCTTTTTCCCCGGCTGAGCTTTGGCATTTCACCTCCCTGAACACCAGTGGAGGGACCAGTGGAGCACAAACACGGGCAGCTCAGAGGAAAATGGAGCTAAATGTTGAGAGAAAGAAAAAGAGACGGCAGCGGTCCGGAGGGTAATTAACTAGTTGGGATGTGTGCGTCCAAAGCAGCTCCAATGTTCACTCTTTTTTTCTGTTGAGGCCAGTCTCTTGCTCTTTTCAATATCCGTTTTTAATTTTTGATTTTGGCAAACACATTCTTACATATCGTCTCACACAGCTACAGCTGTGCTACTGATAAAGTCACGCAACATATTTTGAGACTTTCCATTCTTCAACTATCCAAATGTTACCCTTCCAAAGTTTTTTTTTTTATGAATAGGGCATAGTTAACTATATATAGTCGAACATGGGGAAGCTCTTCACTCCGTGGTTCACCAGAGTTCTATGGCAAGGAATACCAACAACCCCATACACGTGTATACACACATGCATAGCTAAATATATATCTTTGCACTCATAATATATGTTTTCTCCTTCTGGGCAAAGAAGAAGACTCCTGTTCCAGAAATTTGGATTTTGAATATGTGGTGATCCTCTGTGTTTCCTTCAAACTTGCCGGGGCCGGGAAGCAATGATACCTGTTAGCAGCAGCTGTGAGTCGAAAACCCAAAGGCGGAGCAGTATGTCCTGTATGTCCCTTAACGGCTAATGTACTTCAAGATGGCGCATGAATATGGAGAGTCTACCCCAGTCCATGCAAGTGCAAATGTAAAATTAGGAATTAGAAATACGTTACATATTGAGGTTTTAAAGATTATTCTTTGGGCATTTTTAGGCCTTTATTAACAAGACAGCTGAAGAAATAAAAGGTGAGAGAGAGGGGGAATGAAATGCAGCAAAGGAGCGCAGGTCAGGGTCTACCAACTGAGCTATCCAGACACCCAGGTCCAAGACACTCTTCTTTGAAAAAGGTAAAAAGCCTGTATGTGGATGGCTATTTCATATTGAAAAGGTTAGTACATTAAAAAGCTGGGTTACAACCCACATGTAGTGGCTCAAACAGCCTTCTTCATGGTGTTTTGTTTTCTTTCTGTCAGCCTTAACATCTAATCGAGGGTGTTTTCTCCTGGCATTTACATTCTTGGCATCCAGGTTAATAGAAAAAAGCGTTGACATTTATAAATATGCCAACAGAAACCAACAGTACGGGCTTCAAGATGTCTGAGCTATAATACACTTACAGCAGAAAGCCACGAGAAAGCCTATTATGGAGAGTAAAGCAAGGAAAATGAGAGCTGCTTAGCTTCAAGATCACTTCAGATACAATTACAGGAGGTAAACGGAGGCAAAGAGGTGATGGGGGACACGAAGGAAAGCAAGGTTTGCTTATACCAGAAAATGGGACTTGATTCTGCTGTCTTAAATCTGCTATGGAAGAAAACAACATACTAAGGAAAGGTCATTATGGGACTGGCTCTAGTGGCTGTAATTCTGCACCAAGGCTGGATTTCGGGAAAGAGACTTCAGATACAGTAGTAGGGGACCACAAGGTCTATATAAAAGAGACTTCAGATACAGTATTAGGGGACCACAAAGGTCTATATAAAAGAGACTTCAGATACAGTATTAGGGGACCACTAAGGCCTATATAAAAGAGACTTCAGATACAGTATTAGGGGACCACTAAGGTCTATATAAAAGAGACTTCAGATACAGTTTTAGGGGACCACTGAGGTCTATATAAAAGAGACTTCAGATATATTAGGGGACCACTGAGGTCTATATAAAAGAGACTTCAGATACAGTATTAGGGGACCACTAAGGTCTATATAAAAGAGACTTCAGATACAGTATTAGGGGACCACAAAGGTCTATATAAAAGAGACTTCAGATACAGTATTAGGGGACCACAAAGGTCTATATAAAAGAGACTTCAGATACAGTATTAGGGGACCAATAAGGTCTATATAAAAGAGACTTCAGATACAGTATTAGGGGACCACTAAGGTCTATATAAAAGAGACTTCAGATACAGTATTAGGGGACCAATAAGGTCTATATAAAAGAGATTCAGATACAGTATTAGGGGACCACTAAGGTCTATATAAAAGAGACTTCAGATACAGTATTAGGGGACCACTGAGGTCTATATAAAAGAGACTTCAGATACAGTATTAGGGGACCAATAAGGTCTATATAAAAGAGACTTCAGATACAGTATTAGGGGACCACTAAGGTCTATATAAAAGAGACTTCAGATACAGTATTAGGGGACCACTAAGGTCTATATAAAAGAGACTTCAGATACAGTATTAGGGGACGACTGAGGTCTATATAAAAGAGACTTCAGATACAGTATTAGGGGACCAATAAGGTCTATATAAAAGAGATTCAGATACAGTATTAGGGGACCACTAAGGTCTATATAAAAGAGACTTCAGATACAGTATTAGGGGACCACTAAGGTCTATATAAAAGAGATTCAGATACAGTATTAGGGGACCACTAAGGCCTATATAAAAGAGACTTCAGATACAGTATTAGGGGACCACTAAGGTCTATATAAAAGAGACTTCAGATACAGTTTTAGGGGACCACTGAGGTCTATATAAAAGAGACTTCAGATAGAGTATTAGGGGACCACTGAGGTCTATATAAAAGAGACTTCAGATACAGTATTAGGGGACCACTAAGGTCTATATAAAAGAGACTTCAGATACAGTATTAGGGGACCACTAAGGTCTATATAAAAGAGACTTCAGATACAGTATTAGGGGACCACAAAGGTCTATATAAAAGAGACTTCAGATACAGTATTAGGGGACCACTAAGGTCTATATAAAAGAGACTTCAGATACAGTATTAGGGGACCAATAAGGTCTATATAAAAGAGACTTCAGATACAGTATTAGGGGACCACAAAGGTCTATATAAAAGAGACTTCAGATACAGTATTAGGGGACCAATAAGGTCTATATAAAAGAGACTTCAGATACAGTATTAGGGGACCACTAAGGTCTATATAAAAGAGACTTCAGATACAGTATTAGGGGACCAATAAGGTCTATATAAAAGAGATTCAGATACAGTATTAGGGGACCACTAAGGTCTATATAAAAGAGACTTCAGATACAGTATTAGGGGACCACTGAGGTCTATATAAAAGAGACTTCAGATACAGTATTAGGGGACCAATAAGGTCTATATAAAAGAGACTTCAGATACAGTATTAGGGGACCACTAAGGTCTATATAAAAGAGACTTCAGATACAGTATTAGGGACCACTAAGGTCTATATAAAAGAGACTTCAGATACAGTATTAGGGGACGACTGAGGTCTATATAAAAGAGACTTCAGATACAGTATTAGGGGACCAATAAGGTCTATATAAAAGAGATTCAGATACAGTATTAGGGGACCACTAAGGTCTATATAAAAGAGACTTCAGATACAGTATTAGGGGACCACTAAGGTCTATATAAAAGAGATTCAGATACAGTATTAGGGGACCACTAAGGTCTATATAAAAGAGATTCAGATACAGTATTAGGGGACCACTAAGGTCTATATAAAAGAGACTTCAGATACAGTATTTGGGGACCACTAAGGTCTATATAAAAGAGATTCAGATACAGTATTAGGGGACCACTAAGGTCTATATAAAAGAGATTCAGATACAGTATTAGGGGACCACTAAGGTCTATATCAAAGCATCCCAAAAGCACCATTTCATGGGACTTTTAACCCTCCTGTCAAATTTGAACCCTTTCCAAAAAGTTTATATATCAGAAATTTGGGTTTCTTTCAAACACATTTTCCAAAAAAGTAACGTGGATGGTTCCTAACAATGCTACTCACAAGTTTCATAAATAATCAGTTCACTGCTTTCATTGAATTTGCGTGTTTTTTTTGTCAATTTAATTGGTAAAAGAACTTTAAAAAAGTGACTAAAATGTGAAAAGATGACAAAAAAGTAACCAAATGTCAAAAAAAGTGACCAAAAAAAAACCCACGAAAATTTCAAAAGGCTCAGAAAAAGTCGACAAATGCTGAAAAAGTGAGAAAATCATTGGGCAGGGTGGGGAGACACAACAGGGTTTGAGAAAGACAACCATAACCTTTGATAAAAGGTTTTTCATTTTAAATTTTTACTAAGAAAAACAAAAATTTTCAGTGGCATGAAAAGAAAACACTTAAGTAAAGTACAAGTACCTCAACATTTGGACTTAAGTACAGTACTGGAGTAAACGTATTCGTTTACATCCCACCACTGAAACCATTATATTTTCATTTGAGGGATGGGAAATGTATTCTCACCTCAACAAAATACCCCCATCAAATGAATTGTTAATGGTTTCTGCTGCTTGAGGAGGATTTAGAGGGAGTCGCGTCAATCCATCCACAGTGTCACTTTTATCACTGGGGGGGGGGGATAAACTGTGGAATCAAAAGGCAGTAAAAAGTCTTAAAAGATATATATTTTTTTAAACCTCCCGGAGTGCCGAGGCCTTGGCGCTGTCAAGCACGATTAATCACCACTGACATGATAGGCAGACCGATACTTGGCTCATTCACCTGCGTTCTGCCCTTCTTTACTGTTTTACTGAATAACAAAGCTCCAGCCCACAGAGTCCAGGACGGAGCCGGAGACCCTGAATACCGATGAGCTCCATCCATCAGCTCGACAAACAGAAGTGAACAGAAGGTGCTGCACTTCTGGCTCTATAAGCCCCACACACCCGGAGTTCAGTTCTCTCAGTGTGAGCCCACTCTGTTAAGGACAAACTCAGGAGCAGCACAACTCGTTCCATACATGAAAAAGGTTTGGGAGACTTTGATTAAGCATTTAATGGAATCTCAATTGAGGAGGAAATTATGCAGGCAGTACAGTTTGACCATGATGTGCTATCGTGTCGTGCCGTCCCCAACTCTCTGAAGGTGTAACCACTAGTTCTCAACCTTTTTTGGCCCAGTGCCCCCTCCCAATCCATTATCCAGGTCCCTAACCGTCCCCCATGAAATCAGATGTAGGCGAATTGCCACAAATAATAATGATTATGCCCTAATGTTCAAGGCCTGTATGGCTGCGGCCTGGAGCGTCGTCCTGTCTCATGCCTTCCTGTCTCATGCCGTCCCGTCTCATGCCGTCTTGTCTCATGCCGTCCCGTCTCATGCCGTCCCGTCTCATGCCGTCTTGTCTCATGCCGTCATGTCTCATGCCGTCTTGTCTCATGCCGATGTGTGCCCAACGTTAAGTTCATAGGGTCAAAAATACAAAATCGCGAATTATTTCCCAGACGGAGTCACGGGTAAGCTTGTGACCACGTTTGTTGCAATCAATTGAAAAACGTTAAAAACTGGTAGCCTAACAATTTTAGCCATACATAAAGTTTTCTGTTTTCTGAATGTTATTGTTGTGTTCCTGATGTTAACGTACATTTGCTGAAACCTGCATCAGCGATGCAGCCGTTTCTGCCAACAAACGGCAGGATTCCCTGAGGAGGGATAGCATGGATCTGCACGCACAAGAACAAGAATACAAAAATAAACATGTTACACTGTGTTTTATTTTTATATTCCATATTGTTTTCACACTTCGCTGGGACATTGCAGCATGGCGAGAGGGCATGAGACAGGAGGCTCCAGGTTGCAGCCATGGAAGGATTTTTTTAGTTTGCCTAGTATTTTATTCCAGACCCGAGCTTTTATTTTGAAAAGTAGAAGCCCAGGGACATAGAAGCACCAGGCAGGATGGCAGAAGGAATTTTTTAGTTTGCCTATAATCTGCATTTATTTTATAGACAGACATATATTTTTCAGTATTTTATTCATCAGTATGATAGACTACATTTATCTTGTAGGCATATTTTTTTAAGTATCTTATTCATTTGTATGATTGCAGTTACTGTTTAGTTAAAAAAACATTTAATATTTCAAGTATTTTATTCATTAGCAGGATAGAGCTTGTTTTATTCAAGACGCGAGGCGGGACGGCATGAGACGGGACGGCATGACATGGGACGTTCCAGGCTGCAGCCTCACAGTCTTGTAATTTTAGGCATGTTATTGATATTTTTGCAGTTTCAATTGCTGGCGAGCCCTAAAAAAAGGGTTCTGTTTGGTTCCCACATGTCAACCAGGAGCGTTCATCAACTTTTTCAATAAATGCAAATTTGAAATAAACAGTGATTGACATGCAGCGCCTACACCCCCAGTAACTTAATGAGAGCCTGTGCCCTCACCGCGGCGGTTACTAGACTAAAACGAAATGAGAAAAACTAAAATAATGACCTCATTAGAGGAGCTGTGGCAACATGCATCGGCTGTAGAGATGTACAGCAAGCCAAAAAAAATAAAACGCTAATGTTTTTATATATTCAATGTTCGATTCATATTCTGGCCGTGATATACATAGAACAAGCTGATTAAAACTGCTGAATTATTCAACGGGAGCTCAGTGTGTGTTCTCAAGCTGCCTGTGGTCCGACTTGTTAATTGATTAATTGAAATGCAGAGCAGCGTACTGCGCTAACTAATACCCTGAAGGTAAAGACATGGCAGGAGCTCTCCTCTTCTGGTTTAATTAGCGTTGCTTTGACACGTCATTAATAGCACAGGATGAGAGAATCTGATCGGGCTTCACAGCAACATATGGCACACCTACCACCTACAGCCGCACTGCAACTGCAAACACCTGACCAAAGTGTTTCATGCTTTTTTTTAGATTGTGCACTTATGCTGAAAACCCTTGAGCACATAGAAGGCCATATTTCAACGATCTAAGCGCATTGGCGTGAAGCACGTGGCGCATGTGCGTTTAGGGCGTGTCCGAATCCACGTTTGCAAGTTTGACGGCGGAAAAAAGGGTCCGTGCGTCGGGCGCATGGTTCAAAAGGGTTGTACTAATCATAGGTGTATTCTGGGCGTAACATGCCATCAACCAATCAGAGCGTCATCTCCCCAGTCATGTCTTCCCATCTCTGGGAAACCATTTCAGGTGACTACCTCTTGAAGCTCATCAAGAGAATGCGCAAGAGTGTGCAAAGCAGTAATCAGAGCAAAGGGTGGCTACTTTGAAGAAACTAGAATATAAGACATGTTTTCAGTTATTTCACACTTTCTTTGTTAAGTACATACTTCCATATGTGTTCATTCATAGTTTTGATGCCTTCAGTGATAATCTACAATGTAAATAGTCAATAAACAAAACATATTGAATGAGAAGGTGGTTTCAAACCTTTGGCCTGTACATCATGTCTAGTTATTAGAATTATATAAGAGATGCTTATCAGGGTATAGGGCCAGTATCTACAACCTACATACAATATTGATTACAGGACAACGACTTGACAGGTATGTTACTGATCCTGCCGCAGTCAATTGCTGATTCCCATACCGAGAGTTGAACCCGGACCACCTGGGTGAAAACCAGGAATCCTAACCGCTAGACCATGTGGGAGTTGCTACAATATCATCACAGGGATTTCATGAATCAATTCATAGTCTGGCTGGAAATAGGCCTTCTTGTGAACATGAACGGAAAAGATTCTTAAGTAAGTTTTATCTTGAAGCTTTTAGTGTTATTTTGGCCTGTACTGTATAGCAGTGGCTATTTGTTTTTTATACAGAGAAAATGAAGTAAGTCCACCTTGTAGGCTGAAACACTAGAAACCATGGTGGCACTCCATGTTCCCAAACTACAACACTGAATATTCTTTGGTTATTTCCAAGATAAAAAGCTTAGATTTAGAAATGTTAGATATTTATCTTGTTTTAAGATAAAATTTCTTATTTTAAGTGTTCAATTTTACACTATAATCTTACATCAAGCAAGCTTGTCAAGTGAAAATCATCTTTCCTTTACTTGTTTTGAGCACCTTTTCCTTCAGTTTAGTGTTTTTATCTTGTTTTTAGACAGCCCTTTTTGCAGTAAAGGCAGTAGTGTCACGTTGAATACATCTCTACCGGTCGTGCTAAGCTATTGCGATGTGCGTCTCCACCTTTCATGCAATAAGAATGTCCTGCAGCAGAAAGAGAGACAAAGTCTAATTGTAAGCTCTTCTCCAGCTTCAGATGGTTCACAAAATGCACATTATTTGTACAGTGAGTAGCCCACACACACACACACACACACACACACACACACACACACACACACACACACACCTAATGCATACACCACTCTGCATCAATCTACCGCATGCCTTTGAAAGGATGAAACAATCCTCCTCAGTGAGGCTCATCACGCCGAGCAGCCATGTAGGAGGCTGTGTGGGAGACAGACATCAACCAAATGAAGTCATCAAAAGCAGCATTTAAAAATCTCTTCATCTTCAAAACTGCCAGGTTCAACTGGCATAAACACAGACGAGAGAGTTGAAGCGAGCTGCTGACAAACAGGACTTAATTAAAAATTTGGTAATTTTCTTCCGTCATTCAGGCAAAAAGACCACAAATATCATCATGCAGGCAGCTTGGCAAAAGGAATTAATGTCAGGAGTGAGACATTTAATGAAATGGGACACTTGGGATAGGAACTGGAGAAGAAAAAACGCTAGCACGGCTTCAGTTGACGGAGTTGTAACGCCAGAACAGGACACGGCAAACTTTTTGTTTCCCCTGTGCAATCCACTGATCTAAGGATAAGGTTTTCTATAATGAGACACATGAAGCCTTGCTTCCACACACCCATCCTTCCACCTCGACCGCCTGCTTGGTGTTTGGCAGTGGTATCCCAACGTTGCGCTAGCCCATATTTTTCATTTTGAAAGGACGAAAAACGAACTAGAGAACTAATTTCTTGACACATGAACTCCAACCCTAACTTGTCTTGAAATACATAAATGTTTCTGACTTGTTTTTAATGTTTTATGACAAGTCAATGACACTCTTAAGTAGATACCTTTGAGTAAAGTGTAACCCATTTCTTTAACCACCAGTAGTGGCGCTGTGGAGCAATGTTTTGAGGTCCCCAAAATGTTTTTTCATCATGATCATCATTTTTCACCACCAGCAGAGGTGTCAAGATACATATTTCTGCCAAGTGCACAGAGTGGCGATAGAAATGCACCAACAGAAGGGAAAATGACGGCAGTCCACCTAAAACAAACTACAATTGCACACTCCAGACTGCTACAGCCAGACTTAACACTTGTGTTGTCTTCCCGTCAACCATGAAAAAAACATTATTATTATTATTATCGCTTTTTCTGACATTTTTGTCACGTTTTCAATGTTTTTTCCAAAGTTTTGGAACATTTTTAATGTTGACAATGGTTTCAGCGCTTATTTCAATAGCCCATTTTTTGTAACAAAAAAATAATAATAATTCACTGAAAATGGGTCAATTTGACCCAAGGACAACATGAGGGTTAAGACCACTGCTGGGCACATTACTTGAAAAATGTGATCAATTGCATACAACATAAGTTTTTTTTACACTACTCAACAGAAAAAAGTGATTACCAGCACATTATTTCAAACTCCAAAACCACCACACCACACATTGGGCTGGGCAATATATTAATATTATTTTGATATTGTGATATGAGACTAGATATCGTCGTAATATTGTAATATGGCATAAGTGTTGTCTTTTCCTGGGTTTAAAGGCTGCATTACAGTAAAGTGATGTACTTTTCTGAACTTACCAGACTGTTCTAGCTGTTCTATTATTTGACTTTTCCACATTACTGATGATTATTTATCTAAAATATAAGTGTGAAGATATTTTGTTAAGCACCAATGGTCGGCGCAATATCGCCCAGCCCTACCCACACATCATAGCTTCTATATCTTCTGTGTTTAACACGTAGAAATCCCAAGGTCCCATGGCATGAAAATTTCTGAGGCTTTATTTAACATTAATATGAGTTCCCCCAGCCTGCCTATGGTCCCCCAGTGGCTAGAAATGGTTTTAGGTGTAAACCGAGCCCTGGGTATCCTGCTCTGCCTTTGAGAAAATGAAAGCTCAGATGGGCCGATCTGGAATCTTGCCCCTTATGAGGTCATAGAGGGCAAGGTTATCTCCCCTTTCTCTGCTTTGCCCGCCCAGAGAATTTGGCCCACCCATGAGAGAGAGAGACATCATGGCTTTCAAACGAGCAAAGTGGCAGTTGGTCATGGCCACACCCTCAGCCTCCATCTTGACCCCCCCCCCCCTCCTCAGAAGCTACAGACTCAGAAATGGCACATACTAAGGAAAGCTCATTGTGGGACGGGCTGTAGTGGCTGTAATTCTGCACCAAGGCTGAATTTTGGGAAAGAGACTTCAGATTCAGTATTAGGGGACCACTAAGGTCTATATAAAAGAGACTTCAGATACAGTATTAGGGGACCACTAAGGTCTATATAAAAGAGACTTCAGATACAGTATTAGGGGACCACTAAGGTCCATATAAAAGCATCCAAAGAGCACCATGTCATGGGACCTTTAACCCAAACCATGATCTTTCCTAAACCTAAACATCCTAACCTTCGTTTTTGTGCATACACATAAACTAGCCTGGACATCCAGACGTAAATACGAAAGATTAAGAGTCTGGCATTGAGTAATGAGTCGACCATCTCGAGGGGGGCACCAAGCGTGCATTTGAAAATCTCACTGCACGCAATTGGATGACACTACAACCAATCACAACAAAACACTGGGTGACGTATCCAGGGCCCCATACGCTTAGCTACGAGCGGAGCTAACTGGTAGATTAAACTGTCGTCATGTGTTCAGCTCGCCTCTGGCCCGCCTATATCAGATATACCGATGTGATTGGTGCAGCTCAGCTACAAGGGTATAGTTAATGAGCAGCATTACTTGAAGCCAGAGTAACTCGCTGTGCAAATTCAATTTTTGCAAAGTTCTCGTGAGAACTCTGGATTTCCAGGGTATAACCAAATTGCAACTGTTTCACAACATTAAAGGAGAATTCAGGTGGATTCCAACAAGTAGCTTTGTTGTTTGGAAATTTGGAGTGCTGTCAGTAGAGAGAAAAACCAAACTAATCAGTGCTGTCTACACACGAGTTATCCTTCTGCTAGAGTTAGCACCCAACAGGCTTAAACAGGGCAAGTTTTAAATGTGTTTTTAGCCTCTAAACATGTTAAAAATTTCATTATGAGTGCCTACCCATATGTAGTGATTCCTTCTGGGTGAACACAGTGAATCTGACTGCTGGAGATGTGACAGAAAGGCATAAAAGTTGGGTTAACCCAAACCTCTGTTCATTTCCAGTTTTCTGGTGAAGTCCACACTAGTCGATTATCAAACTTATACAATCCAATATTCCAAAATGTATTTTTTTCCACAAAAAACGATTTGCTGTGATGTCCTTAGTAATGACTGGCTGTTACCTGACACCACAGTGGAGCCAGGAGAGGTACAAGAGTTCAAGAGCTATTGAGCATGCTCACAGGTAACTAAGCAACAGTGGGCTCTTGAACTTTTGACTTGCTGCAGCCAGCCGCTCTGCTCTCCTGGCTCCACTGTGGTCCCCTGGTTTGCCACTGTGTAGCCTCTTTACACCTCCACGAACAGGAGCTGCAGTCGCAGCATCTACTTAGTGCTACTTTACAGCCGTCCTCCCACAGGAGACATTAGAAGATGAGTGCTCTTTAAAAAAAAAAAAAAAAAAACTTCTCTGCAGATAATATTGGTGTTCTCCATCTTCCCCTGCCTGTCAAACCGCCAGAGCTCAGCTCCTCCGCAGACTGGAAACACAAAGGCTACCGACTAAAAGAAGAGTTTCTGTCCTTTCCAGAAGTTGAGCCAGCCACTTTTACACTTCACGGGACAGTGTAATTGGAGGGTAGCTGGGTATAAAGTCCTGACAGACCCCAATTAGGGCAGACATATAGGATATGGTGGACCTCTCCTGTCATAGCTTGTTGGTCGCGTCCTTGTGAATGCATTGTTCTTAAACATCTGAGGGAATAAAAAGTTCAGTACAAAGAGATCCCAGTCGCATGGATAAAAAAAACTTGGGATTTGAAAATCCTAAATTGCCCAGACTGCAGACATAAGAGACCCTTCAGAACACAGCCTTTACACCACATAACACATTAGAGTGACAAACCATGTACTTCACAACCAAGAGACTTCATACTTCCTGTCAGAACAATGCTGGTGCTGGTTGTGTAGGTGGTGTAGCTCCAGAGTAGACCAGCATGGCACACATTTGTTGTCTGCCTTGAATGGAATCTTTTGAAAGAGCTCTAAGCGTCATATCTCTGCGTTGATAACGCACTTTACAGAAATTTAATTTGTTTTGTTGCTTGGTACCCTAAGGGCTCCATCTGCTCCCCGAGGAGCAGCATCAGACAGCATCAGCCATATGTTCATATGTTCACATGTGTTTGATGATGACTAATACAGTTTAAATCCCTGATGGGAACATCTTTCTTCTTGCCTTTACTAGGGAAGGGTTGAAGGATGTGCAGAATGCAGTAAGTGCTGCGCCCACATCGTTTAAACGGCAAATGCACCTGTGCCCAAGGGCGTGCTGGTCTTACATGGAGGTGAGTTCAGGTGCATCCTGGGCGTATTGCTATTATGAGGCAGCGGAAAGTGATCGCGCCATTGACCAAAAAACCTGGTCTAAAGGCAATAGCCTTTAGCCTTTGTTATTTTAACAGCGTATTAGTAAAAGCGTCTAGGGACGGGACGCGCAGCAGCACATGCAAACGAAAACATATAAAAATATGATGGTGCAAATCCTCCATCATAAAAGCAATGCGCTTCACGCCGTGCATTTAGATTGTTAAAATAGGGCCCCTAGTGTCATTATGGACATTACTATTGACCCATGTCATAATGTGATGTACTGGATGGGACCAAATGTCCTCTAAAACTGTAAATTAGACCACATAGAACAAAACACCCTCACACCAGGAGTGATAAACCATGCAATCAAAAATATTACCATGTGCAACACTGTAAATACAATTTCCCTCCTCCCTATCCCTTGCTGCTGCAACAGTGTGAATTATGGAGGATTCTGAATGTTGAATCCTTAATAAACATCAGTTACAGATGATAGAACTCACTCCTGAGTCAAATGCTGATTCTTTTTTCGATTAAGCTGCAGGCGTCATTCCAGAGTATATCTTGTCTCATCCTTTCTATTCTTTCGGAAGCCCTGTTGTCAGGTTCAGAGGTTAAGACGCTCCACAACCACACAGCTGCTTTCAATTACTTTATTCTGGGATCTTCAAGGGAGAATCCGCCACCCTGGCGTCCACCCTTAAAATATGTCTCATAAATATACATTAACATGAATCCAACACATTTGAAAACAACTTTGATGATATTTTTACTGGTCTATAGTTAAGGAAGCCACGATGGCAGCCATCCACAGATACAGATAAGGTAATGGATTCACTGTGCCTTCCTCATGTATATTTGACATTTAGATGTGATGATATATGATAACGCAGCTTAGTGTTGTTGGGCACCTTAAAAAGGCCCGTGTTAAGGCTTTCAGGCCACCCTCCACGTTATTGTAGGCCCAGTTTATTATGCAACTTAATTCTATATATTAAAGGCGTTTTTCCATTACATGGTACCTGCTCGACTCGACTCAACTCTACCCGCCTTTTTTGTTTTTTCATTATGAAAAAAACCTGGTACTAGCTAACAGGTACTTTTTTTTTTGTATCGGCTCAGTCAAGGTTCCAAGCGAGCAGAGGCAATACCAAAAGGTGACGTGAAAACCTGCCGACTACTGATTGGTCAGAGAGAATCGTCACTAATCACTGCGTCATCATTGTTAGCAACAGATGGGGGTGTCCTGAACATACCCGTCATTTTTAAGTGGTGAGCCAGCAGTGATTTATTCTTGCTGGCTCCAGCTTGTTTTGAAACTAAATTTGTCTTCCGGGTGTGGCAACAGCCCCACACTGAGAATGAAAAACAACACCCCTTCGACAGTTTCCTGTAGCGTTGCAATGACGACCAGCCATGCTCGCCTCACGCATGAGGCGGTACTACATCTGCAAAGGGAAATGGAGGATGGGACACCGCCAAGTGGGGTAAGCCTCTCCTCTGTAAGCATAGCTCCCATGGCGCCATTTTAATACTACGAAGCACACACCCACCATTACCATTCCATTGACTGCCATTCATTTTGACATCACTTTGACAGCGAATAACTTTCCATCTGAAGCATTTAAAGACTATTTGTCCGTTGTTTATTTCTAAAGAAACACGACAATGTATAAAAGGCTCCATTACCTTGTAGCTCACATTTTGGCTCCGTAGCAGACGTTTTTGTAATAACAGGCTAACGATTGTGACAAATCACCGTATTGTCAGGAGAAGCTTGCAGACAGTTTTGACTTACATTAGCTGTTTAGGTTGAATTTTAGCAATAATTAGCCTGTGCCTATATTATCTCCTAACATATACCTATGCTCGCCGTCTCTCCTGATTGGGAAATATTGAGATTTCTCTTTGCACAGCTACAAGAAGACTTACAACTTTCAGACAGGTTGCTTACGTCACATCTACGTCTTCAAGCTCAGTTGGAGGCTGCGCAGTAACGCTCAGCCGTCACCGGAAAAGAGCTTCTAATAGACTTCACTGGTCTCTGTCCAGAACAACGGGATCTGTTGGTTCATTTCTTTAACTGTCTATGGACACCGCGGCTGAGCCGAGCCGAGCAGAGCTGGTATTAGTAGTGGGTAAGCGCCATAAATGTAGGAGGGGGTCCTTGCTTGTGTCTTTTTCAGGTTAGGGGTCCTAAAAACAGTTGCAGACCCCTGCTCTAATTGATAATACAACTCAGGTTGAAATTGGTTTGAACAATGCTGGAAACTCCATGATGTCACCAAACTCATGAAAGTAATAGCAATGATGACACAGCCTGGTCACGAAATGTTACCAGCGCATTACGTGGTGGTGGCGCGACGATGGCCACCATGGAAAACAATGCCAAAGTAAAGTCAATGAGAAGATGACGTAGCATTAAGAGCGACAACAATAGCGAGTAGTATGAAAGCCCGAAAATCCGCGTAGGGAGGTTGGTTGGGGGGGTGGATGGGTTAAACAACACAGGACTTTGGGTTAGTGTGTCTAAACCCAACCTGTTGTTGTTTTCCTAAACCCAACCTGTTGTTGTATCGCCCACCCACGACCTTTCACTTAACTTAAGGGCCCATGTTAATTCCATGGTTACGTGAATCTGCCACAGATTTTAAGAGAGTGAGGGGCCGTGTTCATTTAACAGAAATCAGTAAGATCAGGTTGGATGACAGCGTAAACTTCTGCTGAACCTCAAAGCTCCTTGATACTCAGTGGCCGGAGATTTCATGCTGTGGACACTGTGTTTCTCACCATGGACATGTTGGATGGTCTTCTTTGTCAACATGTGGACTTAACCCTTGTGTCGTCTTCCCGTCGACCATGTGACTTTATGTTTTTTCTGAGTCCAAATTAAAAAATAAAAATCTTTCATCAATGTTTTTGTCACTTTTTTCAACGTTTTTTTTTTGTCACGTTTTTATAGATTTTTTCCTGCACTGGTCTCATCCAGCGTCCCACTCCCTCAGATCCTCTTCCTCCATACACCCCTCTGTCCCCTCCGCCCATCTCACCACCATGGGGGGCAGAGCATTCAGCCGCTCTGCTCCCCGTCTCTGGAACTCATTACCCCCAACTCAGAAACATTGGGCGTTTCTCAATACCAAGTAAGCAAAGAACGGACTTGTGTTCTTGGGGAGACCGTTCTTGCTGGTTGTACCTGGAAGAATGAACTCGCGAGTTCAGAAGCACACAAAACGCTGTTGACAGTTTTTGAGACGAAGCATTCTTTCTGTTATTGCGCAACACCCCCAGCACAGAGAGCGCTGGTCCAACACACAGAGGGCGCTTGGTTTCCTCAGTTGTCCCCCGATAAAAACAATTACAACAATACACAGAACAAAACGCTGAATGTAATGAATGAAATACAGAATAACAGCGGTAAAAATTGTTTTAAATATCTTACAGTTGTGAACCTGGCTTATCTCTGCCATTGTCGCTGCTGCAGTGGTCTGTCTAAATGAGGGGCAGGGGGGGTCTGTGAGCTAACTGACCGGCTCGCGAGAGTCGTTCCCGGCTGGCGAGCTTGCTACGCCCGCCGGGGATTGCGGAGCTTTCCAACTCCGAAGGCTTTTTTAATTCACCATCAATTTTCGTTAAACTGCCCATATTCAAAATCTACACAGTTGGTTTCTTGCCTTAAAACGTCTTAAAATGAAATTATTGATTTTAATAAAACACGTAAATTGTGAAAAACTTTCCACTTCTGTTGTATCTGTGTACCGGAAACCATCCGCGCTTTACACCCGAATTGAATTCTGGGATACCGGCCCTGCCAAGTTCACACAAGTTACCATCCGATGTATCCTCGGTAAAATGGGCGTGTCGAGAACACATCCGGGAATTTGAACTGTTCTTGGCGAAATGCTAACTTGTGTATTGGGTCAGTACTTTGGCGACTGAACATGACGTTTCACAAGAACACAAGAACACAAGTCCATAGAAGAACACAGATTGAGAAATGCCCCTTGATTCCACTTAAATATCTATTGCTCTGCCTTTTCTGTGGTATTGTTGTATAGTATTTTTTTGTTGTTGCTGTTTTTAATGCCGAGACAGGCGCCGTTAAATAACATGTATATTATTATTATTACCATTTCTCATTGTATTTTCCCACATTTTATAAGCTTCTTCCCACATTTTTGTGACTCTTTCCAACTTTAATTCTATCATTTTTTTTTTCAACCGTGCAATTTTTTTTTTTTTCTGGATCCAAATAAAAAAAAAAATTCAACGTTTTGGTCGTCTTTTCACAATGTTTTTGTCTCTTTTTTCACCGTTTTTTGTGTTCCTTCTTATGAAGTTTTATTGATTTTTCCTGCATTATTTTGACATTTTTTAATGCATTTCCCCCACATTTTTAAGCTTTTTCCAACATTTTTAAGCTTTTTTCACCATCCTTTCATATTGTCTTTTTTCAAATGCTATAAAATTCAATAAAACACCCAAATTCAATGAAAGTAGTGAACTGATCATTCATTTTACTTGCTTTATGGAACCATCCATGTTATTTTTTTTGGACAATTTGGTTGAAAGGAACGCACATTTCTGATATGAATTTGAATGTGGGTCAAAATTGACCCAAGGTTGAACGAGGCGGTTTTAGGTCTACTGCCCTCATACATTGTGACCTACATCTTCGGACAGTCTTCGGTCTCAGGATCTTTTCTGGCTGTCCTTTCCAAAGGTCAGAAGAACTCAACTGCTGCTCCTCTACCTGGACCAAGTCACAGGAAACCTTGATATGAGCTGCTCTCATTGGTCCATTTGAAGAAGATGCTAAATGACTCCGAGTCAGACACATCTGGCTGTAGATGATTTGCCTGACGTGTTGAGGACTGCGGTTGACTTTGGGAACCATTTTGCTGCTTTAGCTGTTTTATGTTTTTAATGTCTTGTGGACTTTTTTGTGTCTATGCGACTGTTCTGCTGCATGTCTTTGACAGGACACTCAATGAGTGTTTTTTTGTTGTCTTTTTGTGGTGAAATGAAGGTACAAAAAATAAATAACTTGCCAACCCTAACACTTCAATCATCAATAAAGGTCCTATTGTCACCAGAGATATTTCCAGCCCAATTGTATTCAAGGAATATAAAAAAACAACAAAAAAACAAAGAAGTGGTGGCTTAAAGTATGAGTTGACACATGAGAAATGAAAGCTGCTGACGAGCATGTAGCCGTGAATACATAGAGACATTGATTGGGTCTTTTATTTTATAAGGAATTCAATGTTTGTATAATTAATAAATGAGTTAAATTTAGTGCACAGAAGATTTCTTACATACCACTACTTACATACCATGGGAGGTCCACTGCCAATAAATTGGGCCACATATCCTTCATAAATCCACTGTAACCTTTACTTTAATAATCTGATTGGATGTTGTATTGACTGAGAGCAGAGTGTGAGGACCGCGGAGGAAATACCAGTTTGAAAGAGGCTGTTTCTTCACATTTCAAATATCAGTAGAATCACTTTTTTATGCGCCAGGCATTAATATTAATACCAGTGCAATCTTGCAAAAACCCACAACTTGCAGGGCTCTGCAAAACTGAGAACTGAACATGAAACACACACACACACACACACACACACACAAAAGCCAGCAGAGGGTGAAATTGTAGAGGCAGTTAAGAATGTCACTGCGGGGAAACAGACAGAAGAAAACTGCTAAATTCTCTGAGCAAAACTATCTCTTCATCCCCCTTCTTTTCTCACACACTTTGTTGATCCCTTCCCCTCTTCTTTATACTCTGCCAGCCTTCCCCATCCTCCCCATCTCCTCTTACTGTCCTATTTCCTCTTTCCTTCTCTCCCTTTCCTCCATACCTGCTATCCTCCTCTGTCTCCTGCTCCGTCTTATGAGGTCAAATCATCGCAAAGATGAGAGGCAGTGCATCCAGAAAGCAGATGGTGGCCTGTATGCACACGCACACACACACACACACACACACACACATGCACACACATACACACAAACACGCACGCACGCACACACACACAGCAAAGTCATTGAGGGATAAAATGGAAAAGGCAGTATAAAATGTCACTGCAGTTGTTTGAAACACACAGGGAATACTACTACCAGACAGCCTGCAGACTCTGACCCCTAAACTTTATCCTCTCCTTCTTTATTTTGCTCTTCCTCCTCCTCTTCTTTCTTCCCTAAGCCACCTTCAATTCTTCTCGCCCTCATTTTTCTCCTGCAGCCCACCCTTTCCCACTGTCTCGCCTCAAAGTGCTTAGCTCTGAATTAACTCTGTCTTGTTGTGTTGAAATTCAGCCTTAGCTTTCCTTCTTTAATGGCCACTGACTCAGCTCTGTCCTCCTCTTTAATGCAAACTGACTGGCCCTGTTTCTACTCATCAGCAGTCTGCAGAGCTGTGGCCACGCGGTACCCACTTCGGTCTCACGCCAGATCGTGAAATGGTCACGTTATTTTGATTCATTAATTTGTGTACAATTTCTGCCATGACACTGGGTTGCTCCGGAGGGACGCAACAACGGGGAAATGAAACGCCACACGCCGTCCACAACAACGGGACGGTTGTGGTTAGGAAAAAAAGAACCCATCCACACACACCACCCCCCACCGACCAACCTTCCCCACACGGATTTCTGGCTTTTCAATACTATTCACTACTGTAATCACGCTTTTATCACAAAACAGGCTTCCCATTGAAATACATTACTTCAAAATGTAATCAACACACGAAAATAATGACCTTAACGTGACCTGTACACGAATCAATAGATTAAATAACGGGACCGATTCACGATATGCCAGACAGACAGATTTTTGGAATAATGGAGAGTTCCGAAGTAACATTGCAGTGCCACTTTTCAGACGTCCAAGGTGAAACTTTATTATTCTAATGTGTGGAGGACATATGAAAATGTGACATTAACATTCCTACAGCAGTGTGTGTCTCCAGAGCACCGCGCCGCCAC
Source organism: Percina caprodes (assembly GCA_013375575.1). Classification (NCBI taxonomy): domain Eukaryota; kingdom Metazoa; phylum Chordata; class Actinopteri; order Perciformes; family Percidae; genus Percina; species Percina caprodes. Next base: position 354,288 of record JABXJD010000305.1, on the reverse strand, counting down.
CTGTCTCTCTCTGGAGCCTGTCGCTCATCGCTTTTAGTGGGTTCAAGTGAGAGTTAAAGCTTTATTCCGTAACTTTCTTATATTAATGACTATCCATTACATTCAAGCCATTGCCAAATGAGTTGATACAAAACTAATTATGACTTATAATTAAGACTTTCAGCTCCACACAACCCTCTGTTTTTCTCAGGCTATTTTTAGAAGATTGTGTCATCCGGTGACTTTCGCACACATGGAGTGAAGATAATGACTTCTTCTGAAGAGTCCATCATGTTTTTTTTTTTAAATCACATGATGAGTGGCTTGTTTTTTTTGGGGGGGGAGACAGTCTCCTTCTGGGGACGGCCTTGAACAAATACAGTCCAGCAGCGCCCGATATCAAACGGATGGACCACAGTCCTCGGTCAGATCCTCGTGTAACTACCTATTGCCGGGGTTCATAAATCCAGATTCATGACTGGTGGCTCCACATCCACTCTGTAACCTTGACTTCACCAGATCCCATTCATGGCTCCACTTTGCCGGCACACATTTCCATAAATGACACTGAAGAAGAAATAGGGAAGTTGATTTATCCTCAGCCACTTTTCCCTGTTCCTCACCCTGCTTCTGGGTGATGCTGCCCTCTCATGAATCAAGGACCGGTAAAGTCTTACCATGGTCATAGTTGTACTATAGGGACGTTGTAGAGCGCCCTCTGGTGGACAGATTATGTTGACTAACGCCAACACTCAGTACATGGTTAACCGTCTTTTATTTTATTTCGTTTTTAAATATTCATCCATCAGAATAATCAGACGACGACTCACTAACCACCACCAAAATATGAAATAATACAAAATATTCATGATCCACCTGCCTGTCATGTCTGTCTGGTTGTGGAGGGATCAAGGGACAACCTGTCTGAAGATCATTTATTTGAACAGTACTTTTCTGGGTTTGTTTTTAATTTGTTTTTCCGTATTATTTGTGTCATTTGTGTAATTGGAGCCGAGAGCTTGCTCTCAATGCCCCTCCCTGACTAAAAATACATGTTGATAAGCTAAGAGGAACTAGCTGCCATCATCTCGGCATCAACTGAGGGTTAAATCAGTAACATTTTTAGTGTCCGGTATGTACTGGGTTTTTTTGAGCTGTTTGAACCTACCGTTGCTCCAGATGGACAGCAGCACGGGCCACGGCAAGTTCATGGTGCATTCATGTGCTTTGGTGTGTCCTTGCATCAGGAGCTCATGATGACCGGCATTAGAGAGAAGATTCGTCGGGGCGAGACGCAGCCGTATTGAAGAAGCTGACGTGCATGCGTCCGACGGACTGTGTCGCTGAGAAGCTGACGCCATATTTGGCAAAAAGTGTCAAAACTTGAAAGGTTCGATACACACACAAACAGACACACATACACACACACACACACACACACACAGAATAGTAGTGGTATTATCTGTCATTTTGATTAGGAGAGACTTCTGAATCAAAGAATATTTTCATTGACGTGTGCATTAAAATGATGAGAAATGTGAATAGGCTTTGGTGATTAGACTACATATATTATAGGGATGATGAAGCCCCCCCTCCCCCCATGACATGACATCTGACAAGAGCAAAGAGAACCGATTTGATGTTTGACCACAACTGATGAAGCTTGTGCCATAATCTGATTGGTTTAACAAAAAGAGTGAATGCCCATAATCAGCTGATTACAGGAAGAAGGAACACTTGCTATTATGGGAATAACTGGAATTGTTGGGTCTTTGTCAATTATAGAATGTGGTCTATACCTACTCTATCTGTAAAGTGTCTTGGAATAACTCTTATTATGAATTGAAGAATTGAGAGAGAGAGAGAGAGAGAGAGAGAGAGACTTGAATAAAGCATAAAGATATTTTTTTCTGATTTAATTTACGCTGAGCTTCATTAGGCCAGGATCAAAAGTCATTAATGTTTTTGATATAATCTGCCATAAACACTCCTGTGGTTATAGATCTGATTAAAACTTCCAGGCGGACTGATGAGAGAAGGAAGAGAAGGAAGGACAGAGAGCATACCTGAAGATGAGAGCTGGGAAAGTGAGTGCAGCCATCTACAGTATATCTATCTTTCATGTGGGGATGATGAGTGACATGATTAATGACTTTCTAGACAAAAAACTACAACATTCTGTTTGTGCCGCTGCAGAGCCGGCTAGAGCGCTTCACAGCTGGTCTACGTATTGATCGTAATGTAGCCTCGCTGTTCCTCCACAGCGCTGCAGAGGAGGGTCCGGCTAGTCCACACTACATTCCGGGATGGGAGAAAAACGTGCTCTGGCTTATTGGCATTTCTATAAACCAATCACAATAGTCTCGGGGTGGGGATAAGCGACGGACGGAGCCATGGTGCCTCTGCCCTATAAGGAACTTGTTTTGGTGTAACATGTGTACGTTCAAAATGTGCAGTACAACAAAAATATGGTGTTTTTTGAAAATGACACCATGTTAAACCTATTCTGGTACAACCTCCAAATACAAGTATGAACCTGAAAATGAGCAGAATATGAGCGTTTTAATGTTACGCCTTCTGAACGATCCTTCTTTTGTGGCTTGTAAAAATGCACATCTTAAATTAATATTACTGCTAAAACTGAACTGCAAGCTTTCGGAATAATATCAGTCTGAGTGCTTCCCTCATGAATGTAAACTGCTCAATTGTTTCTGCACAGCTGCTGAATTATTGTGAAGGAACACAAACACAAAAGAAGTGGACCGCTCAGGACGTATTTCAGCTCCTTCGTTTCACTGTGATAAACAGCGGGAGTCAGACCTTGCCCCAGGCACTGGCAGAGCACTGAAGCAAACGACATGTGGAGAGGAGTCACGGACAATTATTAAGGGTGTGATGAACAGTGGGTGGGCTCCCTGAGGAATAAACGGCTGAAGGACAACAAATTTGGTTCAGAGAGCCGTCGGTTCTGTTTCTCTTTCGAATGCCTCCCTTTCATTAATCCAGCTGTTGTCTGTCAATATAGATAACTGGACTGTATTTATATAGCGCTTTTCTAGTCTCAACGACTACTCAAAGCGCTTTTACATAGTACAGGAACCATTCACCAACCTGTTCTCACTCCGAAACATGTAAAATACGGACGTTTGGACAGTGGCTGTCCACGTCTGATGCGACAAAAAAAAGGGGCCCTTCGGTGTACCGGGGAGAGCAGCATGTAGACGGGGTTTAGCGAGTAGTATGTAAGGGGGAAATTCCTCATAGAGAAGTTATTCGGAAGTGGTGGATGGGTCAAACACAGGACTTTCACCCAGAATGACGCCAATTGTCCCCACTTGTCCCGACCAAGTGCGTTTAGGAACATGAAATATGACGCTAAAGGAGACTTTTAACGTCAATAACAATGACAAAGCGTCCGTATTTAACGAGATGGGAGTGAGAATGTGTTGAATTCACACCCATTATCGCCGAGGCTGCCATCCAAGGTGCCACCTGCTCATCAGATGAACACTCACACATTTAGACTCCATGTCTTGCCCAAGGACGCTTTGACATGGGCTCGAACTACCAACTACCAACCTACTGATTGGCAGGTGAGCGCTCGACTACTGAGCCAAAGCCGCGCCATTACTAACGTAATGTGGTGGATTGTGTCATTTTTTCGATCCATCATCGTCCATCCCTCTCTTTTGCTCGGATCTCTATAGCAATAGTAATTTTCTTTGGAAATATTACAGCATGTATCAGTCATGATGTCTGTTTATTTGTCATCCGTCCCTCATCTTTAATTCCTTAAGTAATAATATTGACACATGTATTTGTCTCGGCCACCTTTAAATGGCACATCATTTTCTTTTGTTATAATTCTGTTGATCCATTTTTTCAACATTCATCCACTGAATCTGTCATTGCTAAATTGTCAGTACTTCTTTATTTTATTCCCTTAATTAGTTTCCCTTTCCAAAGAGCCAGGCTCAGCTTCTTTGCCGTTTTAATCTTGCAGTACATAAACACTGGGGAGCCGGAATGTGCATGAAATCTTCAGCGAGCATTTCAGACTGGGAATGCTTGGATTTACATACAGCTCCCGCCCGAGGAAGTACTGTGGAGGGAGGGAGGAAGAGTCATCGTTACTGTCTAACAGCAGGTCAGATTCCAGGCAGCTACATCTTCCTATTAATGTGCTGACATCAACTTTATCCTCATGTTTGCTTAAAACACCCAGGGCCAATCCAATTAATTAAACCAACAGTGGGAAGAGTAGCACACAGAGAGACCAGTTCCGCTTGTAGCAGGTTCAACACAGCCTTCTACCGCCTGATACGTAGACACTTAGGGCCCTATTTTAACGATCCAAGCACACGGCGTGAAGTGCGTGGCGCAGGCGCGTTTAAGGCGTGTCCAAATCCACGTTTGCTAGTTTGACGGCGGAGAAAAATGGGTCTGTGCGCCGAGCACATGGTTCAAAAGATTTGTACTTAGTGTGTCCATTAATTCATGGGTGTGTTTTGGGTGTAACACGTGTGTCCTTTCCCATTCCCTTTAAAAGACCTCCCTGTAAGACCAGCACGCCCATGGGCACAAAGATGGGCGCAGGTGCATTTGCTATTTAAATGACGTAGGCGCTAGTCTTAAAATAGCAATGACACAAGCGTCGGGTACAAGCAGCCAAAATTAATGTCCTTAGGAGGGTGGCTGCCGTCTCCCTTAGAGACAGGATGAGAAGCACAGGATGTGAGCAGCCAGTTGAGGTGGTCTCCTGGGCGCCTCCCCAGGGAGGTGTTCCAGTCATGTCCAGCTGGGAGGAGGTTTCTGGGAAGACCCAGGACTAGGTGGAGAGATTATATCTCCACCTAGCCTGGGAACGCCTTGGGATCCCCCAGTCGGAGTTGGTTAATTTGGCTCGGGAAAGGGACGTTTGGGGTCCCCTGCTGGAGCTGCTGCCCCGCTGCCCCGATTCCAGATAAGCGGACGAAGATGGATGGATGGACTTGCGCCAGATGCAAAATAGGGCCCTTACAGTTTTTGGCTTAAGACTTAAAAATTAGTTTTGGATCTAACAAACTTTAGGCCTGGAGCTTGAAAGGTACTGAAATGCAGGAAAGGCCAAACTAAACCCAGTTTGAGTGGCATTCTGGGAAATGTAGGATCCAGTGGCTTTGGAGCAAGATACATTTCAGGGACTAAAAGTTAGGATAGCTTTGCCTCTGCTGCTTTGATTTGTCTCTTGAGCCTCCCTTAGGTTTATTGAAGTGTATTACTAAATAGGGGGGGGGGGGATCAGCAGACGCCTGCCGATACGATATCATCACGATACTTATGCCGCGATACGATATTATTGCAATTTTAAACATATTGCAATATTCTGTGATTATATTGCAATTTAGAACCTTTTTGTCCAACTTGTAATTTTCCCAATTTCAAATGATGTCCCCAAAAGGAAACTTGATGTCAACATCTGTTTATCTAAAAATATAAATTTCTCTGTGTGTTCATATCACTTCAGTTTTAATGCGGCAGAATGGGATTGTCAAGCAGACAAACTGGCCAACACATATATAATAAAAAATCAATACTTGGCGCCTGTGTACAGATACAGTATTGCCGCGGAAAATAGCGCAATACTATGCTGTATTGATTTTTCCCCCACCCCTAATACAACATTTTTGGAGTACCTTCTTACAAAAATCTCCTCATTTGTAGGATATCATGTCATTCCTGCGCCTGTGTGTCCTGGCTAACTGTCCCTGTTTGCCAAAAGTATGCTTTTATAATAATAATGGGGAGTTTCATGATTTACGAAAACATTGCCCAGTGTAGTTAATGCAATAACAACTATATTTACAACACACATTGCTTCTTTTTGAAATTTTTTTAAACATATTGCATGACAGCTATAAAAGAAGAGTACATATGAAAAGTCTCCCATACAAATACATAATATGGAACAAGTTCAGATTCGTTCTCTGGGGACTGCCAGGGAACATCCTGAACATTAGGAAATAACTGAGGGAAGGCTGAATAACTTCTTTACAGAATAACTGCTGGAATGGATTGGGCGTCACACATTAAAGGTCCCATGGTATGCAAAAAATTTTTTTTAACATTAATATGAGTCCCCCCTGCCTGACTATGGTCCCCCAGTGGCTAGAAATGGCAATAGGTGTAAACCGAGCCCTGGGTATCCTGCTCTGCCTTTGAGAAAATGAAAGTTCAGACCAATCTGGAATCTTGCTCCTTATGAGGTCATAAAGGGCAAGGTTACCTCCTCTTTCTCTGCTTTGCCCGCCCAGAGAATTTGGCCCACCCATGAGAGAGAGACATCATGGCTTTCAAACAAGCAAAGTGGCAGTTGGTCAAGGCCACACCCCCAGCCTCCACATTGCCCCCCTCTCCTCCTCAATAGCTACAGACTCAGAAATGGCACATACTAAGGAAAGCTCATTGTGGGACTGGCTCTAGTGGCTGTAATTCTGCACCAAGGCTGGATTTTGGGAAAGAGACTTCAGATACAGTATTAGGGACCACTAAAGTCTATATAAAAGAGACTTCAGATACAGTATTAGGGGACCACTAAGGTCTATATAAAAGAGACTTCAGATAAAGTATTAGGGGACCACTAAAGTCTATATAAAAGAGACTTCAGATACAGTATTAGGGGACCACTAAGGTCTATATAAAAGAGACTTCAGATACAGTATTAGGGGACCACTAAGGTCTATATAAAAGAGACTTCAGATACAGTATTAGGGGACCACTAAGGTCTATATAAAAGAGACTTCAGATACAGTATTAGGGGACAACTAAGGTCTATATAAAAGAGACTTCAGATACAGTATTATGGGACCACTAAGGTCTATATAAAAAGAGACTTCATATACAGTACTAGGGGACCACTAAGGCCTATATAAAAGAGACTTCATATACAGTATTAGGGGACCACTAAGGCCTATATAAAAGAGACTTCAGATACAGTATTAGGGGACCACTAAGGTCTATATAAAAGAGACTTCAGATACAGTATTAGGGGACCACTAAGGTCTATATAAAAGAGACTTCAGATACAGTATTAGGGGACCACTAAGGTCTATATAAAAGAGACTTCAGATACAGTATTAGGGGACCACTAAGGTCTATATAAAAGAGACTTCAGATACAGTATTAGGGGACCACTAAGGTCTATATAAAAGAGACTTCAGATACAAAAGCCCTGTTGATCAATAATACAATGAACTCTAAATTTGTTGATCAGTTTGCCCCCCCCCAGCTATTATTAAACTTTGGACATAAATACCTTCCTTTGTATAGTTACATGGTACAGTTAACAATTAACAACACAAGTGTAGAATTATATATCCAACTTTAATTGAAGTCTTGAATGCACTGAATTTATACTTTGTGTAAAAGTTACATTTACTAAAAGCAGAACAAGAGTAAGAACCAGGAGGATGTCTGAAGGCAGCGAGAGAACCACAGCGTAACGATGCGGCGAAGCTAATTAAATGATCCACTAATTAAAGAAGGAATGCATCCTAGGCACTGTTGTACCTGCTCGGATTATGCTTGGAGAAACAGCGAAATAAAGCACAAACAAAATCACTTTCTTTTCTTTCTGAGGGCACAATTAGGAGACACGGCAGGATACCAATAAAGACCACGATCTCCAATAATGCAGCAGGCTTTATTGCTATTGATGTCAATGTTAATCCTGGAAGGTCAGCAACAACAACAAAAAGTGCTGTTTTTCAGCTTTAAGTTTTCACCAGTGGCACACATTCACATTTCCTAGCCATGCTGGCTGTATTGATTTCGATTAGTGGTGGGCGGATTGATCCAAATATCGATAATAACCGATAATACCGGTGTAATGAGATCAATGCTTTGGTTTAAGTTTGCACCGCTGTGGTTTCATCAAAGACGCGGCCGTGCTGTCTGTGTCTTAGAAAGTGCCGCTGCTTTCAAGTGTCCCAGCGCAGAGCAGGCACACTCTGCTCCCCCTTGTGATTCGATGTTGTACCGTCACGTGACTCAGCGTCGCCGGGCAAACAAGCAGCTGTGGCGGCGGTGGCGGCCGCCAGCACTACACACACACAAGCAACACTGACAAGTGGAAGAGGAGAGCTGTGTGGCTGTATTTTCAGGGCAAAAATGAAACAACGGCAAGCTGTGTACAGTAATTTGTCTGTGAGATAAAGTGGTAACAAACAAAGATAATTTACACAAGCAAATGAAAATCCTGTCCTGGGTTTTAATGTATTAATAATCCAAGGGAAAAAAAATCACAGAAACAATTTAAGTGCCCATATTATGAATGAAAATCACTTTTTCTGAGATTTGGGGTGTTGGTTTGTGTCTCTGGTGATTTCACATGCATACAAACTTTAAAAAAAAATATCCATGCTGTTTTGAGTGAGATAAGTTTCTGAATGTCCTCTGCCTTCAGACTCTGTGAGCTGTTCAACATCTGCACGGCTTTCTACGTCACTGGCCGAGACAAGGTGGCTAACCGTAGCATGCTAGCGCTAGCATGCTAGCTCGTTCTCAATGGCAAAACAACTTTAACTGCTCCTCTCTAAACTGGCAGCAGTCCGACCCTTTTAAAAGCATTTTTGCCAATATGAATTCAGGGTGGGGCGGTGCATTCACCAGGTAGCGGGTAACACTATTTTGCATCGATTGCGGTCTGTTTTTAAGTTTAACTGATAATCCACTGTACCAGGGCGAACATGCATAATCAAAATGGCATTGCATCAGTGATACAACCAGTAATTTCTTGATCAAATTTCAGTTTACCAGCACACTTGGATAATATTTTGTCAGCAATAGATAGCAACACAAAAATCACCCTTTACCCTACAGTCACATTAGCTTCTAAAGACAGCGACATGCACTCGCTTGATGGGCGTTCCTGAGCGAGCCTAGCCTACTCCTGGTTGCTTGGCAAAAGTAAACAGAAATTCTCTGGTGCTGATGTTAATGTCTCTGTCTGTCTGAATCAAAAGTTAGATTGTACAGGACCGAGAACATGGATACCCTTATGAGGTCATAAGGGGCAAGATTACCTCCCCTTTCTCTGCTTTGCCCGCCCAGAGAATTTGGCCCACCCATGAGAGAGAGACAACATGGCTTTCAAACGAGCAGTTGGTCAAGGCCACCTTGTGTGTTTAGGTCTCTGTTTTAGCTACAGAGTGAGACATCTCACTTCTATATTATCTTTGTTGGTAGTCACACATGCTCAGTAGCTCGGTAAGATCCCATCAGCTAGATAACTCTTCCTCCAGTTGTGGTCAGTCCAAGGCAGGATTAGCTGGGAGACTTCTTCTAGACGAGGGCCACTTGTGGAATACCTGCAGAACAGGGACAGGAAGTAGTTCTTTTGGAGATTATGGTCAACTAGTGGGTGTTGTAGCGTTGTTTTGCCACTGAGAACGAGCTAGCATGCTAGCGCTAGCATGTGCTACCTTTAGCCACCTCGTCTCTGCTAGTGACGTAGAAAGCCGTGCAGATGTTGAACAGCTCACCCGGAGACTGAAGGCAGAGGACATTCAGAAACCAGATCTCACTCAAAAACAGCATGGATAGTTTGTATGCGTGTGGAAGCACAAGAGACACAAAATAACACCCCAGATCCCAGAAAGGGGATTTTTTTCATAATATGGCCACTTTAATGTTGTCTGTTAAATCCAAAATAAATCACATTAAAAAAAAGTATTTAGTGAGTTATCATCTATCATGCAGATCACTCCATTTAGTTACATATGGTCTGGGAAAACACTGGGCTGACCTGGCTTCATTCCACTTTCTCCATGCAAGAAGCTATTTCAAAACACACACAGTCACTCTATCATGCTGTGAATATCAGAAGGCGATTAAACGCCCAGTGAGTTTAATGTCCTGCAGGGGCAGTTTGTTTCACACACTGACTTCATTGAATCTCATCACACAAACCCCAGCGCTTCACTCCTCCGGCTAACAAGCCATCGGAGCACCATCTGTGGCTGTTAAAATATGTATTGCTACTTTGTTGTCGTTTAGTACCACCTCCATAATGAACGGTGAGCTGTCTGCAGCGGTGGGGAAAGAGATGTGGAGCTTGTTCTGAACCCTGCGGCTGGGATCCCTCCACCTCTGCAGTCTTATTATGCGGCTGTGGTTTATGGTCTGTGATAAGTGTGCTGCTGGGTCAGGCCGGGGCGACGTAAACAGATAGAAGGAGACAATATATAAGTGTTGATTGTGTTTTGTCAAATTCTATGTTGAAGCTTTGGCAACATTGTTATTGAAACTGCCACACCAATAAAGCTCCTTTGAATTGTAATGTAATGTTACTTTTAACTTTCCTGTATAATAAATGAATGAATTGGACAAATTTAATTGACAATGGAAACCAGAAACCAGAGATTAAAAATGAGAGAAAAAGTTGCAACTAAAAGCTGGGCCGGGCGCCCGGATAGCTCAGTTGGTAGAGCAGGTGCCCATAACTCCTTGGCACAGCGGGCCTGTGTTCGACTCCCACCTGCGGCCCTTTGCTGCATGTCATTCCCCCTCTCTCTCCCCTTTCATTTCTTCAGCTGTTCTGTCAATAATGGCCTAAAAATGCCCCAAAAAATAGAATAAAAGCTAGACCGACAGAAAACTGAGGTAATCAGCTTTTTTTAAATTAAATATCCAAAACTGATCAGTCTGTGTTATTTCACCTCTGACAGGATTAATGCACTTTCTCTATGACTACAACAGCACGAGAACAAATTGTGCGTCAGCGTCAGTTCTGGCAGGCAAGATGCTGCTAACCGTTAGTGGTCAACAACACGGTCACATCAGCTGGTCTGCATCAGCTGGTCTGCATCAGCTGGTCTGCATCAGCTGGTCAACTCCCCTCGCTGCTACTTAAAGCTGCTTTAGTGGCTCCTAACCACTTGCTGCTTCATCTATGCTACCCACCTCCTCCCCAGCTCCACCTTGTTGTGTATAACGTGACATTTGCTTCTATGTCATCGTTGATATGGGGGAATAGTTTAGCTCTACCAGTCTTAAACTGTGTGAGTGTCCCCTAATGCTGCTGCTCTGTCATGGTGCTCATGAAAGGTCAGGGGACTCCTCTGAACAGGGCCATAGCGCCAAATTCAATTTGTAATTTATTCAATAAAATGACTTAAAGCATTTTTATTGTCTGCGTTGTTCTTGACTTTAATGGACCTGTAAAGCGCGCAGATAGAACACTGAATAGATATGGTGGGTAAACCTGCTTTAAAGAGCGGCATCAGTCTGAGCATCAGTGGAGCATTTCAGTGTTCCATTGTACTCCAAACACTGTTTCAGAGGAGTTTACACAGGAATACAACTAAGGGGAAACTCGCGGCAGTTGCACATAAGGAGGGGGATGACAGAAACATCAAATCACCTGAAGCAGAGAGAAACAGAGCAGGAGGAGAGAGGACGTGTACGGGCACGGAGGAATGAGGATGTGTAGCCAAGAAACAGGAGGGAGGGGGGAAGGTAAAGAACATGAATTAGGGAGGAAAAGCCAGCATCACAGCAGCAGCTCTCTGATCCAGCAGGAGGGCAGAAAGGCAGGTGGAGGTGAGACTGAAAGAGACAGCAAGCACGGAGAGACAGATCAGAAAGAGAAGATAAAGGCAACGAGGAGAGAGAGAGATATGTGTTGGCAGGAGAAAGGAGGAGGACAGAAGCTGACAGGAAAATGCAGGAGGAGGACGCAGAAAGAGAAGAGAAACGAGCAAAAGGATAAGTCGTGGAGGAGAGGACACAGTCGGCAGCATTATCTGAGTCAGAATCAGCGGCAAAGACGGGATGCAACCGAAGGAGGGAAACAGCAGGAGGAAAAGAGGCGTGAAGCTGTAGATTGCTTCTTTCAGGAAGGAAGAACAGAGAAAGGAAGGACGGAAAACTACAGATCTGTTCTAACTGCCCACTCCTCATCTGTCCACACACAGAGGTCTAGATGGATGGGTGCTAAGCAAATAAACACTTGGAGGAAGCCAGAAAGAGTTGGTGGATGTTGGTCTCCTGGCAGAGGGTCTCTGGCTGAGAAAAGGCAGCAAATACAAACCCTAAAGAGACTAACTACAGAAAATGAGAACCAAAGGGAGAATCGGGTGGCATGTCAATAACACGTGAGGAGAACTAAAGTGTGAAGGGATTGGGAACTCGTACAGCCGTCTGCTTCAATCGCATGTCTCATTACACCCTGAACGTCATCTCCATCTCTATTCTCCCTTCAACCAGATTCTCTCCATCTCTTGATTGGATTTCTTCTGTCTCTCTCTGTCTTGGTTTGTCTTAGCCTTAATCTTACTTCAGGTTTTTCACACGTCAACGTCATGTCATCAAAACACAATTTCAGAAAGTACAATGTTCATATGTAGCGGGACGCGGGACATGGGTAACCCCAAATAAGCTACTGAAAGCTTTTCTGAGCGGGCCCGATGACATTAAAGGACCCATGACATGGTGCTTTTTGGATGCTTTTATCTAGGCCTTAGTGGTCCCCTAATACTGTATCTGAAGTCTCTTTTATATAGACCTTAGTGGTCCCCTAATACTGTATCTGAAGTCTCTTTTATATAGACCTTAGTGGTCCCCTAATACTGTATCTGAAGTCTCTTTTATATAGACCTTAGTGGTCCCCTAATACTGTATCTGAAGTCTCTTTTATATAGACCTTAATGGTCCCCTAATACTGTATCTGAAGTCTCTTTTATATAGGCCTTAGTGGTCCCCTAGTACTGTATCTGAAGTCTCTTTTATATAGGCCTTAGTGGTCCCCTAATACTGTATCTGAAGTCTCTTTTATATAGACCTTAGTGATTCCCTAATACTGTATCTGAAGTCTCTTTTATATAGACCTTAGTGGTCCCCTAATACTGTATCTGAAGTCTCTTTATATAGACCTTAGTGGTCCCCTAATACTGTATCTGAAGTCTCTTTTATATAGGCCTTAGTGGTCCCCTAATACTGTATCTGAAGTCTCTTTTATATAGACCTTAGTGGTCCCCTAATACTGTATCTGAAGTCTCTTTTATATAGACCTTAGTGGTCCCCTAATACTGTATCTGAAGTCTCTTTTATATAGACCTTAGTGATCCCCTAATACTGTATCTGAAGTCTCTTTTATATAGGCCTTAGTGGTCCCCTAATACTGTATCTGAAGTCTCTTTTATATAGACCTTAGTGGTCCCCTAATACTGTATCTGAAGTCTCTTTTATATAGGCCTTAGTGGTCCCCTAGTACCGTATATGAAGTCTCTTTTTATATAGGCCTTAGTGGTCCCATAATACTGTATCTGAAGTCTCTTTTATATAGACCTTAGTTGTCCCCTAATACTGTATCTGAAGTCTCTTTTATATAGACCTTAGTGGTCCCCTAATACTGTATCTGAAGTCTCTTTTATATAGACCTTAGTGGTCCCCTAATACTGTATCTGAAGTCTCTTTTATATAGACCTTAGTGGTCCCCTAATACTGTATCTGAAGTCTCTTTTATATAGACCTTAGTGGTCCTCTAATACTGTATCTGAAGTATCTTTTATATAGACCTTAGTGGTCCCTAATACTGTATCTGAAGTCTCTTTTATATAGACCTTAGTGGTCCGCTAATACTGTATCTGAAGTCTCTTTTATATAGACCTTAGTGGTCCCTAATACTGTATCTGAAGTCTCTTTCCCAAAATCCAGCCTTGGTACAGAATTACAGCCACTAGAGCCAGTCCCACAATGAGCTTTCCTTAGTATGTGCCATTTCTGAGTCTATAGCTTTTGAGGTGGGGGGGGTTGGGGCAAGATGGAGGCTGGGGGTGTGGCCTTGACCAACTGCCACTTTGCTCGTTTGAAAGCCATGATGTCTCTCTCTCATGGGTGGGCCAAATTCTCTGGGCGGGTAAAGCAGAGAAATGGGAAGGTAACCTTGCTCCTTATGACCTCATAGGGAGCAAGATTACAGATCTGAGCTTTCATTTTCTCAAAGGCAGAGCAGCATACCCAGGGCTCGGTTTACACCTATCACCATTTCTAGCCACTGGGGGACCATAGTCAGGCTTGGGGAACTCATATTAATGTTAAAAAACCTCATAAAGTGACATTTTCATACCATGGGACCTTTAATGTGTGACGCCCAATCCATTCCAGCAGTTATTCTGTAAAGAAGTTATTCAGCTAATTCCCTCAGTTATTTTCTAATGTTCAGGATGTTCCCTGGCAGTCCCCAGAGAACGAATCTGAACTTGTTCCATGTTAAAGGAGCTCATAAAGTGAGATTTTCATGCCATGGGACCTTTAAACATACAACAGAGAACTAGGGCTGCACAATATATCGTTCCCCCATCATCGCGATATAAAATGTCGTAACGTACCAAAAGGCTGTGACATATCTCGAATGACACTCAGAGATTTTGTGTTAATTGAAAGAAAATATCAGTAGAAAACTGCAATTTACATGTAACTGTCATTCTTTTCTTTTTGGTGTTGCCTCTTATATCAGTGTTCAATTTGTTAGATGAAGGTATGTTAGAAATGATTTCCCCTTTTATTTGTTGAATTTTAGCAGAATACCGAAGCAGCAAGACTGAATACGCTTTAATATATATATAGCAAGTAATAGTGTTATCGTGTTATTCAACAAAATTTGGGCATATTGCATATTTTCTTCCTATCATGCAGCCCTACAGTGAATGTACAGATACTAATAAACTCAATTCACAATGGACCCAACTCAGACAAATACCACAAAAATACAGACTCTCGGGCAGGGAAATAGACATGCCCGCACATTCATTGCATATTTCCAAGGTAGTACACTGGTATGGAATAGCTTAACACAGGCAAGAGAAAAGACATCACAGAGGTCAGATAGTCACAACAGCACCCGCTGTTACTAACTAATTGTAATTTAATAAAATAAACAATATAAATCAAAAGTAAATTAAATGAACCTCACTAACAGTAATCTGCATATGCTACAGCCTCTTTCTCTCACACACACACACACACACACACACACACACACACACACACACACGCCTATTGCACTCTGGCCGCTCTCTGGAGTGTGTGAGCCCAACCGCGGCTCAGTCCCAGCATGCTCATCACGCTGCACTGAGCGCCAAATGAACCGGAAAACAAAGCGATGGTGTTGTTTTTACGCACGCGGTGGATGAACATGGCTTCTGACACGTTATGGGTGACAATTAGCCTAAATGTTTATATCTGGCTCAGAGACAGAATGCGTCTTTGAGCTTTGTGTCCAAAGCAGCCATCGATTACGCAAAGCTCCGCACCAATGAATGTGTTCATTTAACCCTGGAAAACAGCTGAAAAAGGGGGGCCATCTGGATACCAAAATCCTTTGAGGAGCCCGGTGAGCTATAACTGCCGTCCACTGTCAAAACTGATTTACTTCACATAAATAAAAGGAAAATGAAATCATCAGCACTCACGTCTAACCGCCTAAACTTTCTCCTTTACAACCGAGCGCTGATGTGTAACGGATACGCGCACAATCCCGCAGCCTTAACAAATACACATCCCCGTACTTTATCCAAACTGACATAACAAGTCCACGAGACAAACAGCTCAGTATCATCGCATCCAGAAATCAGAAGCCTTTTTTTCTAAGCAGTATGACAGAAGAATAAAGCCCCATTTAAAGGCGCCCCTCCGGCTCTGCGCTACTCGGACTTGCTCCGTCTCCTCCGGGGAAATTAAAAAAAATCTCACCTCCTGCGGTTGTCCCGTACGAGCTGGAGAGAAGCAGAGCGACCTGAGCGATAATCCAAGCCAGTCTGTTAGTCCCGGGATCCATGATGAGGAGGCGGCGAGAGGACGCGGAGAAGCCGGCGGCTGCTGGAGGAGAGAGGCGACCGAGCTCTCCTCTCCAGCTCCAAGAGAGATCTCCTCAAGCCCGACGGAATGAAGACAGGAGAGAGAGAGAGAGAGAGGGGGTCAGTGAAGTCTGCTGTCTGTCTGGCCAAACCAGAATGCGCGTACGCTCTCTTTCTCACACACACAGTTGTTATGAAAAAAGTTGTCATTAAATCTTTTTTTCTCTAAAAGTGGAAATTGTCTAGTTCCAAATCCAACAAATCAGTTGCAATGGAGCAGCACAAAGTAGGCCAACTACAAATGGATCCACTGCTCATTCCTTAGTGACTAAACAGAATAGTATAATATTGTGTAATAATATAACACAGGAGCCATTCTGCGTAATGATGAGTACCTTTCTCATTCAAGGGAATGGGAACATGTGTGACATTTTGAATTCAGGACTTTTACTCATGCTATTTTTATTTGTACTTAAAGGGGCTATACTCCACATTAAGAACATTAGCAGCTAAAGAATATTTGCTTTGTAAGAATGTATTGGAATAATGGTAACCTGGCATCATGAGACTAGTTCGCAAATTATTTCTTGAAATTATTCTGGACTCTCTCAATTTATTTTCCATG
The DNA here is from genome assembly GCA_013375575.1 of Percina caprodes. Classification (NCBI taxonomy): domain Eukaryota; kingdom Metazoa; phylum Chordata; class Actinopteri; order Perciformes; family Percidae; genus Percina; species Percina caprodes. The sequence continues at coordinate 337,848 of JABXJD010000305.1, read as the reverse complement.
TTCAAAGGACGTTATCCGCATTGCAGACCAACATGCCTCTGGGCGTAATCAAATAGACTTACAACCAATCAGAGCAACAAAACGACGTAGGTCAGAGCGACACGTGCAAGTTGGGGAGGTGTTTGGTTTTAGTTTTTGAAGCTAGAAAAAATGGCCGCCTGGTCACAAACTTTCTCAGATTACAGCCCAACAGTACACAAAAATGTGTTGCCCTGGACGGAGAATGCTTCCACCACTGCCTCTGAGTTGGAGGTAGGGCTGTGCGTCGATTTTGCGACTATATTGTATGGTTGACTATTGGTGCTTTCACAAAATGTTCTTTACACAATGAGATTTTTGATAAATCTTCTCCAGCAATGATTTAATGACTTAGTGGGTAAAGGTAAATAATAGAACAGGCTGGTATGTTCAGAAAATTACATCACTTTACTGTAATACAGCCTGTAAAACCACGTGAAGACAACACTTCACATATTACGATATCCAAAATATAAGACGATATCTAGTCCCATATCGCGATATTGATACAACATTGATGTATTGCCCAGCCCAAGTTGGAGGTATCGGTAATTTCTGGCAGCTATGATATCTCCCGTACGGTCAAATAAACTACAGGAATGCCACCATTGCTGGCAGAAAGGAAAGAAACTAATTTAGTGTGGCTGCAATGGGGTAACCATGTGCCAACCAGCGTGGCATAACATTATTAAATACAAATGATGGGGTGCAAGAAAGTGCCACTTAAGTAGATAACTGTACAGTATTTGTACTTGCTACTACATTTTTTTACTTGGCTGCAGATAGATATAGGCTTCTTTTTTAAAAGATTTTTTGGGCATTTTGGACTTCATTAGATAGGACAGCTGAAAACAGGAAAGAAGGGTGTCAGGATTGGGGACACCGGCAAGGGCACAGACTGATGTGGTCGAAAATAATTTTATTTAGACAGTGAGGGTGAGCTGGCAGGAGTGGGTGCTGGGTCGGAAGCTGGCTGGACTGGCAGGAGGGGTGCTGGGTCCGCGGATGGTTGGGCTGGCAGGAGGGGTGCTGGGTCCAAAGAGGGCTAGGCTGGCAGGAGGGGTGCTGGGTCCGAAGATGGCTGGGCTGGCAGGAGGGGTGCTGGGTCCGAAGATGGCTGGGCTGGCAGGAGGGGTGCTGGGTCCGCGGATGGTTGGGCTGGCAGGAGGGGTGCTGGGTCTGAAGAGGGCTGGGCTGGCAGGAGGGGTGCTGGGTCTGAAGAGGGCTGGGCTGGCAGGAGGGGTGCTGGGTCAGAAGATGGCTGGGCTGGCAGAAAGGGGTGCTGAATAGCAGGTGCACTGATTGAAATTTGTGCCAGGTGTGGGGAGAATCAACAGGGGAGCGTGCCTAACTCCTGTGACATGCAGGGAACAGAAACAGAGACAAAAAAAACAAAACACACCAAAACACGGGACGCATTCACAATGAAGAAGTAAAACAAAAACCAGACTGTCACCGTGAGGAGGTAACGGCAGGTGAGGGCATGGCAGAGGTAGAGAGAGCGAGGGGGGATGACATGCCCCTGGACTCAAACTTGGACCGCTGCGGTAAGGACTAACCCTTTGTATAGACCTTTTCAATGAAATACTATTGCTAGGCAACAGCCTGGCCCCATGTTAACTCCCTGTCATTCAATGTAATTCACATATACCAAACAGAAAATCAACTCAATCAATCAATCAATCAAAATGTATTTATATAGCACTTGTTGAAGTTGAAGACGTGAGATGGACGTCTGACTCAGACCAATATAGAGAGCATTACAGTAATCCAACCTTGAACTAATAAAAGCATGAATTGCCTTTTCTAGATCATGCCTGTTAAGGAAAGGCTTAACTCTCGCCAGGAGACAAAGCTGGAAAAAGCTCATTTTAACAACAATACTGATCTGCTTGTTAAATTTCATGCTGCAATCAAAAGTAACCCCCAAGTTTTTGAAAGCTGACCTAGTGTAAGATGCCAGAGCTCCCAAACTCAAAGCTGGACCATTTAGCATGCCTGAAGATAATACACTCCGTTTTATCTTCATTCAAATTGAGAATGTTTTGTGAAAGCCACAACTTAACAGTGATACAACTAAGCAGGGAGTTTAGTGCAACACTGACATTTTCTTTCATAGGCAAATAGATTGGCAATGACATGACAGGTTGAGTTTTTCTATAATAGCCCTTAAAGGCAGCATATTTAAAGAAAACAGAGTTGGGCCAAGAATGGATCCCTGGGGTACCCCACAAGAGAGAGGAGCAACTGACCAGGAGGGGTCACCAATCATTAACCTAAACCATTTAAGTGCCGAGCATCTTAATGTCTACACAATGCTCAAGGCGAGAGAGGACTGCATGTTCCACTGTGTTTTTACGCCGCTGTGAGGTCCAAAAGGACTAAAACAGTAGGATTCCCGGCATCTACAGACAAGGCAATATCATTATGTACTCTCAACAGTCCAGACTCAGTACTGTGACGTGCTCTAAAAACCAGATTGGAATTTTTCAAACACAAAGTTCTGTTGTAAAAAGGCTTAAAAACTGTATAAAAAAACTCTCTTTCCAAAACCTGTGAAAGAAAAGGCAGATGAGAGACTGGTATAAAATTGGACTACACTGTGGGGTCAAGATGAGACTTCTTAAGTAAGGGCCTGACCTCAGCATGTATAAAGGCAGCTGGGACAGAACCTAAACTAAGACAAGAATTAAAAAAAAAAAAAAAGTAAGTAGACTCGACCCAACGGTGCTATTGAAAACCTCCTTCACCATATGGCGGGAACAATGTCTAGGGGACAGTTGGCAACCTCACTAAGTAATGTCAGAGAAACTGGCTTAAATTCCTCAAACACAGCTGAGTGTGTCGGAGAAGCGTGTACAAACACCTTAAAATTACCACTGGTGATTTTCCTGACAGATGCTACTTTGTCAATAAAATAACAGAGAAATTTCTCACAGCTGTGACAGAAGAGAGATGATGCATCTTCACCACCTTCACAGTATTCTGGTATGTGGCTAGACTGTCCCTTAATACACCCAGTGATACATGTAAATTGTCTTTCTTCCATCTTCGTTCAGCTTGTCTGCAGTGTTGCCTAAGGGCCCTTGTGGTGTCATTTAACCAGGGGTCCACCTTAGGTTTAATAGCTTTAATCCAATGAGGGGCAATCGAGTCTAGGATTTCAGTGCATGTGGAATAGAAAACAGAGAGAATGTTATCTGGGGAAGAGGGAGAGACCAGACCATTCTTTACATAAAACTGTGTCCACAAATGCAGAAGCAAACTCTCCACTTGGGTCCATTTAGAATGTTAACGTATACAGTACATCTGTGAAAAGGTGGGGCGCATGCTCAACCAGGTGTGCTACCAGGGCCCCCGAAGAATGTTGACTTTTGATTAAAAAGTTTTCTAATTTTGAGCAATAAACAAACCATATGAGTATACAAGTCCATCCAAATCATATACCACCCTCATAGGGGCAAAATAGCCCAAAACAATTGTGGTACTAATGAAGAGTTGTGCTAAAATTGCGATGGACAAAGGTAAAATGTAAGAGGAATCATCTCCAGCACAGACTTTTCCTCAGAACAGGAGAGATAAGAGGTAGATAGAGGCCAGAGCTGATATGAGTGACAGCAACATCGTTATGAAGTAGTCCTCGTTATGTTTCAGAACAGATAGCAGAGGGAGTACACGCCTATACTGCCCCAGGGGTTTCAAAAATCGTGCACTGTAGAGATTGTTAGCAGTGAGCAGAAATAACTGTCTGGCTGACAAAGGCAGGTACAGTAGAGTGAAAGACGACAAACAGAAATAGAAAGAAGTAGGAGGCTGATTGCGCAGACTCTACGGTAAATAACAAGAACTCAGAATAGACACGAGGCGACCGACGTGATCCTATCCAGGTCATGAGAGAGAGTCGGGCTGTCTAATTGTATATGATGGGAAATCAAATGACAAGAAATCCAAATAAAATAGACCAGATGGGTAAGAATGAAGTTCCACGGGCAACCATCTTTGCAGTTTGACTGTATTTATGAGGATGGACAGTGAACCATTGCGGAGGACTGTGGGAATTCAAGCATCAAGTCATTTCAGATTTAGCAGCGAGGAGGAGGTGTCAAGTCATCTTTATTAACATGTGATTCTCTTCCTCCGTCTCTCCTTGGTTGACTATATCAATCTACCTGTTTCTTTACAGATTAAGAACATGCAGGATGGATTGCCTGTCCATCTTTATGGAGGACAGATGACAGATGAGTTGACCTGAAGCTCAGTTTTAAGATGAAGTGAGGCAAAACTAATCGGTAACACTTTATGATAATGGTACATCATCATCATTATGAATTCACTCATGACTTTATGCCAGAGAAAGCAGGAATTCATTCATGTAGTACTTACTGAACTATCAGGAAGGATATCCTATGTATTAAAGTAAAGATGGACCAGGTCAGCACTTTATTTGAAGGACCACAAACATGATGAATTAATGACAGTAATAAACAGTACGCTAAAATGTATTTCTAAAAACATTATATCAATCAGAACCTCATAGTTTGACAGTTTGATCTTAGTTACATAAGCCTTGTGCGAAGAAGTAATGTTTAGTTCATAATGATGACAACACTACAATTCAGTTTTTTACTGATGAAGAAGACATGAACATCATCAATAAATCAGAAATGATGATGATATGGTCTGTGAGAATACTCGATTCTGATTGGCTGCAGGGTGTCCATAAAGGCGTTTCAGTGAAACTGACTGTTTACTGTTCTAAATGAATGTGCAACAAAAAAAACAAAAAGGAAATGTGGATTTGTTATTTCCAACTCGTCTATGAACACCACAGGATGGCGCTAACACACACGCTGCAGGAAGTAAGTTATACTGCCCCTCTGGATCAAGGGGGTAAGCCTCTCTTCACAACACGTAGCTCCTATGGCTTCATTTTGATGCTAACAAGCCATCACTGGCAATTAGCATGCTATTGACTCCCATTCATTTTGACGTCACTTTGACAGCGAATAACTTTCCATCTGAAGCGTCTAAAGACTGTGTCCGTTGTTTATTTCTAAAGAAACATGACGATGTATAAAAGGCTCCATTAACTTGCTTGCAAACAGTTTGGACTTCCATCAGCTGTTTAGGTTTAATTACTACTGTTGACTAACATTTTAGTTAGCAATAACTAGCCTGTGTCTATGTTATCTCCTAACATATACCTACCTCTCCGTCTCTGCTGATTGGGAATGATTGAGATTTCTCTTGCACAGCTACCAGAAGACTTACAACTTTCAGACACGTTACCCACGTCACATCTACGTCGTCAAGCTCAGTTGGAGGCTGCTCAGTAGGGCTGGGCAATATATAGATATTATATCGATATGGTGATATGAGCGTAGGTATCATCTTAGACTTTGGATGTCGTAATATCCTGATATGACATAAGTGTTTCCTTCTACTGGTTTTAAAGGCTGCATTACAGTAAAGTGATGTACTTTTGTAAACTTACCAGACTGTTCTACCTGTTCTATTATTTGCCTTTTCCCCACTTAGACATTATGTCCACATTACTGATGATTATTTTTTTTAAATCTAAGTGATAAACACACTTTGGTCAAGAATATCATGATATCTGATTTTCTCCCTATCGCTCAGCCCTACTACGCAGTAACGCTCAGCCATCACTGGAAAAGTGCTTCTAATCTCCTTCACTGGTCTCCGCCCAGATCTGTTGGTCCATTTCTTTAACTGTCTATGCTCTAGACTGACTTTGTTTTACAGCGAATAACTTTATCTCACATCCCGTTCGCTACTTCAGGCTGCGGCCGACAGTAACGTTACACATCGCGGATACAATTAGTCGTAAAAGTCCTTATATTGTTGGATGGATAGCTACCTTGTCATTTTTGTTCAACATACACTCAAATTACTTTTACTGATAGCCAACTGTACACACTGTTATTGACTTTGGATCTTGCTAGCATAGCATTAGCTTTTCTGGCTTGTAGTACAGCAGACTGTAAATCTCCAAGTCGTATCTAAGGTCCTTCCTATTTCCTGGAGGAGTGAACAACGTTTGCATTGCATAAGAACCTTATAGGATGGGAAAGATTGTTCCAGGTATGAGTCAAACCGTCAGGCGTAGCCAGGGAGTTATTGTTTGATTGTAAAACTAATTGAAATATAAAATAATCTTTTAAAAAGATTATTTGGAAAGGGACCATGGTATAAGCAGGTTAATGCCGTCGGTTCCCGCCTCCCTGTCATCCATTAATACCTGACAACGGACACCTCGTTGGGCATTAACCCTTACTTAATTGGTGCATTAATTAACTCATTGTTCCTGCATTAAGTCATGCTGATACAGAACACACACAGTGTACGCTAACTGTTACTAGGAATGACTCCTACAGACCTTTTCATACGGAAGACATTTTGACTTATCCTAGTATGAAAAAGCACAGGTGGTAAATGAATGATGGCTGAGTTCCATTAAGTTGCTTCAGTTTTATTGTGCATTTTGGATTGCTGTCCCACTGTCATAGTTGCATGAGATGCCATTAATCCTTGTACATTACTGCTCGTTCATCAAGAACTACATGAATGAGTTCACGCTTTTTTGTGCATGAAGTCATGAATTCCTGATAAGTCATGTCCCATTATTATAAAGTGTTACCAACCAATCTTATTGGCTTGGGGGAATATAACCTCGACATACTTAACATTTCTCATGCTGAGACCATGACTATAGTTTAATACTAACTCTGATGGGCTGACAGGTGTTTCTCAAAACTGGATAACCTCAAATACAGGGACTGCAAAAGTGTTCAAATATGTAAAGAACAAAAACAGCACACAAGGAATAATAATTGAAACAAAACAAATACAAATGAATAGATAATGGTCTAATAATAATAATTACAGCAAAGGAAGCTGTTAAACACTTTACTATTTGTTGACACATTTGAAAATGGTCTATGTTCTAAATTACTGTAAGTTTATTTAAAAGAAACTTTGCCTGAAATCCAAGTGGCTGTTAAAAAATGTATGTATAGTTTCCATATAAACAGAGAAAAGTGGCCGTGGTTTGCTCAAATTGGTTTGATTCCAACACTGAGAAGTTTTCACAGTGGTAAAAGAAGTATCAAAACTTCCAAAGAAACTTCTCAAACCACTCACAATAAACAGTCCCACTTTCACCAAAAAAACAGTCATTTTGCATTTCAGCCTGCAGGAAGTGAGTTCAAATGTGGATTTGGGGTAATCTTGCACTTTGAATTGCAGGTAACTATAGCGGCAATTCCTTAAATTATCTACAAAGTGTTATGGTTTTAGTGTTTTTGTCTTATCTTATTTTGGTAGTATGTTTTCCTGTCTTATTTTGGTAGCCTGGTTTTCTGTCATGTCTTGTCTCCTTGTGTAATTTTTCCGTCTTGTCTTGTTTTCTGTTCTGTTTCCTGTTTTATTTTGATAGTCTGGTTTTCTGTGTAGTCTCGTCTGGTTTTACTTCCTGTGTTTTCCTCTTGTGATTGGCTGATGTTTCCCAGCCCTTGTGACACCTGCCTCTTGTTACCTCGTTCCCCTCTGTAGTTAGTCTTTGTGTTCCCCTTGTGTGTGTTCTGTCTCCTGTTGTGTATTCCTGTGTGTTGGTCTTACCTGTTTGTCGTAGTGTTCCTGTTTTTTTTTCTGTTTTTGTCAACCTTTTTGCCTGCCGTTTGTATATTTTTATGTTATTAAATCAGCAAAACTGCTCCACTGCTGACCGTCTTTGCCTTTGGCTCTGCCATTCTCCAAACTCAAGACACAAACACACTTTCAAAAGTGGCAACAATTCAAACACAAGCTTTCTTTCCTTTGGTAAGTGGCCATGCAATAAGCATGAGAATGCACTCTCAGCGTTCACAAAACACAGAAACACCACTGTGCCTTGCATCAAGGCCATCCAATTTCCATCCAATCTGGTATTTTCTTAGATGGGGACACCATGTATTACATTTTTGCTCACGTTTTTTTTTTTATGCAATTCACAATAAATGTGAGGTGCAGTTTCCTGCATTAACAGGAATGCCAGTGGCAGGAAAACTAACGGCATGCAACCCATTTATCATGCAGCTCACACAGCAGGGCCATGAAAACCTGAACACAAACGGCTCTCTGTCACCTCAGATGCACACCCCTGTCTGTGGACAAGGGGTGTAACTGTGAACCCACATTGGAGAGGCGCTCTTGGTATCATTCAGCAGGGTTTGTTCGTTAAAAGAAAAAGCCGTGAAAACGGAGAGGAGAGGAGAGGAGAGGGGAGGGGAGGGGGGGAGGCGTGCAGAGAGAGTCAGCAGGGGAATCTGATAATGACAACCTACTGAGAGTATAGACAGCAGGGGAATCACATGATAAAAACACCTGTTGAGAGCTAACACAGCGGGGGAATCAGATAGACACTGGAGCCAGAGTCTGCAAGAAACAAGGGATCACACCGTGCACCAACACACACACATACACACACCCCGCATGAGCGTCACACACCTCGGTGGCCTGCAGACACACTGCACACTGAGAAAGCAGCTGGCTGTTTAATGTTCTAATCAGACGGGTGAGAGACTTTGAAACCATGTGAACCGGATATGCGTAACAGGCGTTTTTTTTTTTTAACAATCTCAATGAAGATTTCTCTGTCAGCTGTGTTGCGTGCAGCTTCAAAGTGTTCCCCTGTTTCTCCCAAATACCCTCCAGTAGGTAAAAGTCTTCATGGTTAAGCAACAAAAGTGACTTTTTGTTATGTGGCTGTTGCAAACACTTTCATTGTTGGAAATGTCTTTGCACAATCTTCAGCTTTACCCCCTATGAAAAAGTAGAATGAATGCTATTTCGGTTTTGTTACCAGAAGATTACTAGTTGCTGCGTCTCAACGGTTTGATCAAATCTCTTGGCGTGAGCGAAAACTGGGCCACAGTAGGAATGTGTGGAAAGCAATTTCTTTCAATTCAAAGAGAAATGTGGTTCACTTTGTAGCTGACTGAACTGTGCTTTTGCAGATATGTGTGTTGTTAACAGAAGGGGTTTTGTCACCATTAGGCCTTGGGCTATTATGGCTTTATTGTCATTGGGATGTTTCTCTCAACAGGACAACTTTGCCTTGCTCATGTAAGAGTGAGGCCACAGTTCTTTGTAAGAAAAAGGTACATTAGTGACTTGTGGCTATTCACAAGGCATGAGTTGGCCTGTTGATTAGCGACGCCAGACATCAGCCGTCAGGTTCAGAAGGGTATAGGCCATGAGCTTCGAGTGGTGACAGAAAAGATAAGATCTCGGATACAAGCAGTGGAAATACATTTGGTTCAGAGTGTCGGCTCATCCGTAGGGACAGGGAGAGGAGCTCGGATTTCCAGAAGGAGTGAAAGGTTGTTGTTGCTGTCGGTAGTATATATATATATATATATATATATATATATATATATATATATATATATATATATATATATATATATATATGTACTGTATGTATAATGTATTAGGGCTGAACAATATGGGGAAAGGTAATCAAGATTTTTCTGCCAGATATTGTGATTACAATTCAATTGTTAACCCTTGTCAACCATGAAAAAAAGGTTTTGGTCACTTATTATTATGTCGTGAGTGCTTTTTTTTTTAATGTTTTTGGTGTTTTTTCCAAAGTTTTTTTATATTATTAATGTTGACATTTTCAGTGCTTATTTCGATGGTCCATTTGTTGTGACAAAACAATTTGACCCAAGGACAACATGAGGGTTAAATAAAGTACTAAAACATTCTTGAAACAATCTGTGATATGTAACCGTAGCAATATGTAGCCGCTTTCCGGCTTTTCCAACTGGACCAATTTGGTGATTTTGAGGATTATTAAGTTCCTCCGACCGCAGTTCCTGTAACTCTTTCAGCTCCTACTTCAGGGAAAGGGGCTTTTCCCTTTTGACCTAGGTCTACGTTGATTGGTCCAACATATAAGTCACGCCTTCTGTAAAAGCCATGCAAAACACTGACTACTTGAATAATAACTTGACTACGTGAATTACTACGAGAATAGACGGAATGCTGAGCTCTGAAAAGTGGACTGAAGTGGCGGATCATATAACGCTGGAGCCTTCGTCTTCTGTGTTCCTCTGTTGAGTACTCCAGCCTGGTCTGGAAGCACCGCCGTTCCAACTCCGTTACGAGGATCCTGGCGGGGCAACAACAGGAACATTCCGATGGCCTTGACCATGTTGTATGTGGCGCTAAACTCTAGTGACGATGCTATAAAGACCGTTGCCGTGCTGGCGTCCCTCCCTTACCTCTCCTACCAGTTACTATGGTCACTTGGCCAATGGAAATGCAAAGGGCAAAAAAAAACGTTTTGGGGGAGAGTAGTTAGTAGAACTGTTTAGAAGTGGACTGTTCCTATAACTATATTCCTGTAACTACTTGGTCGGAAAGAGGCTATTATTCCAGCACGTATTTTATGAAAAAAACCCAGTTAATATAATAATAAGAAGAATAAGTAATGTCAAACAAATTGTTACTCACCCAAATGCTAATCACATTCTTTTAAATCTTTTAAATTTTGAATTGAAAACAATTAATCATTCATCCTTGAAATACAGTATGTATCACCTAGTAGAACATCTGTATTGGCAGGCAGCCAGATAGCTCAGTTGGTAGAGCAGCCATCCATGTATAGAGGTCTATTCCTCAACGCAGCGGGCCGGGGTTTGACTCTGACCTGTGGCCCTTTGCTGCATGTCGTTCCACCTCTCTCTCCTCTTTCATTTAGCTGTCCTGTCAAAAATAAAGCCTGAAAATGCCCAAAAAATATCATTAAAAAAAATGGTATTAGCTGATACAGGACACACAGTGTATACTAACTGGTACTAGCAATGACTTCTATAGACCTTTTTATACGGAGGGCATTTAGACTTTTCCTAGTATGAAAAAGAACAGGTAGTAAATGAATGATGGCTGAGTTCCATTAAGTTCCATTTTGGATTGCTCTCCCAATGTCATAGCTTAAGGCCAGGGCAATCCATCCAATAATTGTTGAGATACTCAAAAACACAAATGTTAACCTCATGGTGGCTGGGGGATAAGTCAGGGTAATCAGGATACACGGTCTAGGAAATATGAACTGCCGTACACACATTGTGCCAATACATCTTGTAGGTGTTGACTAACAGTGGTGGTAAGTGCATCTGATGAAGTACTGTACTTAAGTACCAAATGCGGAGGTTCTTTTGCACTTTACTTGAGTGCTTTATACACCACCACTTTCATCTGACAGCTATAGTTACTAATAAAGCTTTTCGCACACAAAACACATGTAGTTCATCAAATCTGATGTTTTGTTATAAATTAAACTAGCCAACACTATAACGGCCTACACATCCAGCTGAAATGATGAGACCATTAAACACTGTTTGGATCCTTTACATTTATTTACAATGGGAGGATATTTCTGCATTGAGTACTTTTAAATACATACTCCTGATGATTACTATAGTGTGGTATTAGTACTTTTACTTAAGTAAAGGATATGAATACTTCTTCCACCACTCTCATATACCATATGTAATATATCATTGAAAACTATTATCCTTTTCAGGAGAATAGTCCAAGTGTTTGAGCTTACTTGCTCGCTAATATCCTCACCTATTTAGTTTTTATGCCTGACAAACCACGCTGCAGTTCTCCTACAAGAGGAATCTCATTTGACTTTTCAGGTTCCTGTAAATTGCCCCCCCACCCCCACCAGAGTCTAAACGACTTCACTCTCACTTTGTGAAATGAACCACACTAAATGAGAAAAGGACTGAGCATGTATTCACCAATTGACTCCTAATGGCTGAATAAACATGTTGAATGGACTTTTTTGACAAGAATTAGGGACAGCAGCAGGATGCAGGCTGGAGAGGCGGGGTTTTTTCATGGGGGTCAGCCCTATGATCCCACGGCCCAACTGTCCCACAGCCCTATGTTCCCAGATTTTTTTTTAATAACCACAAATTGGAAGAAAGGGAGATAAAATCTGATACAAATTTGTGAAAAAGTAAATGTGGGAACATAGGGCCTAATTTTGAAAAAAAAATCTTGGAAAATAGGGGAACATAGGGATGTGGGGACGTAGGGTAGTGCGGACATAGGGCTGTGGAAACATAGCACTGTAGGGACATAGGGCTGTGGAAACATAGCACTGCAAGGACATAGGGCTGTGGAAACATAGCACTGTAGGGACATAGGCTGTGGGGACATAGGGCTGTGGGGACATAGGGCTGTGGGGACATAGAGCTGTGGGGACATAGGGCTGTGGGGACAAAGGCACGTTCCCCTTGCATGACTCCCACCCTAAGTGAGAGTGTCATCTGGACAATGCAGAATTATGAATTCATCCGGGTAGTTAAAGCGTCTGCTTTCAGAGTTTTCACACACTGAACTGCTGGAGAACATGGAGAAGGAAAGCAGGCTTATTTTTCCCAGCAAGTCATTGTTCTTTTCTGCATGTGCAGTTTCTTATTTTCCCAATTGAGCTAATACTCATTTCAAAAGCAGAATACGTTTAAATCCTTTGAATGGAAGTATTAAAACCATCCATCCGTGTGTATTGTAGGGGGTCAAAGCCACAGTGAGCTCTCCGTAAACAGTCAGATAATAGAGTAAACTGAAGCATTAAAGACATAAAGTGTCTATTTTCTTGCCCACGCTCGTATTTCTGTTGAATACCAGCTGGAGCGGGCTGGTGATGGATGCACTCTGACTCTGCTTTATATTCAGAGCAGCAGCTGCAGGCTGTTGGAGGCCTGCTGCCCGGCCGGCCGGCCAGTTGGCTCAAACAAAAAGACACTCATAGTTTCTTTGAAAGCGGAGCAAAGATCAAGCTGCTGGGAGCCAGAAAAGAAGCAGAGAAATCAACGAGTTTCAGAGAGAAGTCAACTCTTCTGTGTGCACTGATGCGTTGCATTTCGGAAGTGGGGGTTGCCCCTCTCTCCACTCTAGAAGGTACAAGGTAACTTTATTAACCCTGAGGGGCAATTTGGATTACAGCCAACAGTAACAAATAAACACAACCACAGTACAACATCATTTAAATTTTAATTTACGGGTATTATTTAACAATGGGGATAACAGCCGGGATGAATGACCTTTTAAATCTATTCGTTCTGCATCAGCTGCTTTTACCCCACAAGGGATGACTCGGATCAGACAGGATGGCTCTCTGACCTTAAACTGATTATGTAGGTCATCTAAGTGTGTGCCCGCAATTTTGCTGCATACCTTTTAAATCGCTCATTTTATGCTAATTTTCAGGTTCATAATTGTATTTTGAGGTTGTACCAGAATAGGTTTACATGGTTTCATTTACAAAAAACACCATATTTTTGTTGTACTGCACATTGCTGCAGATCCTGTTTTCACCCTGTGTGTTTAGGTCTCTGTTTTAGCTACAGAGTGAGACATCTCACTTCTATACTATCTTTGTTGGGAGTTACACATGCGCAACTTTTTCTCCAACTGTGGTCCGTCCAAGGCAGGATTAGCTGGGAGACTTCTTCTACACGAGGGCCACTTGTGGAATACCTGCAGAACAGGGACAGGAAGTAGTTCTTTTGGAGATTATGGTCAAGTAGTGTGTTTTGTAGCATTGGTTTTCCATTGAGAATGAGCTAGCATGCTAACACTAGCATGTGCTACGGTTAGCCACCTCGTCTCTGCTAGTGTCGTAGAAAGCCGTGCAGATGTTGAACAGCTCACCCGGAGTCTGAAGACAGAGGACATTCAGAAACCGGATCTCACTCAAAACAGCATGGAAAGTTTTTTTTCAAAGTTTGTATGTGTGTGGAAGCACCAGAGACACAAAACAACACCCCAAATCCCAGAAAAAGTGATAGAAAGTGACCCGTGCCAGCAGATAAAAGAGAATGTGAGAACTGATTCTATAAAACAGGAGTAAAACATTTTCATAAAAACAGTGTCAAGATTGCGAAGAAAGTGCACGCGCTGACATGCTTTTTTTACAAACCTCATCGACCTGGGGCTCAAAGCACAGTCAATCCCAGATATTAGTACTGCTGCACTAGTTCAACTGGTTGGTTGTCCATTACAACCGGGGAAATGACATTGACATTGCCACGCTAATGGTTAAAAAGGAGGATTTACACCAATCCATAAAATCATTCACTACAGGACTCTGTTTGGAGTCGTCACTGGTGAGGAGGGACACAATGACAGAATCATCCGCAGATTTAATACTGTGGCGTCATTCCTGATGGCTTTGGCATTCATTTGTGTATAAAACAAATAAAAGAGGGGAGAGGACACAGCCCTGGGGGGGACCCAGTAGAAGACTAAAGGGCATCTATAAATAAAACTGTTCACTCCCACCCATTGTGACCTCACTTTTAAAAAAATCCATAAGCCAGCAGATCAGTCCAGTATCAGTGTTCTTCAACCTGTCTGCTAGGACATGAGGCTGAATGCAGTTAAAAGCCAATTAAAGTCAATAAATAGGGACTTGGCCCCCCTCAAGAAGTTTAAAAGCATCCCTGTTGCGTCATCCACGCCTCTGCCAGACCTGTAGGCTAACTGGAGAGGGTCTAAGTGACAGTGCCACTGGTCTGAAGTCATTGAGGGTCTTAGAGGTTTGAATTTTAAGCACAGGAACAATTGTTGGGTTCTTGCAAAGATGAGGAACCTTATGCAGCTGTAAGGACAACTGGAAGATGAAGCGGAAGATGTCTGCCAAATGGAAAGCGCAGTTCTTCTGAACCCGACCCCCGATCCCATCGGGACCTGGACTTTTCCATTCTTTGACACCAAAGAAGAGTTTCGAGACCATGAATTTATCAATGGGCTCAATAATATTTACAGAATTACGAGCAACAGTTTTCAACATCTCACTAAAATCATAGACATTAAAATGATTGTAAAAAACATTCAGTTCATTAGAAAAGTCCAGGTCGGTTTTCCCACTCTGAGAAATAGAACATGCAAATCCATCATGGTTTTCACACCCTCCCATGTAGGACAGGAATTGCCAGTGCGAAGCAAGTTTTCCACTTTGTCTTTATGTACGCACTTGGCAAGTTTGAGTTCCTTCTTCACCTGTATGTCCCCCCGATTGAATCAATCAATCAATTAACATTTATTTATATAGCACTTTACAAAAACCAGCAGGCATCCAAAGTGCTTTACATCAGAAATAAAGAGTAAAACAACATATCATACAATAAAAAGAATGAAACGTAGAAAACAGTAAAATCAGAAAAGGTTACTTAGAAAGAGGAGGAGGAAATTGTCACACCGCTACTACGTATTAAAAGCCATTCTAAGCAAATACATTTTGAGTTTAGACCTAAAAGGAGCTGGACCTGGACCTCGGGACATCTAAAACCAGTTGGTTTGAAGAACGCAATAATCGGTTGTGCTCACGTAGGTTTAAATCTCAGACAAATACTCCAGGGCCAGGCCGTTTTAAAGCCTTGGAAACAAACAATAAAATCTTAAAATCTATTATAAAATGCACAGGTAGCCAATGTAGGGTGTAGAGAAGGGGAGTGATGTGTGCACGTCAAGATGTATTGGTTAAAAAGCGAGCAGCAGCATTTTGCACAAGTTAAAGATGTGAGATGGAGGTTTGATTCAGACCAACATAAAGAGCATTACAGTAATCCAACCTTGAAAAAATAAAGCAAGAATCGCCTTTTCTAGATCATGCCTGTTAAGGAAGGGCTTTGGCTTTAGCCAGGAGACAAAGCTGGAAAAAGCTCATTGTAACAACATTGCTGATCTGCTTGTCAAATTTCATGTTGCCATCAAAAGTAACCCCCAAATGTTTGACAGGTGGCTTAAGGTAAGAAGCCAGAGCTCCCAAACTAAAAGCTGGACTTTTTGGTGTGCCTAAAGTACTGAAGATTATACACTTAATATCATTAATACAACTAAGCACGGAGTCTAGTGCAACACTGTCATTCGGTTTCATAGGCAAATAAATTTGCAAATCACCTGCATAACAATCAAATGACAGGTTGTGCTTTCCTATAATAGCCCTTAAAGGCAACATATATGGAAAACAGGATGGGGCCAATAAGTGAACCCTGGGGTACCCCACAAGAGAGAGGAGAAGCTGACGAGAAGAAGTATATATGCACAGGACTGTATAGACCACAAAACAAGACTGTCGTAATTTTTAAATCAATTAAGTGGAAAATACTTACATTTATGGGTCTTTCCATTGTTGCCTCCATTGTTGACAATTTATATCGCTACCCCTCGTTTTCAAGTAAGCTTGTATCCTCCCTTGATGTTTTCATTCACTGTCTATGGTTCCAAGGGCCATACACCCCTTACCCCTCGTTCAAAAAGAGTATTGGGAAGCACTAGGTCTCGCGTGAACGCGCAAAACCTAGGGGAAGGGGGAAGGGGTAGGGGTAAGATAGAGAAATGAGGTTCAGCCATAGACTACTCTCTGTTTCGCTGGCCTCCTAACTGGTTCTGTCCCTCACTATGTGTACAGCTATGCAGCAGGCTACACACAAATCCAATACAGGTTAAGGACAGCTAGATAGATAGATATATTCACAAACCACTAATCATGCCAGAAAGAAACAAATATCATAGCTAGAGTCTACATATGAGTTTAATTTATAATCTTTGTGTGCAGGTTCGCTTGGTAAGCTGGTAACTAATGCTCTGAACGTGATTACTTGACACATTTTCATCTGTTGTATGGCACACTTTTATGATATTGCTGGCATTTTAACAGTAAGGAAAGACCTCTTAACGTACATTGGCCTGCCAAAAGAGATTACACAACTCCTTAAATGCAGCAGGTACAAAGTAAATCTAACTACAGGGTGCCAAACATACAAGAAGCAACGTGTTACAGCTCCCAGGAAGACAATGGACAGTAAGTAACAGGAAGTGGCTGACAGACAGCATAATAACACACAGCTAATAACACACAATTCACTATTTGAGGCAATGCATGTGGAGTCTGTCAGACTCTTAAATGGATACTCAGCCATGACAGTGAAGTGCGCAGGTGGCACTAACCACCGCACCTGCTTCATTTGACATATACAAGCACTTAGTCTTGCATTGCCAGACCTTCCTCCACAGCACCTTGGAGTAAGGTCTGGCTAGTCCACAGCATTACTTGATGGTTGACAAACGTGGTTTGGTTTATTGGCATTTCTTTAAACCGATCATAATCATCTTGGGCGGTGCTAAGCGCCGGACGGAGCCACGGCACCTCTGCAAAATCGCCTCGGGAAGGAACTTGTTTTGGTGGAACATGTGTGCATTTAAAGGTTGTTTTAGTCGTGCAACAGAAAAAACTCTGATTGGACAGATAGTCTAGCTAGCTGGCTGGATTTACCCTGCAGAGATCTGAGGACCAGGTAACCATAGTCCTCAGAAATCCTCCGGAGATTAGAACGCCAACGCCTATTTTTGCATGTAAAGCAAGAAAAGGTGAAGGTATTCTCCTTCAGTAACACATTATGCATCAATCAACCATAGTGATACTACGTATGACCTGAAATTATTGTATGTCAATAACTGCATTTAGGCTCATACACTGGGACGCTCTGGGTTGTCTGCATGTCTTTTAAACCAATCACAATCGTCTTGGCCGGTGCTAAGCTGTCTATGACCTTCTGTTGATCCAGGCCACCACATTAAAATAACATCACATGACAAAGTATTCATAAAAACGATTTAATAATTAACTTTTTTTTACATTTCCATTGTCTAAGCTATTTTTACAAAACATGCAGCCGCATACAGTTTCATCATCACGCTCATGCATTAAACATTTTCTTGCCCTTGTTGTGAAGAACCGTGTTTCCGACTGTTCAAACACTCTTGTTTTATTCAGAGATAATTGATGTATTAATATAACAGATTTGATTTGGGCAGAGCAGCACAGAGAGTTCCCCACTGAGCGTCAGTGTCTCGGCGGCATGGTGTTGGCTGCCAAACACACTGATAAAATCACATTCTCTTTTAAATAATACAAAGAAACATTTCTGATGTATTTTCCAGAATTGTATTTCCAGGGGGCATTTATTTATCTTCTCGCTAATCTCAGTATAGTCTTCTTCAGCCCTCCCAATGTATTGAGGAGGTTCAGGTTCCCATGGGGGGCCTGGTAAGCCGCTATTGGACCTTGCTGCTACGCCCTAAACTTGATCAGTTCTCAGCACGTTCACAGGTCCAAAGCACGGCCTGGTTAACACCCAGATTCCAAATGACTGCTTCAGGACAATCTTATGCGCTGCTCAGCATCAGAGCTTTTGAGCTTTTTAGGTACTTGCAGAGGCAATCATGGTTGGGCTGCGAAATGAGCCTGTTAATACCAAAGCGTCACAACTAGAAATTCATGTTTTTCTATAGCCTGGTCCATAGGACAGACCACTGACTCTTAACACTGCATCCACCCAACAGGAAATATATAAATAATAATTTATACTGTTTATTGATCCCCAGTGGCGTAGTTACAATTTACACTCTGTTTCTGTTAGAAAACACTACACACAGGCCTGAAATACACACACATGCTCAAATAGGGAGCTATCGCAGTGAGTGGGCTGTTCCCTGAGGTATGGTGCCTTGCTCAAGAGCACCTGGCAGTGAGGTGAACTGGCATCCCTCCAGGTACCAATTCACATTCCGTACATTGGTCCTTATGGGGACTTAAACCAGCAACCCTCCTATTCCCAACCCCCTACAGACTGAGCTTCTGCCATACATAAAGAGAGTGGCCAGACAGTAAGATTTCAAATGTAGGCGAAATTTATATAAAATAGATTATGTGCAAAACACCTTAAAGAAGAAGTGTCATTGCTAATCATTTGTTCAGTGCTTGCACAATTTGGTGTTATGGAGACCCCCATTATTTGCTACTATACCTACAGTTGTGAATGTTTTAAGTAGTTAAAGAATCTGGATGATTTTTAGTAAGTATGGTTTGATGAATGTCATTCCCTGATTTAGGACTCCAAAAGTTAAAATACTGTCTCTCATGAGCTCCAGTAGGGCTAATTTTTAGTTGTGTTACAAAGCATGCATACAAAACAATACAGAATGGCCGCATGTTGCACATCACTTAAACTTTATGCTCTTTTCCCCAAGGTTTCCAAACGGTGTGCACATTGTTAAAAATAAGAGACCCCCTTAATGTTTATGTCCTACTTTCTTCCAATGTCTCACTCTGATGATCTTATCAGAGACATGTGTTCAAACTGATAATATTGATTCATGAAGGTCCACTTTTGCAGTCCACTCTCAGGATGAATTATATTACGTTTAATGATACCTTAAACTTTCCAACAGTTTAGGCATCATGCCATGGTAAACATTATACCTGCTAAACATCTTCCTAGAAATAGAAATCATAGTTATCCTGTCTGACCTTCCCTCATTGTGCTGCAACTGTTCCTGTCTGATTCTATAAATATGAATGTTAGTTTTTTGTACAACACACTTGGTTCAATAATGGTTAACAACATCCTGAAGGTGTTTTTTTTTTTTATCCTGGATTTAATAAACCAGGCCAGACAAGAAAGAAGATCCAACTGGCATTAAAAGTGAGCTTAGTATAACTTTCACTCTGTTTTATCCTAGAAACACGGGTTTAGGACGACTACAGACAGCAGCTTTACTAATCCTATTTGTTTCTCAGTCAGGGGAACGTCTCGGGTTACGTATGTAACCCTCGTTCCCCAAGGTAGGGGAACGAGACACTGTGTCGTTGACGACACTATGGGAACGCCTCTAAGCGTGACAGGGCTGAATGCGAATGAAAACTATTCCAATCCTATTGGTCTTGATGAGAACGGTAGCATGTGACGGCGTAACCGTAGAGCTATAAAAGCACGCTGGCACATAGCTCATTAGCTCCTTCTATGAAGCAACGCACTCCAGGTGGGGTGAGGCGCGGCGAACCGACACAGTATCTCGTTACCCTATCTCGGGGAACAAGGGTTAAATACGTAACAGGAGACTTTCCCCTTCGAGGGGAACTTAAACTGCGTCGGTGACGACACTATGGGAACGAGATACCCACTAACCCGCGCTGAAACCCCGCCTTTCCAGCGTGCAAGCAACCCGTGGGCACAACTAGGACAAGAGCACCCTGGCGCCGGGTGCAGAGGGAAGGTCCAGACTATAGTACCTGAAGAAGGTGTGAGGAGTGGCCCAGCCAGCCGCATCACACACTCCCTGGAGAGACGCACCAGAGAGGAGAGCCGTGGAGGCCGCCCCGCCTCTCGTGGAGTAAGCCCTCACAGCCATAGGTGAAGGCACTTCAGTGTGTGAAGGTGGACTTCACATGGCGAAACCTGTCGACGACAGAGTTAACTGCATCTCCAAACAGGCCAGTAGTGGAGATCGGTGCATCCAGGAGGAACTCCCGATCCTTCTGTCGGATGTCCGATAAGTTCAGCCACAGGTGCCTCTTCGTGGCCACCAAAGCAGACATGGACCGACCCACAGCGCGGGCCGTCGCCTTGGTGGCACGAAGTGAAAAATCCGTGGCTCTGCGCAGCGCCGCCATCTCCTCCCCAGAGGGGCTCCCTCTCTGGTCCATCTCCAGTAGCAGGTCCGCTTGGTAGGCCTGCAAAACCACCATGGTGTGCAGGCTCGCTCCAGCCTGGCCCGCCGCCATATACGCTTTACCCACCAGTGTGGAAGTCACCCGACACGGTCCGGTCGGTAGTGCCGGCTTGCGGAAAGACGACGTCAGTTGAGGAGAGAGGTAACTCGCCAGAGCGTCCTCAACCCGCGGCATCGCCCCGTAGCCGCGGTCCCTGATCCCCGCCACATTGCTAAACTCCAGCAGCTGGGGAGTACAAAGCCGGGCAGAGAAAGGCCTATCCCAAGATTTACACAACTCATTGTGTAAGTCCGGCCAGAGTGCATCCGCTTCATCAGTCTTCCGCCGAGCCGCCTCAGCGACCGCTTGGCCCGAGCCACAGGGACAGCGTATCTGGCCGTCCTCGGAAAAGAGGGCCACGCGGGACCTCAGTACCCGCATAGGTAGGGCCTCGCAATTGTCACAAACAGCCCCCTTGAGAGCTGCCGTGGTGTGCGGCAGGCCCAGACAAGCAACACACAACTCATGAGAGTTTCCTACCGTGAGGAAACGCGGGGAGAGAGAGGGGAGGGAGACACACATCTCCGGAACTAGTGCAACTGCTTGGACATACTGCAACTTCCAGGTGAGTAGGATACGGGAGTCCTTCAAACACAACATCAACCAACGTGCCTGCTGAATAGAAAAAAGCTAATGAGCTATGTGCCGGCGTGCTTATATACAACTACGGTTACGCCGTCACATGCTACCGTTCTCACCAAGACCAATAGGATTGGAATAGTTTTCATTCGCATTCAGCCCTGTCACGCTTAGAGGCGTTCCCATAGTGTCGTCACTGACGCAGTTCGAGTTCCCCTCGAAGGGGAACTCAGCTTTTGTTGTTTTGGAACAAAAAGCTGATTAGACTGGCAGCAGGATCCTGGACGCTTCACACAGTCCAGTTTTTTGGGCATCTCTGCCAGGAATGAACACAAGTCATTGAATCATTGTTCACAAACAAGGTTGTCAAAATGCTTAGGCATGTTGTCAAGGTAACTGTGTACTTTTACAGTATTACCTGATGTAAACTTAGGTTACAGTTTGGATGACAGTTACTGTGTTGAAAATGCACAAGGCTGCACTTCTATGGCATATAGCAATTCCAGCAGTACTATTTACATATTACTGTATGTGGGTTATTGATTGAAAGAAGACTGGACAGGACTTTTTTTTAACAGCTTTTACGAGTGCTACTTTATGAAAGGAAAAAAACTAAATAATTTACAGTAAAAAAAAGACAAGGGGAACAAAGGAAAAAAAAACATTAGAAAGAAACACAGGAAACACGCCTAAGGCACAACTTTGCCCGAAGCGTTGTTCTAGTGCTGTCTCTACACATCCAGACATTCCTGTCTGTCGGCCCACATATTCTCATCCACATCACATCGGATATTTTCCATAAGAATCTTTTGGAATGCCTTATCCATCCTCTGCAGGCGTCTACTGTGATGTCATCACAGTAGACAGCCATTGCAGCCAGCAGGGTCATCTGTGTGTGGCTGACGATCGTACACCTTCCACCTCGTGCTGAAAAGAACTCCTCAGTTGGGTTAAGGAATGGTGAATAAGATGGGAGGAATTCTATAATTACCCTTGGGTTGGTCAAAAATCATTGTCTTATGATGTTCAATGGCAACTCACATTATCACAAATGACCACATACTTTGGCAAATCCTCTGTAAACAGACCCCTCCCATCATCAGGGATGAGAGCCATGCAGAGAGTCTCTAAAAAGTAGATGTGTGTTGTATGGCCCTATAAGGGGGATAGAGGTTAGGACACCATGCTCCAAAACAGCAGCACACACAGTGTTATTTCCTCACCGTTGGCCTGGCAAATCCACAGTAGCTCTGTGACCGATGATATTCCGACCTCCCCCTTCCGCATTTGGTCAGGTTGAAGCCAGCCTCATCCACGGATACAAAGTTGTGAAGGTTCACTTGATTCCAACTCCATTATACGCTCCATCGGGGTTTGGAGCCTTTCACAAAAACACCTTGGAAGTGCCCAGGAGGTGAACTGGAACCTCTCCAGCTACCAGTCGACCACCGTACTTTGGTCAGAACAGGCTACAAACTGAGCTACTGCGTTACTGAGCTACGACATCGTTGTCTTCTATAATGGTCCTTTTGTATTTCCCTGAGTCTCATGGCATTGTTTGCTCGGACCATGGTGCAAATAGCCTATTGCTGTCAAGGTGTGAAAAGGCGTCCTCTGCAACCGTTTTGAGGTAATCTTGCAGTTCTATGCAGTGATGCATCGCACAATTTCACATAGACAAAAACTATGCAAACACACATTTTACTGTAAAACATACAGGTGGGTGTATGTAAAGTGCAGTATGTATCTGTATAGCGTATATTTCTGTATGCTGTGAAATACAAGTACTTTTCTACTGCTTTACGTTTTTTGTTTTGCTACCAAAACATCACTATGTTTCTGTGAAATACCCTTTTTATCTGACATGTGTCAAATGTATCAGTATTTTTCTGAAGTCAAGCCGAGTGGAAAATTAACAAAAAAGTGTGATTAAATCAAAGCATTCAGGGGCGTGCGATATCAACAACAAAAGTATAGGAGTTTTATTGCACTGACACTGTTTGTAATTACATTGCTAATCCACCTAATTTACATAAAGATACTACGTCAATTTCACTGCTATTGAAGTTTGACTGAAGCAACGTCCAATCCATCAGACGTTTTTCATCATCTTCCCTGCCCACTGCTCTGTCTAGTACATATTCCACACAGGCTGCCACTCATCCCAGCTAAGAATAGGAAACTAACTACAGTCGGCTCTCCATAATCTGACATTATAAGACTGGAAAAATGTTGCATGGTCTGATTAGCCTCAGTTTCTGTTGTTGGTAGGGTCAGAATTTGGGCGTCAACAACAGGAAAGCAAGGATCCATCCTGGCTTGTTTCACACAGATCAGCCTGGCACACTTTGGGGCCCTTACTACCAATGGAACAACCTAGCTGAGGATTGTTGCTGACCATGTCCATCCCTTTATGGTGGTGATGGCGCAGTGGATAGGACATATGTAATTAGTAAGTCGCTTTGGATGAAAGCGTCAGCTAATGACATATCAGCAGGATGACGAGCCATGTTGCAAAGCTCATGTCCTCCCATACCGGTTTCTTGAAAATGTGTTCACTGTACTCAGGTGGCCTCCACAGTCACCACATCTCAAACTAGAGAGCCCCTTTGGGATGTGGAGGAACGGGAAATTCACAGCTTGGACGTTCAGCTGACCAATCTGCAGCAACCGCGTGATGCTGTAAGTTGTACTTTTGGCGTAGAATGAGAGCGGTTTTTAGATCAGCCTCGAAATGGAATGACTTCATACGAGGAAGTGCAATGGCCAAAACTCCTTGATAGAACTGATGTTTACATTCATTAGATGTTTACCGTTGCCATGCATTTATTGTCAGTGACCTACATAACACCCAATTATTACACTAAAACAATATCCTCCATGCTAATCCATTTAATAGAATTGGGCAGCAACTGGAACACAAAATACTGCATTTAATATTGTTTTTTCAAATTCCATCATTTAAATATGGAAGCTCAGGAGGCTCTGTGTTATTATGACAATTGATTTTTTTATGATTAACAGAAAATGTAAACACACACACACACACACATGCGCACACACACATTCATCAGAAAAATGAAACAGTAGAAATACAACAAAGTAAAATGAAAGGAAGACAAAGCACGACCATACAAAAGAATTAAACTATAAATGCATTTAGAAAATTATAAAACAAAATTTAAAAAATTATAAATTAAAAAAAGACAGCGATGCACAGAGCTCTTGAGTTTACAACCTTGCATATATATATATATATATATATATATATATATATGTGTGTGTGTTTATATACATATATACATGTGTTTATATACATAAATACATACACATGCCTATATATATATATATATACATACACATATATACGAATATATATATATAAAAACATACATACACATATAACAATACATACACATATAGGTACTGTATTCTATCAAAATGTATCCCTCAGTCATGTTTCCTAGTTAAATGCTATGTTTATAAGCCGGAACGCCATTAAATGCCCAAAGTGTTCAAATGATATTTCTCCCATTTCAAGATGTACTCCACACACATGTGATTCTGAAGAGAGGAGCAAATACACGGAGAATACACGGTATAAAAATAAATAAAACTTGCGTGCAAATTAATTAATGTAATGCGTAACTACTGCTAGATACACGTTATACTCCAACAATCAATATCCAAAAATATCCCTTAGAATTTAAACATGTTTTAAAGCAACTTAATGAAATCATTAAATAAGTACTTGTTCTCTGGACTGGCACATGGATTCCAGCTGAGCTTCCCTATGATTAGCCATTAATGACCTAATTTGAGGAAAAGAGGGAAATAGGCTTTCATTAAACCTGAAAATAGCAGTTCAATTTACCTGCTTGATTAAAAATGTTGTTGAAAGGAAATTTATCAGATCCAAAATCATCCGTTATTGGAGAGCAGCAGCTCAACCGGTGGGGAAATGAATCATGCAGATCATAATCACCACTGTGACTCCAACCTGCAGTCCACACACAGAAAGTAGTGAGTGGTTATGGGTAATGATGTACAAGTTTGATATGGATTTATTGGATTTATTTTCTGTTGTAATGTAATGTTATTGAATGTAGATTGATTTGCTCGTTCCATTAACTTCTTGCCAATGTGCAGTTCTTCCTCACTATCAGTGCAGCTATGCTGTTAGCCTGGAGAAAAAGAAGGGCTTTATCCAAAATAGCTCAATTATCCGAAATATTGGCAGTAAAGTAACAATGTGCAGACTGGATGGATGGATGGATGGATGGATGGATGGATGGTCAGCCAGCAGAGTCTGAGGAAGATTAAATTATTTTGGAGAAATTCACTTCCTGGCAAGGTCTTATCATTAGTTTGACACATACAGTGGAGGATAGCAAATAAAATACTGTGTTTAGATGGACTGGCAAACAGAGAGGCAGCCACCTACACAAAACCACACACACACACACACACACTTAGAGCCCTATCTTGCACCCAGCGCAATTGACTTTGTACACCGACGCAAGTATCAGTTCTATTTTGCACCTGACACACAGCGGACCTCGCACGTTGATAAATTAGCGAATGAACTCTCACTCCCGGGGGTGGTTCAGCAAAAAGAGGAGGTGTGGTCCAGTGCAAATGTTCCCTGGTGCTATTTTGCAGTTTCAGAAAACAAGTCCGCCACAGACCAGGAAAAACCGAGTCTAAAGTCAGTGGCGCGTTATTCAGATGCTAGGTTTGGGTTTAGGGGTGCATGCTTGGCCATAACGTAACGTGTGCACAATGCTGATACACTTTGTTTTGCTCATCTACACGGAAGCAGCAGTTCCCATTTTTGCAAATCATACTTAATTACAAGGGAAAATATTACTGAACATGCGTTACAGTCTTCAAACGTTGCTGCATTTTTTGTGGCTGGTTGTGTTTTACACAACATTTCCATGAATCCTTAATGTGTTGATGACACAGATGAGGAAATACTAGAGGACTTAAGGAGACGAAATGATGTTGGCAATGCGGGATTGGCAATGCGCGATGTGCTCTTGGTGGAGCGGGTGGACGGAGATGGAGTGGGGGGGAGGAGGAAGGGGCACGACAGGAGCAGGTGGTGCGTTTGGAGGCCCAAGCTCCAGGGCTGCAGTAATCCTCTGCGTCGGAGAGGACTCCAAAATCCGCCCAAAAAGCTACTTGCTAGCTACTTTCAGTTTTGCGTTTCAAATCGTTAATATAAGGCCCTTAGAGTAAAACTCTAACCAGCTGGATATCAACCAGTCATGAATGGACCTGGGGATTCATTAATTCAGTGTTATTGTAGATTAATTTTTTTTTTTGAAGCCACTAATTTGTTCTAGGGTTGCCCCTTTCAACAACTACTGCACATTTATGCATACAAGTTAAAAAAAAGGAAACTGACATGTGCAACAGACAGTGACAATTTTGTGGTCAGATAAAAAACAGCTGTGCTGCATCTGGTGCAGAATGAATCAATATCAAAGTATTTTATCAAGCCTGATTTCGATTGAAGGCTTTGTGTCCCATGATGGCCTAAATTATTTTTAAAGAGGCTTTTCAGCCTGTTAAAGATGCGGAATATATTGTATTTGAAGCCATAGGAATGACACCAATCAGCTGTGCGCATGGGTAGCTCACCTGTTAGAGCGTGTGCCCATATGCATAAGCTCAGTCCTCGTCCTCTTTGCTGCATGTCGTTCCCCTCTCTCTCCCTTTTCAAGTTTAAGCTGTCCGGTCAACAATAAAGGGCTAGAAATGCCCCAAAAAAAAATAAAAAATCTTCGGAGGGTTTGCCTTTTATTTGTCTTAACATGTTAACCTTGGAGCTTCATATCAGTCAGGGCACTTTAACCCTTGTGTCTTCCCATCTACCATGAAAAAAAACAACATTTTGGTCACTTTTTGTCAACATTATCGCTTTTTTCTGACATTTTTGTCACTTTTTCAAACGTTTTTTGGTATTATTATTGTTGACTTTTTCAGCGCTTATTTCGACGGCCCATTTCTTGTGCCAAAAAAATAAATAAGTAACTGAAAAACGGGTCAAATTTGACCCAAAGACAATATGAGGGTTAAAAGTGGAAGAATTGAAGGGGATAGCAAACCATGGCTACAAGGACAGTGACCAATTAATCACTTACCAGGTGGCATAAAATGTGACTCCACGTCTAAATTATGTATTAATAGGAAAACTTTGCTATTAAGTTTGCAACTCAAAAGGTGAATAGATATAAGTGTTGTGTTCACAGCTTGTTTCCGCTGTCCCAAAGTGGTAAAAAAAGATCTTGTTTTTGTGTTTTAAAAGAGTTGAGGTGGTAGTCAAATGGCTACAAAGCCCATCTACTACATACTATTAACTTTGAATGATGTAGCCATTAGGGCTATGCAGGGTTGTAGTCGAGTCATCCAACTATCAAGTCTGAGTCCAAGCCCGAGTCACCAAAGAAGAGTCGAGTCTGAGTCGAGTGATGAGTCCAGAGAATAGCAGAAAACTCCATCACCGCCTATTACACATAAAAATAGTCAGAAATTTCTTCCCACTTCCAAGTACTTAATGAATGTTCGATTTCATAAATCCATGACTCTGAGTCCAAGTTCAAGTCATCATTGGGCGAGTCCAAGTCGAGTCACAAGTCCACTTGGGGGCTGGTACAGCTCTGTGACCTCTCACTTACAAACATAATAGATGTTTGTAGGAAGTTCACTTGAATGGGAAAGCTTGTCCAAACATTTGACTGGTACTGTATGTGTATGTGGGCTTGTTGCAGCGACGTAAAATATCCATTGTAGTGGAATATCATTTAAAGGTAGTAGTTTGCTTCAATGGTGTCGCTTTGGTGTCTGTTGGTTCAGTAGTGATGGACAGAGAAAGGCAGAACCTCCACAGATGAGTACTTTGGGGCAAAATATAATGTTACAACCAGGTATACTTTCTTTCCTTTTTGTTTTTTGAAGACTATTTATATCTATTGAATTCATTCAGACAGTCTTTGCAAGGAAATTGTCTGAATATAGCATGACATGTCGGCACTTGTACAAGTGTATGTGATTTAAATCAAGCAGCCTCAGGAATGGATATTCTTTCATTCTAATAGTTGTGCTTCAGTTCTCTATACCTTTCACTTTACTGTCCAACAGTAGCAAACATATATACATGAAAACAGTGTGAATTACCTGAACCGATCAAGCTGTGTTTGGTTTATCTCACCTGACACACTAACAACCTCCAAAGTGGAAACGTCTCTTTTTAAGATAAGAGAGCTCCTAAGCTCCTATCTCAGATCAGGCAGAGAGACGTGGTGACAGAGTGTCTGATAAATACCTTTTGGTTGAAATGTCATGTTGATTCAGAAGCTTATCTCTATATTAATGCTTTCATTTCTCCTGCTATGAAAGGAAATGGCATCCTGAATGGAGTTTTAACTGACACAAGCTCCAAATGTGTCTCTGGAACGAAACAGAAAGTCCCACAGCATCATCCTCGTTCTGTCGCTGACACTTATTTAGGTGTACCACATCAATTTTATTTCATTACAGAATATTGTGTAGTAATTGTGGGAGTGGCTGTGGCTTAGTGGTGGAGCGGTTAACTGCCAATTAGAAGGTTGGTGGTTCAATCCCTGGCCCTGCAGTCCCGTGTCAAAGACAAGACACTGAACCCCAAGTTTTCCCCGATGCTGCACCATCGGAGTGTAAATGTGTGTGAGTGTTTATCTGATGAGCACGAGGCACCTTGTACGGCAGCCTCAGCCACAGTGTATGAATGTGTGTGAATGGTTCCTGTATGATGTAAAAGCGCTTTGAGTAGTTGTTAAGACTAGAAAAGCACTGTATAAAATACAGTTGAATATGTAAAATATGCATATGACCCTAAATTTGCAGCTAGGGTCAATCTAGCAACTCTCCGTTGGCTTGCAAGCTGGAAAAATCATGGATAGAGTCGGTGGGCGGGCTTAACATACGGACGGCAGAGTTGCGATGGTTCAGCGTGAATTCCCTGCTCCTTGCAGAAGATGTTGGTTATTGGAATCGGCTTTGGCAGCTACTCTGGAAGACTTGGACTTAAGCACTGAAGTCTTTCTTAAAAAAGGAAGATGTGTTCGGAGTTCTGCCGACCGGATCCGGAAAAAGTTGAATCTATAAACCAGTGGTGCTCTGGTTGGTTGTAGCGCTATCCTATTGCGTGTAGAGGGAATCTGAAAGACCACTGTTTATCCCGCCCCTCAGATTGAGACCTGCCTATGGTGAGTTCCCATACCCAACATCTGGATGTGGGTCTGGCTTGTCAAGCTACCAATCTCTTTGAATCAATCTTGTTGTTTTTGTTGATTAGCTTTTTCTTTTAAAGTGACAACAGGATCAAACAAAACATCTTGTTTATCGGAAGACATTCAGAAATTTACAGGAGTTACTCACTTCACAGGGTAAAAGGAGGATGTTTGAATAATTAATAACAGAATTTCACATGTGGGCGTTTGGAGTCGATAGAGAGGTGTTTAATGACTGTTGAATCGATGGGCAGCTGCTGGCAAATGGAACGGAGGAGACAGGTTTCATCAGAAGCAAGGAATGGTAAACAGAAATACATACACTGCTGTGTTTGCAGAACAATAATGTGTAGTTACTCTGGTTTGTGATCAGGTGGCATTTTTACATGCAGATTTACGCCGAGGGATGTAGCCTAGAGTCAATGTAATCATTTCTTTAAGACAGGAATCTATACTGAACAAAATTATAAACGCAACACTTTTGTTTTTGCCCTCATTTTTTATGAGCTTTACTCAAAAAGTCTAAGATTTTTTTTCTACGTACGCAAAAGGCTTATTTCTCTCAAATATTGTGTTAGTGAGCACTTCTCCTTTGCTGAGGTAATCCATCCACCTCACAGGTGTGGCATGTCAAGATGCTGATAAGACAGCATGATTATTGCACAATATGCCTTAGGCTGGTTGCAATAAAAGGCCACTCTAAAATGTGCAGTTTTACTGTATTGGAGGGGTCCAGGAAGGGTCCGAAAACCTGTCAGTATCTGGTGTTATGGTTTGGGTTAGGGTTCATCCGTAGAGAGAACGCCTCTCCAAAGTGCCAGAGGCCATCAAATGTGAGAATGTGCCCACTCAAGTCATGGTTGAATTCTAACCCTCACCATAACACCAGATATTGGTTTTCGGACCCCTCCCGGATACAGTAAAACTGCACATTTTAGAATATCCAACCTAAGGCACACCTGTGCCACAATCATGCTGTCTAATCAGCATCTTGACATGCCACACCTGTGAGGTGGATGGATTATCTTAGCCAAAGAGAAGTGCTCACTAACACAGATTTAGACAGATTTGTGAACAATATTTGAGAGAAATAAGTCTTTTGTTTTCATAGAAAAAGTCTTAGATCTTTGAGTTCAGCTCAAAATGAAAAATGGGGGCGAAAACAAAAGTGTTAAGACTAAATGAAAACCTCATTTACACCTGACACCTGAAAATCTGTTTTAATTCGATTGGGCAGTTACATATGAAATTTGTGTCTGTCCTCACCCAGGAAAAAACTACATGGGTCGATTTTGCATGCAGCTCATACCAACCAATAATTACGTGTCTTGTTATACGGTGGCCTGTCGTGGCTGTAGTAATTATTACCAGAGCAAACGAGGAAGTAATGTGGCAAAGTTAGAGGTCCAAATTGCATAAGAAGGCAAGTTTGGTTTGAATTAAAATGCATGTCGAGGGCAAACAAAATGTATTTGCACTTGTCTTGGGTGTGTTTGCTCTGCAATGGATTTGAAGTGTGGTAAAACCTCATCACAATGGACCTACTCAGGGGCAGCTGCATTTAGCATTTTATGTACTTTTGGATTAATGTGGCAATTTTAAAGTAAAAAGTAATACTCCTTGGTTTACTGTGGAGCAGTTTAGGAATGAATCATGAATGACATGATGAAGCTGTGGAGTTTTATTAGTGCTAGAATTGTCACAAATGCCTGCAAGGGGATGTGTGATTCCTGCTTGCATGCCACACTTTGCTCAACGACACTGCATTATGAACATGCATACCTTTTAATATCACACAGTTATAGACAATCTAATGGGAGGGAATATGTTTAAGTTAATTGCAAATTATCATGACATTTGGTATGAGGTTAAGTTATTGTTGGACTGGACTGTATCACTGCTTTACTGACTGATGAACTCACTATTCTCATAGCCTTGGGGCACTTAGCATCTTGCAGAGCATGACATCAGCCCAAAGCTTCGCCGCAGGACTGCATGAACGACTGACTAATTTTGGAGGTCTATACCCAGCTGGACATCCCTGAGGGAGTGTTGTGAAGCGTGATATTAGACCCTGAGCTTCACAATAGGAGGCTTCAGAGTCTTAACAACCTGTGAGCATCTCCAGCCCATCAGCTGTGACTGACAGCTGCTCTCATCTGGAACAAAACTCACTAAAAGAGAGAAAGTGGCTCAACAGCGGGAAATGCCGAGGAGAGGGTCAGCGGACTAAACCTGCTATTAGGACAGAGAGATTGTCTGCAGATTACTGGACGCTCTGAGAACACTGATGGATCAAACCAAGACGTCAACCTGCTTATAGGACCGAGGACTGACCAAAGGTCAGTGGACAACATGATGACACTATTAGAAGTTTAGGTTGACTGCACTGTCACACCCTAAAGTGGCAAAAAAGTAAGACGTTTATTAGCATTGGCTTCACATAATAACTGTTGCTGGAAGCTTTGTGGTGTAGGAACAAAGGCTACTGTTAGCTAAAGCTAAAGTGAAAAAAATGTAATGTCCGTAACACTGCTTTATGCTGCCATAATTTAATACAAAAGGCAACGTTTCAACCCTACTGGGTGTTCTTCAGGCAAATGGTGGACCCAGTTGACAGAGGGATGTATGTAGGTATTACCATCAGCTGACCCAACATGTGACTTCAGTTAGTTTGATTAGGTCGAAACCGCCAAGTAGCCCCACTCCTGACTCAAGTAAGAGAATACTTTAAGATATTTCACAGACTTACACATCTCAAAAAAGGGCTGTTGAAATTCAGTATCCCCAAAAGAGTACATAACATTCACAAAGAAAAGGAAAATAAAACAGAAAAACAGTCATTGAAAGGAACAGTTCCCTATACTGTATATGAACCTAGCACAAACAATTAAAGAACATTACACCACACCTTCATAAAACCTGCTGCAATATAGTGAATGCAGAAACAAACCACTTCTTACAATTTTTTAATATAAGAATGGTTTTATATCAAATTCTTCATTAAGACCATGGGGAGACATTAAAGTATAAATCCCACGTGAGGTGCTGCATATAATAGAACCGCAAATGGACGTTGCCAGTGTGTGTTTGATTAAAGCCTTTGCATTTATGTGTGTATGAGCACTGGGCGCCACTGCCACATTTATAGTTACCATCTGGCTAGGGTGACCATATTTTGATTTCCAAAAAAGAGGACACTCGGGCCAGCCTCGAGACACAAATTCAGACAGTGTGATCCCTGTCTGATCTGCTCCCTGTATGTGATCCCTGTCTGATCTGCTCCCTGTATGTGCGCGCCGCAGAGGCAGCCTCTTGGGAATTACGTCACACAACAAAGTACCGTAGTATTGTGTGCAAAGTACCAGTCAATTTAAGTACACCCTTAATGGTCCCATGAAAAACAGTGAAATCCAGACATTTTCATGAATTTATAACCCCCCCCCCGGACGCCCCGGACAGTATGTAAAAAGGGGTCATGCCCGGGCAAAAGAGGACGTTTGGTCACCCTACGTCTGGCATACTAAGAAACCACGCAACGGGTTGTGGACGTGTTTCATTTAACTAGACAATCTCTTAAGTTTGGGGCACACTTAACAAGTTTGGGTTTTTTTGGAAAAGAAACTCTGTTTAGGGTCCAAATCAATAATGTGGCAATGTTTGCAAATAGATTTTCTGAATTCTGACACAATTCAGAAATTGTTAATGGTCCCATGACATGGTGCTCTTTGGATGTTTTTATATAGACCTTAGTGGTCCCCTAATACTGTATCTAAAGTCTCTTTTATATAGACCTTAGTGGTCTCCTAATACTGTATCTGAATCTCTTTTATATAGACCTTAGTGGTCCCTAATACTGTATCTGAAGTCTCTTTTATATAGACCTTAGTGGTCCCCTAATACTGTATCTGAATCTCTTTTATATAGACCTTAGTGGTCCCCTAATACTGTATCTGAAGTCTCTTTTATATAGACCTTAGTGGTCCCTAATACTGTATCTGAAGTCTCTTTTATATAGACCTTAGTGGTCCCCTAATACTGTATCTAAAGTCTCTTTCCAAAAATTCAGCCTTGGTGCAGAATTACAGCCACTAGAGCCAGTCCCAAGAGCTCTACTTAGTATGTGCCATTTCTGAGTCTGTAGCTCTTGAAGAGGAGAGGGGGGGGCAAGGTGGAGGCTGGAGGTGTGGCCTGCCACTTTGCCATTTAAAGTGAAATTTTCATGCCATGGGATCTTTAAGGGCCAAGGGAGGAAATCTTCTTATTCAACAGAGCAAAATGACTGATACAGCCTATTTAGCTTTTTTCATTTGGAACTTTCCCAGTCTGTCTTGATTTATGCTTCTGCGTTGAATCAATGCATGGTATATCTGTATAGTGAAATACTACAAACTGTGATACTGTCAGGTTTCACAAAATGGAAGACAAGAACCCAATAGCACAACAGTGAGACAGTCAGAGTTGTAAGGAAAGTTCAGTTTACTTAACAAGATTCAAGCCAGGGTCAAAACTGGGAGATCAGTAACACAGGCAAACAAATCTGACGAGGGGCAGGCAGAATCCAAAGTCCAGTCTTGCAGAGTCTGAAATGACACGAGATTTAGTGAGGCAAAAATAAGAAACGTAATGAAAAATGAATAATGAAAAAATAAACCCTAGCTGAAGATGTGACAGAACCCCCTTCTAGGGACGGCCCCCGACATCCCACCAGGCTGGTTAGAATGGTCCCTATATGGAAGGCGGAGACAAGATCACGGTCCAAGATGTAGCGAGCCCGAACCCATGAGCACTGTTCAGGACCGTAACCCTCCCAATCAACTAGGTACTGAAAACCCCTTCTCCTCTGCTCGCCCTTTTTTCCCTTCCTCCACAGTGCAGTGTGTGGGCTGGCCTCTTCTGGGATGACGCACAGCTGCAGGCAATTCCTGAATCACTCACCTGTTTCCTGTGGCTCATCAGCGCAGTTTCTTCAGCTCTGGCTTCTCTCTGTTCGACACCGGATTGTTAAGTCATATCACGTAGGTGACGCAACATCTAGCGAGTCATTGTCTCCTAACTTTGAAACCTGCATTTTGCCTTATTTGCTTTCTCTTTTGGTGCTCCAAAGGAAATTACTGTGTTCTGCTGTTTTTTACCCGCCTGCTCACGCCACTCTTCACCTGCCACCACCAGCTGTTCAAGCCTCGTCCTCTCTGCCAATGTCTACTGCCTGAGAGGATTCTACCACTAGCCCAGTTTCGCTACATTCACCAGTGTATAATAATCTGTTCTAAATCTTTGAACTGTCTATTTCTTTGCTTTTGAGTTCAAGCCGCAATGCCAGCAGCAGAGAACCATAGTAACCCTACCTTCTGGGAGGTGAGGGGCTGTCAGGGGAGCTGCCACAGAACTACACTCACCTAAAGGATTATTAGGAACACCTGTTAATTTCTTATTAATGCAATGATCTAATTAACCAATCACATGGCAGTTGCTTCAATGCATTTAGGGGTGTGGTCCTGGTCAAGACAATCTCCTGAACTCCAAACTGAATGTCAGAATGGGAAAGAAAGGTGATTTAAGCAATTTTGAGCGTGGCATGGTTGTTGGTGCCAGACGGGCCGGTCTGAGTATTTCACAATCTGCTCAGTTACTGGGATTTTCACCCACAACCATTTCTAGGGTTTACAAAGAATGGTGTGAAAAGGGACAAACGTCCAGTATGCGGCAGTCCTGTGGGCTTTAAATGCCTTGTTGATGCTAGAGGTCAGAGGAGAATGGGCCGACTGATTCAAGCTGATAGAATAGCAACTTTGACTGAAATAACCACTCGTTACAACCGAGGTATGCAGCAAAGCATTTGTGAAGCCACAACACGCACAACCTTGAGGCGGATGGGCTACAACAGCAGAGGACCTCACTGGTTAAGAAAAAAAGGCTACAATTTGCAAGAGCTCACCAAAATTGGACAGTTGAAGACTGGAAAAATGTTGCCTGGTCTGATGAGTCTTGATTTCTGTTGAGACCTTCAGATGGTAGAGTCAGAATTTGGCGTAAACAGAATGAGAACATGGATCCATCATGCCTTGTTACCACTGTGCAGGCTGGTGGTGGTGTAATGGTGTGGGGGATGTTTTCTTGGCACACTTTAGGCCCCTTAGTGCCAATTGGGCATCGTTTAAATGCCACGGCCTACCTGAGCATTGTTTCTGACCATGTCCATCCCTTTATGGCCACCATGTACCCATCCTCTGATGGCTACTTCCAGCAGGATAATGCACCATGTCACAAAGCTTAAATCATTTAAAATTGTTTCTTGAACATGACAATGAGTTCACTGTACTAAAATGGCCCCCACAGTCACCAGATCTCAACCCAATAGAGCATCTTTGGGATGTGGTGGAACGGGAGCTTCGTGCCCTGGATGTGCATCCCACAAATCTCCATCAACTGCAAAATGCTATCCTATCAATATGGGCCAACATTTCTAAAGAATACTTTCAGCACCTTGTTGAATCAATGCCACGTAGAATTAAGGCAGTTCTGAAGGCAAAAGGGGGTCAAACATAGTATTAGTATGGTGTTCCTAATAATCCTATAGGTGAGTGTATAGTTGCAGATAAACCTACGATAGAACTTGACAAACCCCAAGAACTGTTGAAGCTTCTTCGAGAGGTGGAAACTGGCCAATCCACCACCGCTTTGACCTTGGCTGGATCCATTTGTATATTTCTGACTGAAATGATGAATCCCAAGAATGACACCTCAGTGGCATGGAACTGAGATTTCTCCGCCTTCACAAACAGCTTATTCTTCAAGAGTCTCTGGAGAACACAGCGGACATGCTGGACATGTCCCTGTTCAGACTTAGAGAAAATGAGTGTATCACAAAGATATACAAATACCAAGACATTGATAACATCCTGGAACACATCGTTCACTAAAGCTCGGAACACTCCAGGAGCATTAGTGAGTCCGAAAGGCATAACCAGGTACTCTTAGTGGCCTCTGGGGGTATTGAAGGCAGTTTTGCTTCCCCATACCGATTCTGATACCTGAACTTGGTCGATATCGAGTACTGATCCGATACCAGTGTGTTATATGTTTTAACAACTGTATGCTACTAACCTTGTATGTCGGTCTGGCTCAGGTTGAACTCTTTGTGAAACATGAACAAACACAAGCAATGAACGCCACATAACTTTCTTTTATTATCCAGTTTGACAGTCAATTATAACGGAAAAAGAACATAAAAAACTACTTTAAAGTAGATTGTCTTTAGGGCTTTATTACATGGTATCGGATCGGTGCATAAACTCGAGTACTTCCTGATTCAGATACCAGCATTTTAAGCGGTATCGGAGGAGTTACCGATACTAGTATCAGAGCATCTCTTGTAAACACAGAAGCCCCCTGCAACAGTTCAAAAGCAGAAGAGATAAGCGGGGAGGGAGTACCTGTTCTTAATGGTGACATAAATTAAACCACAGAAATCTTATCCACAAAGACAAATCCAGCTCCAGCAGGAGAGGAAGATGAGCGGATGATGCCTGCTGCCAGTGAGTAATTCATCCATGGCCCTAGTTTCAGGAGCCATGGATGAATACAGTCTCCCCCTAGGCGGTGATGAGCCTGGGAGGAGGTCAATGGCACAATCATACAGGCGGTGTAGGGAGAAGCGAGGTGGCCCGTACTTTGTTAAACTCTTTTAAGTCAAGGTACTCGGATGGGAAACTTAAGAGATCTGGGAACTTATAAGAAGACAAGGTTTTGAAGGCAGGTAATATTATTAGATAACATAGATTGTTGAAAATGTAAAAAGGTTCTGATGCATTTGCAGAAGATTAAAGGTTGAAGTGGAATACCCATATATGAAAGAGCTAGACCACTACTCTAAAACTATGTGTATTTTCAAATTGCAGAGTGCTTATGTTAACCCAAATCCCCCTACTTCATTTTCCCACAATGTGTGAGTTAATTTCTTCTTGAAATAAAAATGTCTGATAAATAAAACGTGGGGTTAGAGCGTGCTGCTCTGAGGGTTTTGTATCACAGGTCGGTTGGAGCCATTTTATAAAATATGGCAGTACTGCTGTTCTGGTTTCAGGCACCAACCTATAAAAAGGAAATTGGCCAAATTTTGACAATTATTCATTTCTAATAACCTGCTTCACACTACTTGGTAATAACATCATTTCCTGCTCTTCACTAACTCTTAATGCAGTAAGCGCTGCCTCAGGCTACGCTCTCCATTTAGATCCAGTTTCTCCTTCACATATGTCCTTTCCTCCTCTTCTTCTTTCTCTCTCTCATTGTGCCAATGCTGTCCTCTTCCTGTCCGTCTCTCTCCATCTGTCTCTCATCTGCTTGTTCCCTCTTTTCTTTATCTCACTCCTCATCTGTTTTTCTTGCTGTCGACCATTTTTCTCTGCTGGGCCTCTTCCTGTAACAGCTGACATTTATTTTCCCTCTCTCCTGCTGACAGCAATAGGGCTGATCTGAGCAAACTATTTCTCCATGTAAACATTGATTACTGACCGCCGGAGACAGAGAGAGAGAGAGAGAGAGAGAGAGAGAGAGAGAAAGTGAGAAAGGTGAGATGCTACTGGCAGCTGTCACATTCACCAACAAAACAAACCTCGTGAAAGCTCTGACCTCAATTCCACAACAGGTGAGGGCATTTCCTTGCAGCGGTCTGCTTCCATTACAATAACTCTGAGCATTAGTCGTTTCTAACAGCAGCGCTGCAGGAGAAGAAATCAACTGCTGCAATGGCAACAAGTGAGGCGACAGGAAAAAGCTGATATGATCAGCAAAAATCACAGCTGAACTAATAACTTATACCCCTGAAATACATAAGAGCATTCACAAAGCATAATATTTAATTTGGAGTTGTGTTTGAGTCCAATGTTCACTCTCTTTCTAGCTCTGGTTTGGTCTCCACCAACTACTTTTTCAACACGTTGCCATGAACGATTTGTATGATTTGTATGAAGGTCAGACACCAATTTGTATGATTCCTACAAAATTTGGCTTCCGCCGGCCAATCACGTGATAGAAGCTACAGAGGTCTGTGAGCTGTAGGCAGCCGTTGCTAGTTGTTAGCCGATAAAAGGTGGCCGTGAGCCGGGTACAGGGCACCTCGAGGTGACAGTATGGTTTAGTGTAGTCGACTAAAAGTGAGCGTTATGAGGCTTTGGTTTAGGCACCAAAACATTTTGTTCAGTTTGGGAAAAAGATTGTGGTTTTGAATTAAAGCTTTAGTGCGTCACTTTTTAATATTAATGACTGTCTGTTACATTCAAGCCGTTGCCAAATGAGTTGCTACAGACCTAATTAAGACTATCAGCTCCACACAACTCTCTCTGTATTTTTCAGTATGGCTATGTTCAGAAGATTGGGTTGTCCCGGGACTTTACCACGGTGAAGATAATTACCTCTTCTGAAGAGTCCATCATGTTTTTTTTACTCCTTGGTTACTAGTGACTGTGTGGGGGAATTGTGAGGGTGAGGGGATCAAGGAAGGCTTGTATAACACTTTTTAATTAAACGTAATTCACAAAGCGATCATATCGCACTGAAAGCTAATAATTTGTCACTAGCAACCTCCACCTGTCATCTGTCTAATACAGTTGCATTTTCAACAAAATTGTTCAGGAATTATTAAAGACAATGTGAGACGTGCTTAATGTTTCATTGAATGAATGAATGAATGAATTAATGAAACATTCAGTTTAAGCCATTTAAACATATTTTGCTACATATCATTAATGGTACTCCCAAAAGGTGTCATTTTTGTTGCTGGGCTACACGTCTTCATGAATGTCTGTTTGCTGTCATTCTGAATGTATGCATGTATGAAGCGGTTATTGAAATATCATGCACTGTGGATGATTCTGCCATTTTTATAGCTAGACCAGTAAGTTTTCCAATTTATTTCATGCTTCTACTGTGGAAAGTGCCGTTTCACTAGGTTTTTACGTGGGTTAGACCACTGCACATCCAACTAACGCGCCACAGCCCGTCAGTCTCCATAGGATAACATGGGAAAACTCGACCCCCTACCTGGTGGACCCAAATATATTTTCACTTTTCTAAAACTGCTTTTCCATGTCACACCTCCATAAATTATTGTATAAACACAGATATTTGTGCATTTACTTAAAATCCATGGCGTTAAAGCCAGGCCACGGACAGCTGAAACAGCTGTTTGAACCGTCCTACATAGACATACAGTATGCCATTACAGCCTGTTTTGCTTCTCATGTAAACAAGCATGCAATATGAAAGTCTGGGATTGTGGAGAACACTAACTGGTCTACTGAGTAAGCATGTAGTCAAACCTTGCAAATGCAAAACACTCTTTAATAATCGGAAAAATGTAACTGCTAATAAAGTTTCCTTTAGGCCATCGAATCTCATTTATCAGCTGTAACTCTGGAATAAAAGGAAATAACAGAGATATTTGGCTGATAGAAGGAGGTTAACATGCTCTATGTTTTCACTTAAGGAAGTCTGTTTATCATCATTGCACTCGGAGAAAACTGGAATGTTTCATTTGTCCTGCGTTTTAGTCTTCCTGGCTCTCCCCTAATTAAGCAATGAGTACATACGAATTACAGTGCTTTATTTTTTGTAGCTGTATGTACGAATGGTTCATGAGAACTGCCTGCCTTTTTTTATGTTCTGTAGCAACAGATACATTATTTTTTGCTGACATTCAAGGCTCCGCTTTATAGTTCCCATCACGTTTTACATCCTACTGTATGTGTCATCCATCATTATGGATGTAACATTAAACTCAATAAGATTGAATGAAGCCTTGGATGATGAAACCTTGCACAGCAGTTTCCTTGATACAGAACTTGATGCTCTTGAAACGTTGACACCTGTGCGTAATGCTGTCAGACACTTTTTTTTTACCTCATGTCAGAGTCCCGTCAAAGGTTAGACTCGATCTACGCTGACACTAATGCTCCGACTGACACGGAATAAGTTAAGCACCTTATCTCCCATCAACACTTTGCTGCGAAAGGTCAAGCAATCACACGGCAATTTAGTGAGCTGAAACGTTTCTCAGAGCTCAGGACTGTTTCATCGAAATGTCACCAATCATCTGTTGATTTAGTGTCGTAATGCTTCACCCGCACAGTATTTATACTATAGTTTTCCAGGCACGTCCAAATGGTAAGAGGCCCCGGGGTAAACCCAGAATATATCTTGTCTGGCCTTGGAATGCCTCGAGGTTCCCTAGGAAGAGCTGGAAAACGTTGCTTAGCATGCTGCCTCAGATAAGCAGAGAAAAATGGATGGATGGACGGATGGATGGATGAGTCGCTCTGCTGTAATGAACCACTTCTCAGTAACTGAAGGTTGTTTAGTCCATTGGCTGTTTGAACTGTTATCTACAGGAGCCGAACTGCTGCGCGTGGAGAATTAATGGAGATGCTAATGACTCTCCTGAGTCAGAGTGGAGCTGTTTATGCTTCAGTGGCGGCAGGTTCAAAGGGTTAATGGGTTATTGTTCCTTTAGGGCCAGGAAGGCAAATAATGTGGTAATAGGTAATCAGAGGAGATGAGAGGAGAGGAGTGAGAGGAGGTGTGGAATGGTCTTCTTCTTGTATATTTTGCTTCTATGTTGTCCCTACCTATACATTTTAATTCTCCTCAAAGATGTTAGAGAGCCGCAGCGTTCAGCAGGTCAGTTATTCATAGTTACGCTGCCAAGACTAATTACATGCTTAATATTCCCTTTTGGTCGAGGTGGAATTAATGAATGCCCTGACCCGACAAAAGAGAAGAAAAAAAATCTCGCACCACATCGTCAGTTTCTTTATGTAATGAATAAAAATTAAAATGAAAACTGACGCTGTTATGTTGACTTTCAGCATTACAGAATCTTAATTGTGATTAAATGAATGCTGTTTACCGTAATTAAAAATCTATTGAGATTAATAAACTATGCCTTCTTGTAAACCCAGGGAGACTTCTGGGTCTAGGTTGGGTTTTTTGAGAAATGGCCTGATAACAGCTGTTTTTAGTGTTGATGGAACATGGCCTGCCTGGAGGGAGTAGTTAATGACCTTTGTGATGAGGGGACTTATGGCATGGAGGTTGGATTTTACCAGGGCTGTGGGGAAGGGGTCCAGGGCACAGGTGGATGGTTTCATTTTTTTGATGATGTCCTCTCGCTTTGAGATGACCAAAAAAACAGCATAGAGGTTGGGAAATCGCAGGCTGTGGGTTGGCAGTCAGGACAGGCAGTGTGGAGAATCTGAATAGCAGGGAGCGGATGGTGTCTACTTTTTTTTCTGAAAAAAGTGATGAAATTGTTGCACCTCTCTTCTGTGGCTTCTGAATGAGAGTGAGTTTGCGGTGTGAGGATGTCATGTATGGTAGAGAAAAGTTGCTTGGAGTTGCCGGGGCTCTTGTTGATAATGTTGGAATAGAACTGTGAATGTGCATCTCTCAAGGACCTTGCATAGGACTTCTGATGTTCTCGGTAGGCTTGCCTATGAACAGTGAGTCCTGAGGCCTTGAGGCGCCGCTCAAGGACACATCCAGCTGTTTTCATTTGCCGGAGTTCGTAGGTGTACCAGGGGACTGAGCGTAAGAAGCTGACAGTTCTAGTTTTGACAGGGGTGTGGAGGTCTAGGAGACTGCTCAGAGATTGATTGTAGAAGTCAACCGACTCTGTGAATGAGGAGAAATCAGCAGAGGAGAGATGTTGGAGGTCAATGGTCAAGGTGTCTGGGTTAATCTTTTTCA
Organism: Percina caprodes; assembly: GCA_013375575.1. Classification (NCBI taxonomy): domain Eukaryota; kingdom Metazoa; phylum Chordata; class Actinopteri; order Perciformes; family Percidae; genus Percina; species Percina caprodes. Next base: position 295,581 of record JABXJD010000305.1, on the reverse strand, counting down.
GGTCCCTATAGCAGATTTGACGCTTGTCTTTGGTGTGTGAGGAAAGGAGTAAAAACTCCATTGAGATGGCCTTATGGTCAAACACACACAGGTCATACGCCAGAAGGTTGTTAATGGGGGCGGAGTTGGAAATGACCAGGTCCAGTGTGTGCCCCCTGGAGTGCGTGGGGACATCAACATGTTGGAGGTTGAGGCAGTCCAATAGTTGCAGAAACTCAGCTGCAAGGTAGCAGGAAGGGTTGTCAACATGAATATTAATATCTCCAGGGATAATAATGTTGGCAGAAGTGGTGCAGAGTGTTGTGAGAAGGTCATGTATGAGATGAAAGCTGAGTTGGGTTTGGGGGGCCGGTAGATGAGAAGCATTGTCATGGGGAAGGGGGTTTTACATTTAAATGCAAGGCATTCAAATGAGGACAGTGTAGGCAGGGGGAGGGGAACAGCTCCAAGTTCTGTCGGTGTATGACAGCTAGGCCACCACCACGACCAGTGCTGCGGGCTTTCTCCAGGTAGCTGTAACCGGGGGTACAAACTTCATTAAGCGCTGAGTAAACCCCTGGCTGGTGCCATGTTTCTGTTTGGCAAATGAGGTCTAATCCCTTGTCCATAATGTGGTCTTGTATGAAGGATGCTTTATTTGTGAGGGATTGTGTGTTGAAAAGTTTTATTTTGAGAGTTTTTAGAGTTTAGAGAGTCTAGAGTACTTGAGCCTCATGACGGTCACCGAAAGTGCTAGCCTGGAGCTAGCTGTTAGCCAAACACAGGGATGGAAGACTGTCAGGCACAGGGACAAGATGGTCCATATCATGGCAGCGGGGTGCACGAGGCACGGAAGACTGGCTGTAGGCAGCTGACAGCTAGCTACCAACTGCAGAGGTAACTACTCGAGGCAAAACTGAACCGGGACAGCTAGACGGTTGCCCGGGAGAAAACCTAAACCTCGTGGTAGCAGCGCTGGAATGACGGAGAAATCCGGGTGTTCACCACAGACAGAGGGAGGTGAAAAAAAACAAGAAAAAAGCAGAAAAAAGTAGCGGAGAAGCGGCGACCATTTTTTTACCTGAAGAATGTTGTTTGGAATCATCCATGTTATTTTTGGGCAATTTGGTTGAAAGAAATCTAATATTTCTGACGTAGAACACTTTGAAACAGGTCAAGTTGACCCGAGGACAACACAAGGGAGAAGCGTCCACCTTTGCTGTGGTGTGATTCACACCAACTTCATATGAACACAAGCAAAACTTTGGCAATGCTGGTAGACCCCGGCTCAGTTGGAGACCAGAGCCCTGTAGCCATCCATGGTCATGCCATCAAGCGGGTGTCCTCTCTTAAATATCTAGGAGTGTATATTGACAATGACCTGTGTTGGTGCACACATGGAACAAATGTCTGTGCCAGAACTCATCAGCATCTCCACTTTTTGCGCAGGCTTAGAGTGTTTGGGGTCTGTAAAAATATTATGTTAATCTTCTATAGAGCAACAATAGTGTCAATTCTTAAATATAACAGGTATAAGCACTCATTTGTTCCTCTCGCAGTTAAGCTAATTAATGAGCAGCGATGAACGTATGACTATGAATTCTTTAATGTGTATCTGTGACTGTGATTTTGTTATCTAAGACTGAGTGCATGGATGCAAGTGGACGTAGGATTGAGTGGTTGTAAGGCATGAATGTGTGAAAAAAAGGTAGAGAGGATGGCTTTTTTATCTTATTTACTATATAAAATAGTAATTTGTAATCTGCAATTTGCACAGCTCTTTGAGTAAACCCTATGTTTGCGGTACATTAGTACATATACTGTATACTTTTAGTTGTTTTAACCCTGTGCTTGTTGTTGTGTGTCTATTGTAACTCTTGCAGCAACAGTGTCCAAAACAAATTCCTCCTTAGGGAGACTAACAAAGATACTTTGACTTTGACTTTTGAACATCAGATAAAGAAAGGAAAAAAACAATGGGATCAAGTTTTGGTATGCTTCACTTACAGCCGCATGTGATTGGCTCTGGACTTTGAGCCAATGGCATCTCTCTTCTTGAACACTTGTGAGATATTCTGTAATGATGATTAGCTTCCAACTTCATTTTAACCAAGCAATGGCAGTCTGGATTGAAACAGAGCAGAGGATTGTGGGCCATTGAAGCAAAACCATTCTTCCCATCAGCAGTGCTGCACTAGGCCCACTCCCATCCCTCCCAGCTCTGTGTAATTATCACTCATTTTTCACAGTCTGAGCGTGGCATCTGGAACAGAATGAGGAAGCTAAAAATACGGAGATCACAGCCAACCTGCCAGCTCATACCTGAAGGAATTAGCATCGCCTCGACTCCCATCAACGTCCTCTCTGAGCCCTCGCTAACACACAACAATGTTGTAATTTGTTGATGCTTCGCCTCCTCACATCTTTGGGTTGGTAATTTACTTCCTTTCAGAGGTTGAATTCCTGCTGTAAATCCTAAATATCAGCCAGGGTGTCGCAGGTTTATAGAGGCTGTATGGCACAAAGCCCAGACCTGCTATTGATGTGTATGGCTTCTAGCAATGTAGCTAATAAGAGCTTCATTCAATTTTAGTGTGTGTTTGTGTTTTTAATGCCTAATCTCATGGGAATAATCTCCTCTGATGTCAGAGGCCAGGTCACCCCATCCTGTTTACTGACCTTTGATAAAACAAAGGAGAAATTTGGCCTTTCAAATGTCCTCTTTAGCCTTGACCTTCCTAAAATATGCTAATCCATCACACACAGACATCCTTGTAAACCAAATCCAATCCGTTCGTTCAGCTCCACCCAAAGGATCATATGTGACAAAGGGAACTAAATCGCTTCTGAGCTAAGTGAAGGAAAGCATGTTAATTGCTGAGGCTGCTTTGACGGCGAAGGTTGAAAGCCGTACTTTTAAAATATATATATATATATATGCTTGTGGATTCATTTCCACTGCAGATTAAGAAGGCAGGATTTTATTTTACATTTACTTTTTAACTTTTTACTATTTGTTTTGAAGACCTTTAAAAGATAACTGAAAGATAAGACGAAAATCATCATCAGCTGAAATGTCAGCTCCGACCGTTAAGTTGTAAAGAAATGAATCGTGGTTTTCCATGTCTGAGCTGCCCTTGGCTCGGACAAGCCTCATTAGGCCCTTCAGTGAAAACGCAGCCGAAGGCCCCCGCTGACTCGCCTCGCCAAGGCCTGACAGACAGGCTAATGGCCCCGCTGGCTAATTGCACCTCATACATTCTTCTCCAGCGATTGAAAATCACAAGTTCCACATGTCAAGCATTTAACTGCACTCGCTGTAGAAACAAAATGAAAATGATACACAATGGAGTGGTGATCAGGTCAGGCATGAAGTAAATGAACAGATAAACTTCCATTCCATGCAAAATATGCAGCACAGAAAATATTAACGTGAAGATAAAACAGTTTGAATTGTTGAAAAGCTGAAAAACATAAAGTAAATTAATTACTGATAAAACAATACAACTAAGTGGTTGTCTTAATCTTTTAAAGACCAATATGCATAAAGGATAGCAAAGAAATAACGCAGACAGTGGTCAATCAACACATGAATTAAACAAATTATACCAATGAACAAAAGACACCCACAAATTCACAGGCTTCAAAAGATACTTCACAATCTTTCCACATGGTTCATGGCACATGTCTGGCAAACAAAGGAACCCAGTCAGCGGTGTACAGGTTTAGCAAAGTGACAGTAAATCATGACAAGGCATAAAAACACAATCGAAATGATAGAGTGACTCACGTTAACTTATGAAGACGCACACAGGATGCATTGGAGTGCCGGCAGAGAGTGCAAAGGATGAGCCAAAGGATTCACACACAAGTTATAATCCTAACCATTGTGGAGCCAGGACAACAAACAGTTGAGGGGGGGGGATGTCCTGTCTAAATGCTAATAATAATTTCTTAATAATCCCGCAAGGGAAATTACAATTTCTTTACTCTGTCGTTAGAACACATAATACACACATGCTCAGGACCTATAAATGCACAAATGGAGAGATTTCAGAGTGAGTCCTACGTCTTCCCCGAGGCCTCCTCCCAGCTGGACATGCCTGGAACACCTCCCTAGGGAGGCGCCCAGGAGGCATCCTCACCAGATGCCCGAACCACTTCAACTGGCTCCTTTCGACGTGAAGGAGCAGCGGCTCTACTCCGAGCTCCTCACAGATGACCAGTGACGTTAGACGCTAGGCATTGAGTTCTAAAAACGAGATTACCTAATTTATTGTTTAGGCTAACACTCAATCAAAACAGTAGGCTAAACGTTATGCACAAGCGCGGCACACATGCACGGTTGATATCAAGAAATTTCCAATCAGGGTGACGTATTCTCTCTCTCTCTCTCTCTCTCTCTCTCTCTCTCTCTCACACACACACATAAGTTAATGTCCAACATCAGAATGCAAGTTATGCAACCATCTTTGTTCTAATTATTGCACAGCCAATTATGTTTGTCAGTCACAGTCAGCCACAATGAAAACACACACTGCTCAACTGAATATGAAGGCAAATCGCTTGCAGCCGGCATTCGTTCAGTCACACTTACAATATTGAGCCCAAAATAGTTTCTGACTCACCAATCGGTAGATTATTTGTATATAAAATCCATCCGAAGCTCTTTCCTCGTGAAGACGTGGATCACAGCGTTGTAAAACTCGTCTTTACGGGCCTTCAGTTTGCATAGTCCCTGACTCTCAATTGACAGAATGACCACCAGTTTGCTGTCATCAAACTGGCGCAACATCTCTTCAAACTTTTTGCAATCTACCAGTCCAATGAAATCGAGATCGGAAAAGTTATCCACAAACCTGGTCTTCATCTGAACATTGGCATTGTCCAGAATGCAGTAGTAGATGCGAGCTTGTTCTGTTTTGTTTGACAACCCATCTCCTGTCTCGCGGTGAACGAGTTCCATCTCATCACATTTTTCCTCAAAGTGTGCATGAGAACGGTGAAAATCCTGAAGCTTGCTGTCCAACACTTTCATTGTGTCTTTCATGCGATTACAGCAGAATCTGATATCCATGGTTTCGGACTGAAGGGTGCTAAAGAGAGCATCATTGAAGATCCCTTCAAAAGTCATCAGTGGGCTGGCATAGACCTCCCTCTTGCTATTAGCTCTTTTTTGAATTAAAATAGAGTTTAGAGAAATTCCTCAACACTGATATCGGCAGACACCGCTGCTGTCCTTTTGACTTTGAATGTCGTTAGCTACGCAAAGGTCCAGTAATATCTCGATCGAATATAAAATCTCACCTCGGGGGGTCTAAATGATCCTAAGAAAGGTGAGAAATCAGCCCAGAACTACATGGGAGGAGCTGGTCAATGACCTGAAAAGAACTGGGACCACCGTTTCCAAGGTTACTGTTGGTAATACACTAAGACGTCATGGTTTGAAATCATGCATGGCACGGATGGTTCCCCTGCTTAAACCAGCACATGTCAAGGCCCGTCTTAAGTTTGCCAATGACCATTTGGATGATCCAGAGGAGTCATGGGAGAAAGTCATGTGGTCAGATGAGACCTAAATAGAACTTTTTGGTCATAATTGCACTAACCGTGTTTGGAGGAAGAAGAATGATGAGTACCATCCCAAGAACACCATCCCTACTGTGAAGCATGGGGGTGGTAGCATCATGCTTTGGGGGTGTTTTTCTGCACATGGAACAGGGCGACTGCACTGTATTAAGGAGAGGAGGACCGGGGCCATGCACTGCGAGATTTTGGGGAACAACCTCCTTCCCTCAGTAGAGCATTGAAGATGGGTCGAGGCTGGGTCTTCCAACATGACAATGACCCGAAGCACACAGCCAGGATAACCAAGGGGGGGCTCTGTAAGAAGCATATCAAGGTTCTGGCGTGGCCCAGCCAGTCTCCAGACCTAAACCCAATAGAGAATCTTTGGAGGGAGCTCAAACTCCGTGTTTCTCAGCAACAGCCCAGGAACCTGATTGATCTAGAGAAGATCTGTGTGGAGGAGTGGGCCAAAATCCCTTCTGCAGTGTGTGCAAACCTGGTGAAAAACTACAGGAAACGTTTGACCTCTGGAACTGCAAACAAAGGCTACTGTACCAAATATTAACATTGATATTCTCAGGTGTTCAAATACTTATTTGCAGCTGTATCATACAAAAAAATAGTTAAAAAATCATACATTGTGATTTCTGGATTTTGTTTTTTAGATTATGTCTCTCACAGTGGACATACACCTACAATGACGATTTCAGACCCTCCATCATTTCTAAGTGAGAGAACTTGCAAAATAGCAGGGTGTTCAAATACTTATTTTCCTCACTGTACATTTTTATGCTTTAATTTTGCCTACCCTGACTGCACGTCACTGCAGATGACTGAGCTTCTCACCCCCTCTCTAAGGGAGACGCCCGCCACCCTCCTGAGGAAACCCATTTTGGCCGCTTGTACCCTGGATCTCGTTCTTTCGGTCATGGCCCAGCCTTCGTGACCATAGGTGGGGGTAGGAACAAAAACTGACCGGTAGATCGAGAGCTTTGCCTTCTGGCTCAGCTCCCTTTTCGTCAAAACGGTGTGATAAATTGAACAATAAAACGTAAACAAGGGTCGCAATTGCTGCTTGTAAAAACAAGTTATGCACTTTTTTTGGCAAGGACAGTCTTGTTTGAAAGCTAAGTAGTAGGGACTATTTTGTAAAACATTCCAAGATGATTTAAAACCAGTTTTTCAAATCATCACCGCCGGCAATATTGACACAACTGTTAGAGGCGTCGACACTTCCTGTGCTCATTGGTTACACTGTGAGTCCTTTGGGTTCAGATTGATCCGACTGTAAATATGTTCGGTGCAGACGCACGGAGATAGATGAGAGCAGCAGACATGAATTACACAGAATTGTATAAACAACAAACACATCCAGCTGATGGACACACACACACGGATGCATTGCCCTGGGCTGACAGTTACAGTATGTGTGCGATTATGCAACAGTTTGGATGCAAAAGTCAAAAGAAGGGAAATATGGCAAATTAATTTAAGAACGTAAATAAATTTGACTGACAAACAACACTGATTTGACACACACTAATTAAGATGTTGTAAACACATCATGCAGGTGTATGCTGTAATTTATTAAGGGAGAGTAACTGCTTACTGTATAATGCAATCTTTATTGATTTTGATTGTGTGGTTGATTGCTTGGGATCTTAACATTCATGGAACTAAAGAACTGTGTTTTTTGAGAACCATGGACTGTCTCAGCATGTGACACAGGCCACACACAATGAGGAACACACCTTAGACCTGATTATCTCCAAGGGTCTGAACATTTGCACATGTCAAGGCGACTGATGTTGCTCTATCTGATTATTCCTGTCTTTTCTTTAATGGCATTATCTCTGTACAAAAAAAGTGTTCAAACAAGCGTATCAAAAAACAGTACATCACTGAGAACACTAGTGAATTATTCAGCTTGTCTTCTCCACACCTGCTCTTTCCAGGGTCTCAGTAACTGAGCTTGTAGATAATTTCAATTGTAAAATTACAAAAATTATTGATGCCATTAAGGTCAAAACTGTCTCTGAAAAAGAAAGATCTCCATGAAGAAATGCCACACTGGTAAGAACAGAAAACAGAGTGTCGAAAAGCTGAACGAAAATGGCAAAAATCTACTCTCCAGGTCCATTATGACTCCTATAAAGAGAGACTTCACATTTATAACTTTGAACTAAGAAATGCAAGGGAGTCTTTCTTCTCTGACATTATTGCCAGAAACAATAATAACTCACATGCTTTGTTTGCTACTATCGATAGATTAACAAACCCTCCAGTACCAGCATCTGAAATTTTATCTACCAAGGCCTGCAATGAATTTGCCTCCTTCTTCACAGATAAAATTCAGAAAATTAGACAAACAGTAAATGCATCCACACAGGACCTGTGTTATTCCATTATGACACAATTGCATATGATCAACCGGGAGGACATTATACAACAATTGAAAACCTCCTCCTGTTGCCTTGATTTTCTACCAACAAACATTTTCAAAAATATTTTTATTATTTTTTATATTATTTTTTAATCTTGATCGCTAATGTTGGAGCTAAATCCTGCTCCGGTCTCATGGTTCAGTCAATTAATATGCGAGTACTTTTGATTGAAACCCCCCCGACCTGAATAGGTGCAGGCAACACTGACTAGCTGCAGCTATGTCTACAATTTTCCACTGAGCTAAAACGGCAGTTAACGGGTTATCTTCCCAGTGGCCCTAAAAACCACAGTCATCAAGCCACTCTTAAAAAAGAACAACCTAGATACGTCACCAATGAGCACCTATAGGCCAATATCAAACCTTCCAATTTAAAATCAGTAAAATCATTGAAAAAGCGGTATTTCTACAACTCAACCTATTACCTTGTCAGTAAACAACAGTTTTGATGCCTTCCAGTCGGGTTTCCGACCACACCACAACACTGAGACCGCTCTTGTTAAAGTCTTTAATGGCATCCACCATAACACAAATAGTGGCAAAACCTCAGTGATGGTGTTACTTGATCTTAGTGCTGCATTTGACACGGTCGACCATGAGCTATTAGATTCATTGAAAAACTGGGTTGGCCTTTCTGGATCAGTTCTAAACTAGTTTGAATCCTATCCAAAGAATACTGTATGTGTCTGAGGGTAAAATTATGATGTGAGGAGTTCCCCAAGGCTCAATTCTGGGACCTCTCCTGTTCAACGTCTTCAACCTTCCACTGGCTCAGAAAACAACAAGATAAGTCACCATAGCTATGCAGACAACACACAACTATAACGCCAGGAGACTATAGCACGGCTGGATGTGCCAAAATGTTCTTAAATTAAATGAAGAAAAAACTGAGGTAGTTGTTTTTGGAGCAAGGGAAGAGTCTCGGTGTCTTGCCCAAGGACACCTCAACATGGGACTGCAGGGCCAGGGATTGAACCACCAACCTTTCAATTGGCAGGCAACTGCTTTACCAATGAGCCACAGCCAATTCTAAGAATGTATCAAGGATTAGAGGACAGTGTCTCAACAGAATTTGGAAAAACGTGTCCATGCTTTTATATTTACTCGACTTGACTACTGTAACAGTGTCTTTACAGGTCTCCCTAAAAAACATATTAGACTGCTGCAGCTGATTCAGAACGCTGAGTTCTCACAAGGATCAAAAAAGTGGATCACATCACTCCAGTTCTGAAGTCCTTACACTGGCTTCCTGTGCCTCAAAGAGTCAATTTCAAAATACTTATGCTGGTTTATAAATCCCTAAATGGCTTAGGACCAAAATATATTTCAGATCTGTTACTGCACTATGAACCACCCAGATTTCTTAGGTCATCTGGAAAAGGTCGTATGTATCTTGTATTTTATTTCGTACTAAATTTTAATACGGAACGGTGAATTTTACTCTTGGATTTTTATTCTCGTATTAATTGTGAATTAATACTGAACTATGTATTTTTAATGTGATGTTAAATTTGTATTTGTTAATATCTTTGTTTTTATTTTTAATCCCTATTTGTCTCTTTGCTTTTTAATGTTTGATGTTTTATGTAAAGCACTTTGAGTTGCCTTGTGCTGAAATGTGCTATATAAATAAAATTGCCTTGCTTTACTGTCTCTCTAATTAGGCCGCTGAAGAGTTTGCACCAACACTAACGAGACAGACAACTTCTCATGTGGGAGGAAAAAAATCTAAGACAAGCAGAATGTGGAACAGAAGCAACCTCAAATCATGAATTCTTCATCTCAATCTTGACCTTTGTCCACCACCTCCAGCCCACCAAGCGTGTCTGTCTGTCTTCTGTCTGTCTGGAGGAAGGAAAGATTAAACCAGAAGCAAGTTTTCCACGTGCCAGTTTGAGGTAAAGCCGAGGAAAGCATGACCAGAGCAAAGAGCAGAGAATCAATTTGAAGCCTAGTCGGATGTGTGACGGCTTTCTTGTCTCTCTGTCTCCTCTGCTGCCTGTAAAATGATGAGTGTTATAGGCTAGTCGTTGTGGGATGTGGGTTCTGTAACTACAGAACATTCCATAATAGACTGTGGGCATTATGTCAAAGCACTAATTTTGACAATCAGCCTTTTGTAAAACACTATTCTCACTATATATGACAGCAATGGTCATTTGGTCAAATTCTTAGAATGAGCTATATGTTTATATCTTCCCATCCCGACAAGCCACAGGGCCTACGCAAATATTCGCAGACACTGGTAACTTCATGATTTCATGACTTAATGATCACTGGAAGTTGTTCATTTTAATGGAAGGTAAAGAGGAGAGAAGTGCCATTTTGTAGTCATCAGATCTGGATGATGAAAGCATTTTCTTGAACATACTTTCTTATAAGTGTCAAAGAGTGAACTCAAATCTACCAAAAGTGAGAACCTGCTGAAATGGATGGAAAGTTTCCTTTTTAAAAGTCCAATGAATTTGAATTTAAAATGCCAAATTGTTCCATTAACCAGACCAAAGTGATCTGTGTGTTTTGCACACAGCTGATGCCAATTTCCCCCCCCCATCAAAGTATTGTTTTCACCCTTTCATTGATGGACGTGTTCCATGGTGTGAGAGATTATTTGCGAGAATGTTACATGTGAAATTGAACACTACAGTAGGCTATATGCCAATGTTGTTTTCAATTAAAAAAAAACACATTTGCACAAAGCAAGCCAATCCACTTTTCCATGTTGATAAGAGCATTAAAATGAGAAAAAATAATGGGACAAAAAGAAATCAAGGGACATTTAGAATAGATCAAAAATGTGTGATTAATTGCGAATTAATATTTGAATCATTTGACAGCACTAATAATTACACAATAGACAGTATTTTGTATCAACACAATGTTTCTTACAGGTTCTGAGTGATGATTCTAATCACACCGCTTTTTTTTGGAGAGATATTTTGCGACTGTCTGATTTCACCAGAATGGTCCAATACTACGCTGTAGCATATGCAATAAAGTAAGATAAGATGTTGATTATTATCTGGATTCATGAATGATTTCTTTGTTTGTGTCACGGTGCATGCGTTAAATCTATACTGTAGTGTGCAACTATTTTATATTAATGACAGCTGTACATTCAAGTCATTGCCAAATGAGTTGCTACACAACTCTCTCTGGATTTTTTAATATGGCTAGTTTCACACAGAGTTGCAGGTGTTGTCCTGCAACTTTCCCGCGATCACCCAATTTCTGAGGACTATGGTTAACTGCTCCTCAGATCTCTGCAGGGTAAATCCAGTCAGCTAGCTAGACTACCTGTCCAATCTGAGTTTTCTATTGCACGTCAACCTTTGAACATAAACATGTTCTACCAAAACAAGTTCCTTCCCGAGGCTATTTAGCAGAGGCGCCGTTGCTCTGTAACTGATGAAGTTACCACAGCACAAACAGGGCTACAACCACCTCAGAGAGACAACACAAAGACATTTAAGACTGCTTTAAGGTACAGTAATGTGTTTCATCCAAGATAGAATGAGATACAGGAAATGGTGGGAGGTAATAAGAGAAGGAGAGACAAAGATATGAGACTAGAAAAGTGATGTTTGGAACAATTTGCCAACTTCCATGTAATGTATTCCGACATGGGAAGAAGGAAGAAGACAGAGAGGAGACACAAGGAAGGGAATAAAGGTTGTTTTTGTGCGACACATCAGCCTTTCAGGTGTCTGCGTGGAAACAAAAGAGCAGGTTTCATCAGCTGCCAAGAAGTCAGTGAACTGAGACTGTGTGTTCAGCTGCTGAATGGAGTTCCTCAGGGAGATAATGCACTCTAATGTAACATGAGGCGTAAATGAAATCAGATTCACAATTAAGTAAGTAGGTAAGTAAGTAAGGCTTTTTTCTATAGCACCTTTCACAGATACAAAATCACAAAGTGCTTAATATTTACAGAATACAACACTATATATACTACAAAACACAGCACTCGTGGAGCTGGAGGAGGGATAAGAACGTTTATGGTATTAAAGAGAACTTTTGAAATTTCCTTTTGTTGGTTGAAATGATGATAGCAAAATAAGCAGCCCTAGCAGTCGCCATCATGTCATTCAAACAGATTCCAAACTTTTTAAGATGCAGCCGATGGACTTCTAATTTAGTGGTGTTCTGTCGTTCTACAAGTTCACCTAAAATTAGGAATTTACCCATTGCTTACCCAGCACCATGGTCAAATAAGGCAGTGAAATGTTCAACTGTACTCTGAATCTTTCCATTTGTGAGCATCCATGTCCCAGAAATGCTTGTTACTAACCTAGCTCTGGGGAGTCATTCCCCGGAGTCCTTATGTTCTTTTTTTGCCCAGCATGTTTCCTTGGATCAGGGAGGCTCCAAAATCATGGTAGCAGCTGTCGCCGTGGTCCCGCTACACGTCCTGCGATGCCATGTTACATCCTGCTACGCTCTGCTGTGCCCTGCTACGTCCTGCTGTGCCTTGTAATGCTGCACAGTGCCCTGCTATGCCATGAACTACTACAAAGAACTACTACAAACTACTATATTTCGTGACTGTTATTGCCACTCTTCATTCTAACCCCAACCGGTCGTCAGACACCGCCTACCAAGAGCCTGAGTCTGGGTCTGGGTCTGTCCCAGGTTTCTGCCTAAAAGGAAGTTTTTCTTCACCACTGTCGCACTGTTGCTTGCTCTGGAGGGAACTACTAGAACTGTTGGGTCCTTGTAAATTATAGAGTGTGGTCTAGACCTACTCTATCTGTAAAGTGTCTTGAGATAAATCTTGTTATGAATTGATTCTATAAATAAAATTGAATTGATTTTTACGATTGTTTTTTTTACAATTGCCATGACAATTTTTTCAATCCTTTTTAACAACTTTCCTAAACTCTTAACACGGGTAAACAGTTATTCGTGTGAAAGATGTGAAATATTATCCACGTAAATGATCAAACTTTTATGTGGATATAATTATGTTTTTTCATAGAGAACGTCACAGGCATATGCCAGTAAGTGAAATGGAAATGTTATTTTGTAATGTTTGGGGATTTTTTGGCACTTTTCAGTTAGAATTCGAGTCAGAAAAGACTTTCTCGTGTCAAGTTAATTTTTTATATATCACAAAGTGTCCATACGCAACGTTTATACATGGGGCCCCAGATCCATAAAACGAGACAAATTGAAAAGAACACACTTATGTTTCGCTGTATCTGTATATGCATTTTGCGTGACAAGTAAAGATGTTTGGTTGACGTTGTTGCCACTTTGTCATGATGATGTCTGTCACATAATGCATAATGCATGTAAAAGACTTCTATTTTAAATGCTGCAGATGCACTCAGGCATTTGGATCTCCACCCAACATAGACATTAAAGAGTTAACTCCCACATTAAGAGCTCTAATTGGACCATTTATTTCCATTTCCTTACTAATAGGATGCGGTGACAAAGCCCTAACAGTATAAAGAGCATTTTGTCACAGCTGCACTGCTAACAGCCTGGTTAATGTATTCTTTCGTTGAAAATGTTCTCTTTTTTTGCATATCAAATGGCCAATCATGAGATGATAGGGAAAGTAAAAAGGGTAAACCCTTCAATCCGTTCCCAATGTTGAGATTATTTCCTTTCTTTTGAATGCTTGCTGCTGTGTTTCGTGGACGTAGATGTAACATTTACAAATTCCCTTTCAAACACTACTTTGATTTGATTTTTGAAACAAAAATTGCCAAATGGTCTGCTACAAAGCTAATTAAGACTAGCAGCTCCACACAACTCTCTCTGGATTTCTCAGTATGACTATGATCTGAAGACTGTGGCGTCCGATGACTTTCCCGCGCAGAAACTCAAGGAAAGATAATGACATCTTCTGAAGAGTCCATCATGTTTTTTTAATCATGTCGTCTTTGGTGACTAGTGGCTGCATGGAGCAGGGGTGACAGAAACTCCTGTGGTCACTAAGGGCCCTATTTCAGCGATCTAAGCGCATGGCGTGAAGCTCGTGGCGCAGGTGCGTTTAGGGCGTGTCCAAATCCACTTTTACTAGTTTAACAGCAAAATAAATGGGTCCATGCGCCGGGTGCATGGTTCAAAATCATCTCCCATTCCTTTAAAAAGCCAGGTGCGTTGGACCATGATGCATTGCTATTATGATGGAGGATTTGCACCTTGTCATATTTTTCTTTGTAAGCTTTTGCATGTGTGTGTGCTGCTGCACTTCCCTGTGTTTGTGTGTGTGTGTGTGTGTGTGTGTGTGTGTGTGTGGTGTGCACACACTGTGCATAAGCCTAGGAGCATTTTTACTAATGCGCTGTTAAAATAACAATAAAATGCTGCGTTACTGACTTTAGAGCAGGTTTTTGTTAGTTAATGGCGCGATCACTTCCCGCTGCCTCAAGACAGCAACACGCCCAGAACGCAGGTGCATTTGCTAAATAATAGGGGTGGGAATCACCAGACGCCTCCCGATACCATATCATCACGATACTTATGCCACGATACAATTATTATTGCGATTTTAGACATATTGCAATATTCTGCGATGTATTTCAATTTATAACCTTTTTTCCAACTTTGAATTTTTCCCAATTTCAAATGATGAGAAAAAATATCTCTGTTTATGAAAAGTTCCTCTCTTCATCATTGTCTGGTATAGATTAAAGGAGGACTGTGGTTGTTTTCTGTTAAATTTGCAGATTGAAACGAGCTTGCGCAGAGACACTTTATTTACATGACATACAGTAAGTCCTTTTCCCTTTAGTTTTACACAGTATGTCCCCCATCAGTGGCATTGTATTTCATAGTACGCACAAAAAATCGCCCGCCGGCTGAAGCGGTTTACTAAAACCATCCATTCATCCATCTTCATCCGCTTATCCGGTATCGGGTTGCGGGGGCAGCACCTCCAGCAGGGGACCCCAAACTTCCCTTTCCCGAGCCACATCAACCAGCTCCGACTGGGGGATCCCGAGGTGTTCCCAGGCCAGGTTGGAGATATAATCTCTCCACCTAGTCCTGGGTCTTCCCCGGGGCCTCGTCCCAGCTGTACGTGCCTAGAACACCTCCCTAGGGTTTACTAAAACCAGCTGTTATAATATTTAATGTATTTGAGAGTGTGGTCCTTTTCAAGACCAGGTCATGAAAATGTTTTACTGAAGCGTTTTGTAAGAAAAAGAGAAGCGTTGATGCACTCCGAGTAGACAGCGAGCCTGCGCAGAGATATGAATAACATCTCTGTGTTCTGTGTGCCATGTAAAAATCATATCCCATATATGATCACGAATGGGATAAGCCTTAAAACCGCAGTGTTCATGTTTTAGTTAACACACATGATTCCAACAACATGAAACCAGTTTATTTGCAGATCGAGTCTAGGGTTGCCACCTGTCCCGGGAAATTCATCCACTCTCCCGGGGACAAGGAATGTCCCAGTTTTCACAAGGCTACGTGAATATCTATGTTCAATTTACTATTTTCTCTCCACTTGAAATAGCCTACAGAGCGCTCAGTGTCTCTTGGGTGTAGAATGCGCCATGATTGGCTCTGTAGGGGACGTGACGTAGCAAGCACAAGCACCAGTATCTAAGCAATCAGGAAAGCTGAGATAAATTAAATAAGATCAGCTTCCTCTTATGGGAATACTTGAGAATATTCAGTGCTATGCACAATCTTACTGCAGAAAAGAGTCTAATGTCTAATGGACATTTTCACTTGTGAGCCAAGCGGTCGGTCAAGTCATCGATATGTCCAGGTTTTTTAGGTGGCAACCCTAACAAAGTCATAAAAATCAACTGTGATTACTAGTGAATTGGTTGATGGTGAAATAACGTAAAATAGGCGAAATTAGGAAAACGATTGATGTGAACAGAGCAGAGAGCAGTCAGCTGCTCGCTCCTTTGCGCATTGTTCTCATTAGATGACACACTGAAACCAAATGGACGCGCGCACAGTGCATAGATTACGTAGTGTGATTACCTGTCCCCGCCCCTCCTATGTGTTGCACCTGCATCTCGTTGCACCCCCGTGTTGTGTATTTGAGTTCAGCCTTACCCTTACTCGTATGCGAGATCGTCTGTTTTCCCTGTGGGAAGCCTTCAAGCGTTTTTCCCCCGTTTCCTGTGTACCTGAGTTCTGAGTTTTTGACTGCTGCTTGTTTTTCAGCTTTTCCTTTGCCTGTCGTTACTTGGACACTGTTGCCTGTAAGTTGTATTAGTGCTCTAATTAAACCATACATCTTCTACTTACCTGAGTTGGGCATTTGTGGGTCCATTTCCTGGTGTGAGTGATAAAAAATGAAGTTGGCAAAAATTTCCTTAACAACCAACTCTACTTTACAGTTGACTTCTGTCAACTCTCTAGACTTGTAAATATAAGTGTCTGAATAGTTTATAGCTATGCCTCCAAAATCCCTCACACTATACAGTGTATTTTGCATTTGAGAAGACAAATTGTTTAAAGGTCCCATGGCGTGAAAATTTCACTTTATGAGGTTTTTCGACAGTAAAATGAGTTCCCCCAGTGTGCCTATGAGCCGACATAGCGCCCTTTTTAATAAATGAATTAATCGGTTATTGTTGAAATACAGCACCGAGACAGATCATCTGCTAATTGCCAAACATCGGCCCCAATAATTAGCCAGGCCGATAATTGGTGGATCCCTAATACTGTAGGCTTATATGTTCTTCACTTGTATTTGAAATGGTCAGTGATGCAACTTCACTTATCACGTAATGTCATTTCTAGAATAAAGACTCCAGTTGCTAAGCCTTTCAATTTACATGGTACAATTTAAAATAACAATGATACATACAATTAAATAAGTTATATAGGCTATAGTAAAATGTGCAACTGTTCCTTACATGTGTACTTAGGTAAAGCAAAATCTAAAATACAGCAGTGAATATCAATAATAAAGAATAACAAGTCATCTCCAAAGAGTTTGATGCCAGAAGGAAAGTGGACAAAACTTCTAATGAAATCACAAAAGAAAGAAAAACCGTAAATCGCCACCAATGTTACAGTTGAGTGCCGTAGCGTCATGAATGCTGAATCAGCAGCCTGCCAGTACAGGGAGGCTGTTGGTGGTGGTGTTGTTGTTGTTGTTTTTTTGTTGTTGGTTATTCAGAAATGGGAACCCTGTCATGTTTGACTAGCAAACACTGTAAAATAATTTAACAACATGTCCCCCATGGAGAAGACTTGGAGCCCTGAACACCAGAGCTCAACATTGAGACCGTGTTGTATGTTCAGAGCAGCAGCACGCATACACACACAAACACAGAGACACACACGCACACACAAACAAACACACATACATACACATGCTCACAGATACACACGCACACACACACACACACAAACAGACACCCACCCACATACGCACACACACAGACACACACACAGGGGCTATAGATTTAATGAATGCTTCATTAATGATTTGATTCAGTAACTGGCGAGGCGTGTGGGGGAGTGTGGGGGAGTGTGGGGGAGTGTGGGGGAAAGCGAGAGTCTCAGATGAGGAGTGAAAGCAGAGCTGAACTGGCTGCTAATATGATGGGATGCCCCCCCCCCCTCCTTCTGTAACACATGCTGCTTCTCTCTCTCTCTCTCAGATCAGGTTGGGTTTATTCGTACAGCTGTTAAACACTTTTTATTAAGAGTTATTATTAAGCATTATTAAGTATTAAAGTATTAAACCATAATGTTGCACCCTCAGAATGAACTGCCAGAAACACGTCCATCTTAATTTTGCAACTTTTAATTTATAGTGATTTGATAGATGATAAATGCTATAAAAATGAAATAATAATAACTATTATTACCAATAACATATTGCCATGGCTGAAATGTAAAGCACAATGTCTACAAGCTTAAATTGCAGCAGAATGGAATTTTTTAAATTTTTTTAATGGCAATATAAATTCAAGCACTTGGTGCTTCCAGGAGGGCGACATGAAAAAGTGCACTTAAACATCTGTCTCCACCGCGGTCCATTACGGTTGATTAAATCAGTGAAGCGGGTAACAGTGAGTTAGTTGGGCAGTGAGTCTGCTGAAGCTTCAGTGTGACTCTGCTGTCATTAACAATGTTCTGCTCTCTGAGCTGCAGGCAAAGTCTGCCTCTAAAGAAACAGGACAATTACGCCCATAATGAACACTGCAGAGAAGCGAGATTAAGAAGTGAGCCAGGTGTGCTGCTGAATGAGAGACAGAGGCAAATGTACCAGCAGGTTTATGACGTTAAAGGGGACCTATTGGACATTTTGGGGTGGCAGTAGCGCGCAGTCTGTAGGGAGTTGGGTTGGAAACCGGGGGGTTGCTGGTGCAAGTCCCAATATGGACCAATGTACACAGTGTGGACTGGTAACTGGACAGATGCCAGTTCACCTCCTGGGCACTGCCAGGTGCTCTTGAGCAAGGCACCATACCCCCCAACTCATCAGGGCCACTGGCAGCCCCCACTCTGACATTTTTCCATTTGTGCATGAATAGGTCCTGAGTGCATGAATGGGTTGTGTGTGTGCATGTGTGTGTTTGTGTGTGTGTGTGTGTGTGTGTGTGTGTGTGTGTGTATGCGTGTGTGTGTGCGTGTGTGTGTGCGTGTGTGTATTTCAGGCCTCTGTGTAGTGAATTCTAAGAAAACAGAGTGTAAATTGTAATTTCCCCAGTAGAGATCAATAACAAGTATACATATTATATTAATTATATTAAAGTATATATATAAGTTTTTCAAATTCATAATTGTATTTTGTGTTAGTGCTAGGACATATTTAAATGCTTTAATGTTTAAAATACTGCCCATGGCTACTGCTCCTGTATACACCCTCTGTCTGAGATGATCTGCTGGGGCACCAACCCCCCCTCCTGAAAAAGCCCGGTCTGCTCTGATTGGTCAACAAGTTTCCATGTGTCTCTAAGTCTCTGCTGTGTTGCCAACTTAGCTAGATTTGAGACTTTTTCTTACTCTTCTCAGCGAGCAGCGGGTGCTGCCGTGGGCCCCTCCCCCATCTGAAAGCACTCACAGGCGGCCCAGTCCTCGCACAGCAGCTCCTCCCAGCTGCAGTCAGAGCAGGAGATGCTAACCCATCTGCGTCCAGACAGAAAATGAAAAGGAAAAGCTTTTTAATTTGTTTTTTTCTTTCTTTCTTAGTTTTTTTGCCCAGCTGATTCTTTCTTGGCCAACATTTGTAAATACGCTGTTCTGAGCCACAATGTATATTCTTTTCTGTTAGAAAATGTAACTGTTAAACTGAATATCTCTGGACTTTTTCTGGCTTATAATAACCATCTTTGTCGTTGAAATGCCCAGGGTCACATACCTTCCCGGCTATCTCCAGACACTCAAGGCTGAACTTCTCCCCTTTCCTCTCATGACTGTTTCACTCCCTTTCACTTTGTCAGGTAGAGTTATTAATTACCGTTGAGATAGTGTAGCTGTTGGGGGCATGGTAACCATGGAGAAGGGAGAGGGGGGGATTTCAGTGTTTAAATGAAGAATGCTCTTCAGTCAATCTCTGTACCCATTGCAGTGTATGGGTTCCTTGTGAAATTGACTCCAGTGACTCTTTGTCATCTATTGGTACTAGTTAAAAACAAGAGTTTTGTCGTCATTTAGCGACTTTTAGGATAGCCAATAGCGACTTTCCTTACTGAGGAGTTGGCAACACTGAGTCTCTGGATTCTCCGCTGTTGTTGCACTCCGTTAGAGACTGAGACTGACCGCAACAGAGTATACAGGTAAAAGCCAGTAAATTAGAATATTTTGAAAAACTTGATTTATTTCAGTAATTGCATTCAAAAGGTGTAACTTGTACATTATATTTATTCATTGCACACAGACTGATGCATTCAAATGTTTATTTCATTTAATTTTGATGATTTGAAGTGGCAACAAATGAAAATCCAAAATTCCGTGTGTCACAAAATTAGAATATTGTGTAAGGGTTAAATTTTGAAGACACCTGGTGCCACAAAGTAATCAACTGATTAACTCAAAACACCTGCAAAGGGCTTTAAATGGTCTCTCAGTCCAGTTCTGAAGCCTACACAAACATGGGGAAGACTTCAGATTTGACAGCTGTCCAAAAGGCGACCATCGACACATTGCACAAGGAGGGAAAGACACAAAAGGTTATTGCTGAAGAGGCTGGCTGTTCTCAGAGCTCTGTGTCCAAACACATTAATAGAGAGGCAAAGGGAAGGAAAAACTGTGGTCAGAAAAAGTGTACAAGCGATAGGGATCACCGCGCCTAGTCAAGATTGTGAAAAACCCCATTCAAAAATGTGGGGAGATTCACAAGGAGTGGACAGCTGCTGGAGTCAGTGCTTCAAGATCCACCACCAAGAGACGCTTGAAAGACATGGGTTTCAACTGCCGCATACCTCGTGTCAAGCCACTGTTGACCAAGAAACAGCGCGAAAAGCGTCTCACCTGGGCTAAGGAAAAAAGAGCTGGACTGCTGCTGAGTGGTCCAAAGTCATGTTTTCTGACGAAAGCAAATTTTGCATTTCCTTTGGAAATCGAGGTCCCAGAGTCTGGAGGAAGACAGGAGAGGCACAGGATCCACGTTGCCTGAAGTCTAGTGTAAAGTTTCCACCATCAGTGATGGTTTGGGGTGCCATGTCATCTGCTGGTGTCGGTCCACTCTGTTTCCTGAGATCCAGGGTCAACGCAGCCGTCTACCAGCAAGTTTTAGAGCACTTCATGCTTCCTGCTGCTGACCTGCTCTATGGAGATGGAGATTTCAGGTTCCAACAGGACTTGGCGCCTGCACACAGCGCAAAATCTACCCGTGCCTGGTTTACGGACCATGGTATTTCTGTTCTAAATTGGCCAGCCAACTCCCTGACCTTAGCCCCATAGAAAATCTGTGGGGTATTGTGAAAAGGAAGATGCAGAATGCCAGACCCAAAAACGCAGAAGAGTTGAAGGCCACTATCAGAGCAACCTGGGCTCTCATAACACCTGAGCAGTGCCAGAAACTCATCGACTCCATGCCACGCCGCATTAATGCAGTAATTGAGGCAAAAGGAGCTCCAACCAAGTATTGAGTATTGTACATGCTCATATTTTTCATTTTCTTACTTTTCAGTTGGCCAAGATTTCTAAAAACTCCCTTTTTTGTATTAGCCTTAAGTAATATTCTAATTTTGTGACACACGGAATTTTGGATTTTCATTTGTTGCCACTTCAAATCATCAAAATTAAATGAAATAAACATTTGAATGCATCAGTCTGTGTGCAATGAATAAATATAATGTACAAGTTACACCTTTTGAATGCAATTACTGAAATAAATCAAGTTTTTCAAAATATTCTAATTTACTGGCTTTTACCTGTATAGCGGGACTTTGTCCAGTCACAAATCACCAATAAAGGCTTCTAACACCAAACACTTCCCTACCAGACATGT
Organism: Percina caprodes; assembly: GCA_013375575.1. NCBI lineage: Eukaryota > Metazoa > Chordata > Actinopteri > Perciformes > Percidae > Percina > Percina caprodes. Next base: position 274,192 of record JABXJD010000305.1, on the reverse strand, counting down.
TTCAACAGTAATGTGACCCGGATGTTGGGAAATTAACGTTACCTGCCAAGATTAAAGCTTTCCCTGGAGTTAGCATGGAGCTACTTGTAGTTAGTAGTGGATTGTAATGGAATAAAGCAGCACTTTCTACTGCCAAGAATCACTGATAAAAGCTTCTTACCCAACCAAATATGTTTCTGCAGTAATGTGACCTCAAATCAGGGAGAAATTAACAACAATGGCAGCAGAAAGAGTATATCTTTCCCTAAGTTAGCACAGCAGTAGCCTTAAAAATAGCCTGCAATAGCCTGCCTGGACCAATCATAGAAACCTGAGTGGGAAAAAAAGCAGAAGAATGGGAAATCTGATCTGGTTATTGCTCACAGGGATTTCTCTGAAATAGGTTTAGCTCATTAGGCCATTTGAAGCTCTAGCCACATTTAACATTAAAATATGACATCCGGAAAATCCGGAAAAGCATAATAATAATAATAATAATAATCTTTATTTGTAGAGCACTTTTCAAAAACAAATTACAAAGTATACCCAAGAGACAATAATGCAAAAAGATAAAAGCATGAAAACATTGAAAGACAAAAATACAGATAAATATAAAATTAGTAAAATACAATAAAATAAAAGGGCTAAAATAAAGTCAAATAAGATCGGGAAAGGCTCTCCTATAAAAGTATGTTTTAAGAAGGGACTTTAAAGAGTTCGCTGACTCAGCTGACCTGATTTCCTCGGGCAGGCTGTTCCAGAGCCTCGGGGCCCTGACAGCAAACGCTCTGTCCCCTTTAGTTTTCAGTCGAGACTCTGGAACAGATAGCAGACTTCTGCCCGAGGACCTCAAGGTGTGTGCTGGTGTATATGGGACTAAAAGGTCAGAAATATAACAAGGCAAGAGGCCATGAAGAGCTTTAAAAGTGATCAATAGAATTTTAAAGTCAATTCTAAAACATACTGGGAGCCAGTGTAATGAAGCTAAAATAGGAGTAATGTGATCATATTTCTTTGTTCTGGTTAAAAGCCTGGCAGCTGAGTTCTGGACAGTCTGGAGTCCATCAATAGATTTTTGGGTTAAACAGGTGGAAAGGCTGTTGCAATAATCCAGGCGTGATGAGATGAAGGCGTGTAAAATGGTCTCGATGTCCTTAAAAGTTAACATAGACTGAATTTTAGCTATATTTCAAAGCTTTCTATAACATTTCCAACAGTATATCAATTTCATTACTGTGCAATATTTAATATGTAATACTTTTGACACACCAATAACTGCAATTTTATAATGTGTAATGTTTTTTTCATAATGCGTTTACAAACCATATTTATCTTTGTTACTATTTTATATATGTATAAAGTTGTCTCTGGAACTGTTCATCCCCTTTTCTTTTGCACTACTTATATTTTATTCCGTGTTATATTCCTTTATCTTTAAAAAAATCAAACTGGAGTGCGCTGACAATCAATCGGACTCGTTTTTAGATGTGACTTCACCAGCGGCTGTTCACCAGATCAGAAGAAAAACCTTATTTCCTTCCAAATTGAGTGCAGTTAAGTCAGTGCAGTCGGCTACTCTCTAATCAAACGTTCAGTTTTCAAGCTTTAGAGTTGTAGGTTTTAAACAGGCTTCGCTTGATGAAAGACCCTGCATGTCGCTGCAGACTGCTTGAAGATAAAAAGTGTTTTTATGGAAGAGCAGAGCGTTGTGTTGAGTGCAGCCTCTCTCTCTCTCTCTCTCTCTCTCTGATGACCTTATTTTCTCTAAACTACAATTCAGAGGTCTTGAGTTAAGCGGCCTTTTGATTTAAATGATGTTATTAATCAGCCGCCAGAGGAGAGGAACCACTAATGACCTTTATAATGAGAGGGCTGGAGTCAACCCGCTGCTTCTTCTCTGCTCCGAGCCTCCTGCGCTGCACCCTTCCTCCTCAGCGTCTGCTAATTTAATAAATTGACTATGTTTACATGCGCATAATATTCAATTTTTTTGCCCTTATTTCAGAAAAGACGATATTCCAACACTGAAAGGGAATATTCCACCAATATTCCCGTTTATGTTTAGCCCTGCAACATATTACTTCTTCGACACAGCGAACACAGCCTCACTATTTCATTCTTTCAACAAGCTTTTTGAAAAGGTTGGCGTAGATATAGGCGCCGATTTATGTTTTCCTCCGTGGATGCTCACGGGCACACGCCCTTTAAAAAAAAAAGTAGTCAAATATGTTTGCCTTTCAGAACCTTAGGAAATGGACATCGGCCGACACAAACACACACGCCTATTAACTTAATAATAAATAAAGCCATCTTTCAACTCAGGACAGCACCACTTCTCCCAAATACAGATAGAATTGGAGATGAGACCGTGATCAGCTTCGTGGGAAATTAAGAATCAACAGAGCAGGGGTGACCTCTAGCTCACCCAGTAAGAGCATGCACCCATGTAGAGTCCTTTGCAGCGTCCCTGGGTTCAAGTCAGATTCGAGTCTGACCTGCGGCCCTTTTCTGCGTGTCCTCCTTCATCTCTCTCACCTTTCCTGTCTATGCCCAAAAAAATTATCTTAAACGGGGCGGTTGCGTTTAGGAAAAGAAGAACAGACGGTTGGGTTTAGGAGAAGAAGAAGAACGGACGGTTGAGTTTAGGAAAGAAGAACGGGACGATTGGGTTTAGGAGAAGAAGAAGAACGGATGGTTGAGTTTAGGAAAGAAGAACGGGACAGTTGGGTTTAGGAGAAGAAGAAGAACGGACGGTTGAGTTTAGGAAAGAAGAACGGACGGTTGGGTTTAGGAAGGAAGAACGGGACGATTGGGTTTAGGAAAAGAATAACGGGACGGTTGGGTTTAGGAAAAAAAGAACGGGAGGGTTGGGTTTAGGAAAAGAAGAACGGGATGGTTGGGTTTAGGAAAAGAAGAACGGGACGGTTGGGTTTAGGAAAAGAAGAACGGGATGGTTGGGTTTAGGAAAAGAAGAACGGGATGGTTGGGTTTAGGAAAAGAAGAAGGGGATGGTTGGGTTTAGGAAAAGAAGAAGGGGATGGTTGGGTTTAGGAAAAGAAGAAGGGGATGGTTGGGTTTAGGAAAAGAAGAAGGGGACGGTTGGGTTTAGGAAAAGAAGAACGGGACGGTTGGGTTTAGGAAAAGAAGAAGGGGACGGTTGGGTTTAGGAAAAGAAGAAGGGGATGGTTGGGTTTAGGAAAAGAAGAACGGGATGGTTGGGTTTAGGAAAAGAAGAAGGGGATGGTTGGGTTTAGGAAAAGAAGAAGGGGATGGTTGGGTTTAGGAAAAGAAGAAGGGGACGGTTGGGTTTAGGAAAAGAAGAACGGGACGGTTGGGTTTAGGAAAGAAGAACGGGACAGTTGGGTTTAGGAGAAGAAGAATAACGGGACGGTTGGGTTTAGGAAAAAAAGAACGGGAGGGTTGGGTTTAGGAAAAGAAGAACGGGATGGTTGGGTTTAGGAAAAAAGAACTGGATGGTTGGGTTTAGGAAAAGAAGAACGGGATGGTTGGGTTTAGGAAAAAAAGAACGGGATGGTTGGGTTTAGGAAAAAAGAACGGGATGGTTGGGTTTAGGAAAAGAAGAAGGGGATGGTTGGGTTTAGGAAAAGAAGAACGGGATGGTTGGGTTTAGGAAAAGCATCTGCTTCAACCAAATGTAAAAAAAAATTTTTATTTATTACTTTTTTAAAAAGAAACAAAAGTTGTGAATGAATCCCAGGGTACATCTTTTTTTTTGTATGTACAGTGTTTAAATATACTTATTTATTTTTTTATGCTTAAAGATACAAATACACAAAACATCATACATTGTCATGGTATGAAAATACATTTGTCCATACAACAACAATAAACAAATCACATATAACACAAAGAGGAAAACTTTTCAGGAATTCCAGACTGTGTAGCGAAGACATAGAAGACAATCATTATTTGGGTTATTTTTAATGAAATTAAGTGATGTATGGAGCAAATCTATTTCTACATCTTTTGTTTATACCTCACTGTCATGTAATAACACAGGTACACAACCTATGAAGTAATCAATGCTTCTGTATTACCATCCTGTATATATTCAAATATTTGTTCTTATATTTTATTCCTATTATTATTATTATTATTTTATGTATATTTCATGTGTATTGTATGTATGTATATTGTATCCTAGTATTTCATTTATTTTTATATTCTGTGCTGACACTGTAATTTACCATTTTTTTTTGGGATCAATAAATATCTATCTATCTAGAACTTTTTTCTAACTTTTCTAACCTGTTTCCTTTCTCACCTAGCTGTCCAGTCAATTAAAGGCGGAAAAGCCCCCCAAAAATATATATATTTTTTAAAAGTAGATGGGCCAAAATGTATGTGAACCTAAATGTATATAAGGGCTGGATCAAAATTAGCAAGGGGCTGAATTTTGCTAGCAAGTCTGACTCGTGTGGTGTAACAGGGTCAAGTGCCAACAACAAGCACAGTTCGACCAATTATCACTTATATAATTATAATTTGGCACATCTAAACAAAATCCACAATTACCAACAGTCATAACCCTTAGGACCTCAGCTAAAGAAGCTGCGATTGAAGAAAGCAATTGACAATTAGACTATGATGTAATAATTGTCAATGTCAATGTCAATGTCAATTTTATTTCTATAGCACATTTAAAAACAACAACAGTTGACCAAAGTGCTGAACAGGGTCGATGTCAGATACATAAAAATCACTCCAACCAAAATACATCACAAGGAGACAAACAACAACACTTTAAAACATCAGAATCCAGGTTAATGAGGGTTAAAAGCTACAGCAAACAGGTGCGTCTTAAGCAGCGATTTAAACGATTGTAAGGTCTGTGCAGCTTTAATATGCATGGGGAGGTTATTCCATAGGGTGGGGGCGCCCACTGCAAAAGCTCTATCGCCCTTATTTTTTAGCCTTGATCTAGGGACATCCAAGAGCAGCTGATTTGACGACCTCAGCTGTTACAGGCTTACTCAAAATGCTCAGTAATAATACAATTTAATCCATGCATGAAAAGACTATCAGCAAGTGTTCTTTTAAGCTGTTGTTTGAACAGGAAAACAATCGTGTCTCTACTGGAATCACAGGCTTCTGTTGCTTTTCACTGCAGGCACCCATCTGATTCATCAGCTACGCACGTACAGTAAACATAGGACTTGTAGTGCTGTGAAAACAAGGAGAAACACTGTGGGGAATCAGTTTTCTTTAACATCACAACATGACTTCAGGCAAAAGCCAGCGTCAAATAGACGAGATCTTAGCCTCTGACCCTTGTAAATACTCAATTGCATTGCTCATGCAGTGAGTACTGATGGGGAATTTGCATTTCATTGGCAGTCATTTAGATTGGACAGTACCTTGCCTTTGGTAGATTGCTGTGTGCTGTTTATCTGCCAACCTCTCGGAAAACTTGAAAATGTGGGCGGAAAACAATGCCTGGAAGTTAAAGATATAAATAGAGGCACGTCTTTATAATGCTCATAACACACATGCATTGAAACGCAGCTTATGTGGTTGTTTTTTTTCCAGCTTTGGAGTCAGAATACAGACCAGAAGTGAGGAAAGACCAAAGAGAAAGCTAGATATAAATTAAATACATATGATAACACACACCTCTGTTGGCATCCTCTGCCACCGAGTAACACGGCAATCCGCCATGAAAGAATGACATGAAAGAATGACAACACAAAAAGAGGAAGAATAGAAGAAGAGGTCATGTTTCTCCTCTGGCCATGCTTCTGTCCCCACATTGTTTCTATGGAAACTGAGCAGGCCAATGACTGAGGTTGGCCATTGAATCACGATACTGCAGCTCTGACTGACCCACCCCAAAATACCTCTGAACAGAAAACAGTAGATGAGATGTCAGCGGTCACTGTGAGGGGAAATTGAATTTAGATTTAAGGTATTAGTAGGTGTCATGTTAGTATCAGCAAACATCCAGCAGGCAGTCAGAGAAAGAAGAGATATGAGAAGGCTATCCCAGAGACCAGAGCCACAGCACACAGCGCACATTCAAGTCCTGCCGGATGTCCCTTCTTTTCGGCCGGATTTCCTTCCCCTTCCTCTTTCTTTGTGTTGGCGTTCTAACCTCCGGTGAATTTTTGGGGACTATGGTTAACTGGTCCTCAGATCTCTGCAGGGTAAATCCAGACAGTTTTCTGTTCCATGACTAAAATAACTGAACGTACACATGTTCTACCAAAACAAGTTCCTTACCAAAGCTAATTTGCCGAGGCACCAGGGCTCCTTCCGGCGCCTAGCGCCACCCAAGAGTATTGTGATTGGTTTAATGAAATGTCCAAAAATCAGAGCACGTTTTTTCCCATCTAGGAATGCTGGATTTGGAGTGTGGACTAGCCAGACCGTGTTGTTGTTTGAACTCAATCTACACGTTTTAAACAGGGTCAGCCCTATGTTCCCACGGCCCAATGGTCCCACAGCCCTATGTTGCCACATTTCTAAGATTTTTCTTAAAATAAGGGATAGAGTTAGGGTGAAATTGGGAGAAACAGGGATGAATCTTGTACAAATTTATGAAAAAGGAAATGTGGGAACATAGGACCTAATTTTGAAAAAGATCTTAGAAATGTGGGAACGTAGGGCTGTGGGAATGTAGGGCTGTGGGAACATAGGGCTGTGGGGACATAGGGCTGTGGGAACATAGGACTGTGGGGACACAGGGCTGTGGGAACATAGGGCTGTGGGAACAGAGGGCCGTGGGGATGTAGGGCTGTGGGAACATAGGGCTGTGGGAACAGTGGGCTGTGGGGACATAGGGCTGTGGGAACATAGGGCTGTGGGAACATAGGGCTGTGGGAACAGAGGGCCGTGGGGATGTAGGGCTGTGGGAACATAGGGCTGTGGGAACATAGGGCTGTGGGAACAGTGGGATGTGGGGACATAGGGCTGTGGGAACATAGGGCTGTGGGGCCGTAGGGCTGTGGGGACATAGGGCTGTGGGGACATAGGGCTGTGGGAACATAGGGCTGTGGGGACATAGGACTGTGGGGACATAGGGCTGTGGGAACAGTGGGATGTGGGGACATAGGGCTGTGGGAACATAGGGCTGTGGGGACATAGGGCTGTGAGGACATAGGGCTGTGGGGACATTGGCACACTCCCTTTTTAATAGGCTTTCTGCATGGCCATCCTGCGACTCTCGTGCCCAGACTATTCGCATCATACCACCACGATGTGGGTGGGTGCGTCTGGTTTTCGAGAAAGATGTCTGCGTCTTCAACAATGTTGGCAAAAAAAAGAGACAAAAAGGCAGCAGACCTTTGTGCAATTCTAGTATGAATGGAAAAGGAGAAGATACATCTATCAAAAAATATGCAGAGGCATCTTTCTGGAATGCAGATGAAAAGATTGAATATTGGAAAAGTAACTGTGTAAGTCTATTTCTATTGTGTTTGTTAAGTCACTCTATCTTGTCTTGTTGTGCACTTCCTGTTTTATTTTGTATTCACTTTCCCTCTTGTTTCAGACCCTGACTTCCTCCCTTTGCGTGAATTTCCTACCACTGTGATTGTCGACCACACCCTTGACTGGTTTTGTTTTCCCCTACCTCATGTATAAATAGACCTTGTCTCCCTTTGTCTTGTGCCAATTCGTCTTGTCCTGTCCATGTCATAGTGTCATCAAGTGTTACAGCCAGAACTTCATGTAACCGGGTTTTGTTTAGAAGTTCCGAGTGAGCGCTTTTCGTTGTTGAACTTTTATTCCAAGTGAACATTTTTTGATAAACTTTCTACTGTTTTTGGAGTCGTGCATTTGAGTCCGCCAGTGTCGTGTCTAAGGTCGTTAGAAACAAACTTTGTCTTGAGTAAGGAAAAAGTCTTTGGGTTTCAGCACTTTTTTAAGCCCACAACGTTAGCTCTTTTTGTAAGTGCTTTTGAAATAACAGCAGTAGTAAACACAGTTTTACACTTTTTGTAATTATAAGTTAATGACGTCACCCTGTGATAAACAGCAACATGCCTCTGGCTTCCTTCAGGCAGACAGCAGGTCTGGGAAATGTTAGCGTCCCCCTTCTGTTCTCCAGAGCTGCAGGCATGCTTTCATTTTGTTGTAGTTCATAAAGGACTTACAGCTTTGGATTGAATGGAGCACTTATCAAAGTGATCTTTTGCTCGGAATATTTCTCTTATTACCCAGAGTTCCAGAGACACAGAGTCTATATGACAGCTATGTGTCTCTCTGGAGACTTTAAATCGAGTTTGATCAGCTTTTTCTTTTATCAGAGCGCACGACAACACTGAAACTGGCCGTCTACATCGACAAGCTCCAGTCAAGTCAAACTCCCACTGGACACACACACACACACACACACACACACACACACACACCTCCTGCTGCTGTTCCTGCTGCTGTTGTTGTGATGAAATCCCCCAGACTGGGCTGTGTTTGGAGGACTTTGAAACAAAGCCGGCTGACTCTTGAGGGATTCCTGTTTTTATCTGCGTTCAGCAGCAGTCTTCACGGAGCCAGATATCCACAGTTGGAACAATTAAAAGTGTAGAGCTTTTTTTCTTTACTTATTTTTGACATGTACAGTATTTGCAGGTATGTATGTGTCTATGGTATGTACATGTTTATGTGTTAGTTATATGGTTATATACATACATACTATATATACAGATCCTTTTGTGTGTGTGTTTGCTTTGAGCATCAACTGCACCATACGCTGGAGAATGGGGGCTGGGAGGGCATAGAAAGCTGTGCACAACTGTAGAATGAACTTTCACCCGGTATTCATCTTTTGAAATGTAGTCTGTGTGCGTCATTCGCTGCTGATGCGTCTCCCTCATGACATCATTATCTGCGTAAGGAGTAATCGAGAGGCAGGTGTATCAGCGGCAGCTAACAGCCGTGGGTTCAGAGCTCTGTCGCTGTCCGTGGTGCTGAAAGAGATGTGATGTCTACTTATTGCTTTCAACCTCCATGACTCCCAGGATGTGTCAGTGATCAACACTCAATTAGCAGTGTTAATTAGGTCTGTTATCATATTTTAAAACCGTGGCTTCAATTTTGTCTTTCTAATTTGTTTGTCACGCCATGCTTCCTTCCTTTTGACCATCAAATCACAATTTTTTTTTGGCTGATGCAAATGCAGACTGGGCAAAGATAATGCGACTTTTTTTGGATCTTTCTTAATTCTCTCATTAAAGGTCCCATGGCATGAAAATTTCACTTTATGAGTTTTTTTAACATTATTATGAGTTCCCCCAGCCTGCCTTTGCCTTTCAACTGAGCAAAGTGGCAGTTGGTCAAGACCACACCCCCAGCCTCCACCTTCCTTATTATTTCAGAGTTTATCCTTTTAGTTACCGTCACCTCAAACAAATACATCTCAAACAAAATGTTCACATTTTTGGGAGCGATCACAAACTATAGACAGTGTCCTAAATATAGTGATGGCCGCTAGAATATTAACTTCCCTGTTTCCAAACACTGTGCCTCGGTGTTTCTATTGCATATATTGGGGTGCTAATTGACTCAAACATCTCCTTTAACCTTTGTGTTGTCCTTTTCAATGTTTTTTATATCAGAAATATGGGTTTCATATAACTAAAGTGCCCCAAAATATATGAAAATATGAATGCATGGGTATCTGTTGTTTGGAACCCATACATCATTATTCATGCTGTGCCCTGCTACGTCCTGCTGTGCCTTGTAATGCCACACAGTGCCCTGCTATGCCATGAACTACTACAAAGAACTACTACAAACTACTATATTTTGTGACTGTTATTGCCACTCTTCATTTTAACCCCAACCGGCCCGTCAGACACCGCCTACCAAGAGTCTGGGTCTGGGTCTGGGTCTGTCCCAGGTTTCTGCCTAAAAGGAAGTTTTTCCTCGCCACTGTCGCACTGTTGCTTGCTCTGGAGGGAACTACTAGAACTGTTGGGTCCTTGTAAATCATGGAGTGTGGTCTAGACCTACTCTATCTATCTGTGTCTCGGGATAACACTTGTTATGAATTGATACTATAAATAAAATTTAATTGAAATTGAATTTAAAATGAATGATAACTTCAATTGAATGTTAGGTGTTTTATTCAATTTTATAGCATTTAAATTTTTTTTTTAATGGTTTCAAAACAGTGTCCTGACCTTCTCTTATTCACTCAACATCCTCTGATATTCTATTAGGCAAAATTTTTCAGAATTTCTTAGTTTTTCAAACAAACAAAAAATAAGTATAATGTCATTTAACTTAGGTTTATTGACAATGAATTAAAAAAAACTCTATTAACTATAAAAAAAAGCGCCGCAGCCAAGCAAAGACAAGCCTATTACTATAACCGTAGGAATGGAGTAAGGGTCCTACCCACACTGACCCCAAGGGACCCGGTATTAACAAAGTTGGATGGAGACAAACAGTGGACAATGCCTGCTATCGTTCACAGCTCCAGTTCTACTCCAAGGTCCTACATCGTAAATGACAGCACAGGGAGAGCGCTACAGGAGGAACCGGCGTCACCTGCAGTCCACATTCAAGCCGATCACACCCTTCAGTGAAAGTTCTGACCAGTTTGCTCTGGAGGTCAGGAACACTGAGGACACTCATGGGACTGAGACACAGAACACTTCCAAAACCACACAAGGGACTGTGACCATCACTCGCTCTGGCAGAGTGAGCAAGCCCCCAGACAGACTGGACTGGTGATTGTGGGGTGTCCAAGGTGGGAAACTCAGTCAAAGGAGTTGAGGATATGAGAATAAAAAAAAAGGGGGGGGATGTTTGATTTGTAGCAGAAATGCACTTTGTTGGAATAGAAAGTATGTTAAGCTCTATAAAATATGAACAGGAGGAATGGTTATTTTCCTTATTCACCAAAGTGGTCCGTAGTTAGAAAGACAGTTGGTTTTCAACAAGAAATGTTGTTACAATAATTAAGTGTTTATTGTTTATACTGACTGTTCAGTTAGCCATGAGGGCAGCATCTTTAAAGGGGGAGATGTAATGACAGGTAGGTTACCTGAAGGTGTCATTGTTCTAGCCTAAGCGGTAAAAGGGAGCCGAAGAAGAACAGACAGGAAGTTGATGTATGTTCGTTCACGCTGTCAAGCGAATAAACCGAGCTTCGATTGAACTCACGTGTGGCTGTCTTCTAAGATTATTTATGCCTGTAAAAGATATCAACAGACATTACACTGGGGATCCTGTATACCAGGGGTCTTCAACGTTTTTTAGGCCAAGGACCCTTTAACTGAAAGAGAGATGGAGCAGGGACCCCTTAATCAGAATCAGAATTAGTTTTATTGGCCAAGTATACTTACATACACAAGGAATTTGACTTTGGTAGGTGTTAACTCTCTATACATTCAACAAATAGACATGTAGTAGTCAACATTCAATAGACAAATAATAATATAGTCAGATGCTGTACAATAGAAACAATATACATACAGGCACATATCAACATAATATGCAAAATACACCCAGTAGGGGTGGGAATCACAAGACGCCCCGATACGATATTGTCACGATACTTATGCCACAATACGATATATTTTCGATTTTAAACATATTGCAATATTCTGCGATGTATTTTAACCTTTTTTTTTCCAACTTCAAATTTTTCTCAATTTCAAATGATGTCCCCAAAAGGAAACTCTGTCAACATCTGCTTCATCTACAAAGATACATTTCTCTGTTTGTTGATATCACTTTAATTAGATAGATAGATAGATAGATAGATAGATAGATAGATAGATAGATAGATAGATAGATAGATAGATAGATAGATAGATAGATAGATAGATAGATAGATTTTATTAATCCCCAAAAAGATGGGAAATTCCAGTGTTGCAGCAGCAAAATATCAGACACACAGCACACATACAGAATATACATAAAATAGGATACAATATACATGACCCTGGGCCTGATGCCGTCCGGGCCAGCAGCCTTGCGCTGTCATCATCTGTTTAGCTCACCTCTGGCCTGCCTGTATCACTGATACACTGATGTGATTGGTGCAGCTCGGCTACAAGGGTATAGTTAATGAGTAGCATTACTCGATGCCAGAGTAACTCACTGAGCAAATTCAAATTGTGCTCTCGCAAGAACTCTGGATTTCCAGGGTATTACAGATGCACAAAAACCAATGAGCTACCAATGAGCTCAAGAGATGGCCAACCAGTCTTATCATACAAAAGACCGCGCGTCAGTCCCGGGGGAACCGCGGTCTTTAGCCGACAGGTTTGAAACAGCAGCCTCTTCAGCAGCTTCAGAGTGAAAAATTGTTACAGCATACATAGATGTTAAAATGGGTTGACAACAGGTTGACAGGACGGTCTGAAATGTTTTGCACAGTCTTTCGCTGTACATTTTGTTGGTGAATGTGAGATATTCAAGTCACACACGTCTCGTTAAACAAGGAAATGAGTATGGCGACGTACATGTGACGTCAACCCGTTCTCACTCCCACTTTGTCATTGGCTCTCAGAGTCACATACCGATACAGAGTCTGGCAGGTGGGACTGCTGGGATTGGTTGAATTGGTCAAATTTGCGTGTTGCACCAATGATTGGCTGAATTTGCGTGAATTGGCGCGATCGCAACATCACTATCACAATCCTGGAGGGACTGGACAGTGGTGAGCGCCATGAACATGAATAGGACAACAATGTCAACAATGAATGGTGTTTTATAAAACTGGATGACAAAACTAGACAATGCACAGCTTTACTGCAGCTGAGGAGAGAGACAGACACCGAAATGGATTTACTTGAGGAGATTAGTGGGTTTAGGACTAGCCGTCAGTTATCTTAGGGCTCTTATTGTTGCAGCCTCTGCACTGCAGGAGTGGCAGCTTTGATCCAGCTTTCACTCAGCCTCCAACAGATCGGCGGTTAACCATCACTGTATAATGGTACCAGTCACAGGGAGCCATCAGTCAGCACTCAGAAATGATTCATTGAATTTACAGGCTGAGCAGTCACAAAGCAGCTTCATGTGAAGTCTGAATTCACACACGCACACACACACACACATCACAAACATACATTTTAGCATCAGTTTTCAAGTGTGACCTGCAGAAATGAACATTTTCACAGACTCTACATATTACCGTTGTATATATATATTTTGCCACTTACTTAAATAGGGCATGACGATGTGAGACTTTATTTGGATTTCTTCATAAATGCATGTTGAGTGTTCACATCCTCACCTTTTACCTAAATAAACAGTATAAATATGTACAAATTAAAGAAGATCATCTGCGGGGAACATGAATGAAATAAATCAAAGGAGAATTGGAGGGAGGCCTGTGCAGGCCTTTTTTGTCTTTATCTTAATTTCCAGATTCAAGACGTGATGAGATGATGACACCAGAGGAAATGCTCTTACCACCTGATTGAAGTGTTTTTGAGGACTAATTTGCCCCAGGAAGAGTGCTCGTTCATGTCCAGGGAGGGAGTCATGCTGCTTCCTGATTGGCCCACAAACAAACTGCTTTATTTAAAGCAGAGAAGGACAACTTTTTACTCAAACCTGCATTGAATGCTTTTTTGGTCAATGACAAGGCTTGGTACGATATAAGACCTTTATTTCATCGATACATATCTGAGATCTACTATGCACACATCCAACTGAACTTAATGAGCGGTGCAACAGCATTATGAACTGTGACAAATACTAAAAAACAATCCTCCTTTAAGCTTACAGTTATTGAAAATCATATGAGTGGTCACAGTTGTGGCGTCCCGCTATCACTATTGAACTAACTAGATTCTGCGACAGGCTTATGCACACACGCAAACATACACACACACACACACACACACACACAATAAATACATAATAAAACTGACATAGAAGTATATTAAAACTCTCTTGTTAGAGCTAGGAAATGCATTACATTTGGAGAAAATCACATAAATTATGTCTGTTAAAGAGGAATTATTTATTATTTTTCAATCTGGCAACCTTTTCTTGATTTATTGTCTAAAAAAAACCTTTTGTCACATGTACTGTCTGACGCATGTCAAACTTCCCTGTCAAGTAACCTGTGCTATTTTGTGTAGCACCACCAACTATTGTTAATACGTTTCTATTTCTTTGTTTTGAAAACAATAAAAATAAATACACAAAAAAATACACAAAAAAATAATAAATGTTTGGCACAACAAGGTCCTCATACTGTATACCAGGCTGCAAGGCAGGACAGGTTAAAAAGAAAAAAAATTAAAAATAAAGAAAAGCACATCATACCCCTTAGGAAAGAAAAACAGTTCTTGAAAATTATATAATGTCTCTGAAATATGTCAAATGAGGACTGATACTGTACGTCCCCATCAGCCTGACGTTGTACCATTATCTTACGGATACGCTGTTATTCTCAATATGCTGTGACGCACATGGAAAGTCCAGAAATGAGGGCGACATCATCATAAAATCACATAACTTTGTGTGGCTCATGTTTGTTGTTTGACAGGTAGAATAGACTGGGTTTATTGTAGTTTTTCGTCTAGGTGAGAGTGGACTTCAACAGTAAAGTTGGGGGCCATAAAACCAAAACAATGTGCCAAAAGACGTTTCTCTGTAGAGCAAAGGTGAGCTGAAGAGTTGGGTAATAATTATCTGTGGGTTCATGTCACTCTTTCAGTGGCAAGATATAGATATCAATATATTTATTAGTACAGCTTTTAAAGACCTCCACGTTCACCAACAGAAAAGACTCAGCGACTCGTTTAGATATGTACAGTATAATTATTCAGACTTTAGAAAAATGTCTGTCTACTATGTCCAGCAGTGCCTACATCAAGTCCCTCAGCGTTAAAACCTTTAGTGTCTGAAAAGCAGACTGTCAGGAAAGTGTTGGCTGGAGCCACAGACAGCAGAGAAACAGACCTGTGGAGCGTCTGAACTCAGAGTCCGTGCACTCTCAGTACTGTGAGCTGCTGCAGATAAGAGCCGCATGTACACGTGATGACACCGAGGTGTTGATATCTGCCTCTGTCTGCTGCTTCTGTCTTCTCTTCACGTCTTGTTGATGCAGAAAGACAAAGAGGAAAAGCTGCTCCTGCTACCCAAAAAAACCCTCCTGGCAGCCTGGTTGAGCCAAAACACTCTGTGTGTGACGGCCGCCTGATAGAATCCAGAGGAGAATGGACTCTTCCAAAGGTTTATCAGCAGCGAACAGCAGCACAATTACATCACAATCGCCGCTGGAAACAACTTGACATAACTCAGAATGACTGCCTGTCTCTCTCTCAGCATGTCTGCTTCTCTGTCCATTTGTCTCTCTTCAGTCCTGCGGCATTCCCGGCACTATTCTCAGCTCCACCGGTACACCTGTTAGCTTGTATCTCACAGGGCACTTTCATTCACCCGGCTGTGTTTTTATTTTTCCAGGACTGCTGTGTTGCTCTGGCAGCTTTCAGTGGAACTGTGATTAGTGAGGGAAACGTAGAGAAAACAGTGACTTTTCCTTCCAAAGCAGCTCAACGAACTCCAACAGCTCCACTTCCTGCCAACACAGAGGCAACAGGTGTCACCTTCTCGCTCCTACGCCACCCGGTCTGAGATCCTGCTAGACGCTCCAGGATGGAGGATACGTAGAAAAACAGAAGCTGTTTTTTTTCCTCCAGAGGCTCGTAGTGCCAGAGAGGGCAGCTAATATGCCATTGACTTCAGACATCAAAGTGTGTGATGTTTTCTGCAGTGACTCGCTGACCGCAAATGGACCGGAGAAGTGGAACTTGTTGGGAGTAATCAGACGAGACAGCGAAGCTCGCAGCCGACACGCTGGTCAAAGTTAACTGAGCATGAGAAAGCCCAACGTGTGGTTGGTGCTGCCGTTGTTCCCCAGTCTCCCCGCCGATCTAACCCAGCATGCTGTGCTAGCAGATGCTGCCAACATCCACAGGATTGGTTTCATAGTTATAGCTTTTCTGTCTTAAAAAAAAACAATACAGATAAAAACAAAACAACTCTTCAGCCTCACAACGCCGAGTTCAGAAAGAAGTGTTTTTTTATGCTCTGAATACATTTACTGGAGACGGTGTGCAGCTGAAGTGTGGCGACAAATCCCCGAGCTGCTTTTTGACGCTTTATGCTAATCTGCTGTATCCTTCGCCCTTGATGGAGACAGCTGCACCCTCGGGCCAGTTGGAGGAATGGTAGCATTGATCTGATATTGTGTCTTCTAGCAGGGATTTGTGTCACAGCTGTGGGCCACAGACATTGATGAACCCCGTTGTCCAAAACGCCAGAATAACAGGGCAGCAGATGCTCTCGCTGATAGTAATTATAATAATATAAAGATAAATGGAATTTATATAGTGTTTTCACAGACTCAAAGTCGCTTTACAGGAGGTAGAAAACCTAAACAATGCAAAACAGAACAAAACAAGATTCAGGCACAGATGAAAAGGGACATTTATTTACTATTTTCATCATGTATCAACACTACTTTGTGAAGCTAAAGACTTGGGTGAAGTCACGTCAAGCACCGAAACTCAGGCTGCATACCGAGCTGAAGCCATTTTCATCCTTCACTGATCTTGAGAGGGTTATACATGCTTTTATCACAACTCGCCTGGATTACTGCGATGCTTTACATGTAGGTGTTAGCCAGGTCTCCCGCTCCACATAACAAATGGTTCAAAATACTGCCGCTTGACTCCTTACCTGAATGAGATCACATTACACCTGTTCTTGCCTCCCTTCATTGCTTTAGAATACATTTTAAGATTTTCTCGTTTTTAAAGCTCTTCATGGTCACGCCCCAGCTTATATTGCTGAACTGAAGCTGCACGCACCTCGGAGGTCATTGCGGTCTGCTGACCAGCTACTCCTAGAACGTGGCTCAAAAATAGGGGAGAACGAGCGCTCTCAGTTGTGACCCCAAGGCGGTGGAATGAATTGCCTTTGCATGTCAGATTGGCCACCAGCCTTCATAATTTTAAAGGTCCTATGACGCGGATCTCTTTGGATGCTTTTATATAGACCTTAGTGATCCCCTAATACCATATCTGAAGTCTCTTTTATATAGACCTTAGTGGTCCCCTAATACTGTATCTGAAGTCTCTTTTATATAGACCTTAGTGGTCCCCTAATACTGTATCTGAAGTCTCTTTTATATAGACCTTAGTGGTCCCCTAATACTGTATCTGAAGTCTCTTTTATATAGACCTTAGTGGTCCCCTAATATTGTATCTGAAGACTTTTATATAGACCTTAGTGGTCCCCTAATACTGTATCTGAAGTCTCTTTTATATAGACCTTAGTGGTCCCCTAATACTGTATCTGAAGTCTCTTTTATATAGACCTTAGTGGTCCCCTAATATTGTATCTGAAGACTTTTATATAGACCTTAGTGGTCCCCTAATACTGTATCTGAAGTCTCTTTTATATAGACCTTAGTGGTCCCCTAATACTGTATCTGAAGTCTCTTTTATATAGACCTTAGTGGTCCCCTAATACTGTATCTGAAGTCTCTTTTATATAGACCTTAGTGGTCCCCTAATACTGTATCTGAAGTCTCTTTTATATAGACCTTAGTGGTCCCCTAATACCATATCTGAAGTCTCTTTTATATAGACCTTAGTGGTCCCCTAATACTGTATCTGAAGTCTCTTTTATATAGATCTTAGTGGTCCCCTAATACTGTATCTGAAGTCTCTTTTATATAGACCTTAGTGGTCCCCTAATATTGTATCTGAAGACTCTTTTATATAGACCTTAGTGGTCCCCTAATACTATATCTGAAGTCTCTTTTATATAGACCTTAGTGGTCCCCTAATACCATATCTGAAGTCTCTTTTATATAGACCTTAGTGGTCCCCTAATACTGTATCTGAAGTCTCTTTTATATAGAGCCAGAGGAGCCGTCGGCCTTCATTTTGGCCGATTGGTATTGTCGAATCGGGAGGCGGGCAGTTGGACTCAATGATCTGATTGGTGAAGTGCTAACCCGGAAATGACAAAATCGGACGGAAATCTTTTCAACTGACCTTTGTCCATTTGAAATGAAGACAGACTGAGCAACTGCATGGTTTATTTCTCGCTTAAAATGTTTTCAGAAACACGTTTCAGTGAACTATTTTCGTTTCACGTCACGATACAGAATGCTGAGTTTGTTTGTAAAATCCAAGTGAGCATCAAAACCAACTAAATTACACTTTTCAGATTTTAGCTGGCTTCTTCAGCAAGTTTTGTCTTTAAGCTTTTCAAGCGTAAGTTATTTATTATCCACTCTAGCTTTTCCAATGTTTTACACACAGATGTGGTAGTAATCTGGTCCTAATTGAGGTGAAATTGGATACTTTTTTATTAACAAAATGTCACATTACATGCACTTTTTATTTCACACCCCCCTTAGGGAAAACACTGCTCAACAGCTGCTTCTCAAGTGCCATACTGCATAGCACTCAACCACTAACTGGTCCGGTTTCAATGTATGTAAATGAGTTTTACAGAGAAATCATAAGGCATGCCATCCATGAATGGTAACTTAATATAGGCATGATGTTTCTGCAAAAAGACTTGGGGAAAGTGGATAAAGAGGAATAAATAACATGGTTTTATCTTGCACTGAAAGGAATTAGAGAGAAACATTGAAGGTGAAGAGGTTAATGAAGATCTTCCTCACACTTTGGAATGCTCTCCTGGAAGCAAAACTATCAAGGACATTTATGACTGTGGGGGCTAAGAGACACACACACACACACACACACACACACACACACACACACACACACACACACACACACACACACACAGTGGAGTGATTTAGAGGTCACTGGATTTCACGGTGAAGTAAGTTCAGTTAGCAAAGATGGGAGAGTGGAGCTGTGCTGAGCATTAAATTACCATTTATTAAACAGCGAATAAAGACCATGAATTTCAAATACTCAGGGTCAGTTTAGTCAGGGTCAATTTAGTCTTCATTAATCCATCCAGAAAATACATATTCAAATATGAAAAATGCTGCTTTCAAAGCCCCTAATATCAAATTCCTTTCAGAAAGTAGCCTGAAGCAATACAGACCTGTCAAACCAGCCTGGCTTTGCTGCCGAGGTATTATTCTATTGTTGGGTCGTACATTCAAAATATTCATATATTTATTGTTTGAGTAGATATTATCATAGGTATTCAGTTATCTGTATTCTCACTGCACTCCCAAATCACTTATTGCTGGATATACAGTAATTGAACAAACCATTATTTCTACTGATACTTTTGCGATTCGTGTCAAGTCTGCACTGGCACATTCTGTCTCCAGGAAATAGCCACATGCTCGTACAACCCGTTCTCACCCCTAACTCGTAAAATACGGAAGTCAGGACAGTGGCTGTCCGCGTCTAAAAAAATTTAAAATCAACGTTTTTAAAACACTACAAACGCTGAACTCTACACATGAACTTGAGCATTGACAACATTGTTTGTGCAGACAGAGTTTACTAAAAAGAAAGTTTTTTGAAAGACTTACTTTAGCTGTTGGTTTTTCCAAGTCAAAAAAGAGTTTGTGTACACAAACAATGTTCTCAATGCTCGAGTTCATGCGTAGAGCCTCTGGTGATACTTAGAGTAAAGTTTCATGTTGTGTCGAGCCCTCTTAGTGTTTTAAAAATAGCTATTTTGACGCAATCATAGTAGTGGCCCTAGCTCTCCCATTCAAAAGGCCATTTGACCCAAAACAAAAATATGGTTAATCTTAAAAGTGGCGCTTTCGTCCTAATTATGCTTTTAAACCGAAATTTTACTCGTGTACATTCACAAAAAGACCCTAAGTTGCATTTTGACGAGAGTTAAGTCGCTTTCTTTTTTAACCATCCCATTGTGTCACAGAAACGGTGACCCACCCACGACCTTTTCCTAAACCCAACCATCCCATTCCTGTGTCACGTGAACGTAAGCCCACCCACGACCTTTTCCTTAACATAACAGCATCAAACGGGACGCCAATAGTCCCAACCAAGCGCTTTAGATAAGACGCTAAAGGAGACTTTTAGCGTCAATAACAACGACAATGGCACCTGACCACGCGGCCGTACTTTACCAGATGGGAGTGAGAATGTTTTGGCTCGTAGTCTAAAACTCTGTTTTCTTTTTTAGACATAACTAAACTCACTTTAACCCTATATATGGAAACATACACAATGTTAAATATGCAAACAGCTAGGTGAGGGGAGAGTCTTTCTCAAACGCTTCATTAATGTCATATGGGAGTTACTAAATGATCCAGTTTCCAACATTGTAGACATTGTTCACGCTATGGATCACAGTGGCACTTTCATTTGGGAATGTTTTTTGTGTGTGATTCTAGAAAATATCAAGCCTGACGTCGTCATACTCCGATTCTAGTCAGAATCTGAGTCTGATACTCCGATTCTAGTCAGAATCTGAGTCTGATACTCCTCCACTGGGCTGTGATTATGAGGCGTGTTTCAACCCAACCAGGAAAGAAAATGCCTCTGCACTCAGTTGGGTAGACCTTCAACCAATCAGAGCAACGGAGTATGTGACGTATGTTGAACTTTTGCCGAATCCCTTAGGAAAGACGACAAAAGCATCTTTCCGATCGACAAATGCCTTGATCGCGGTTCTCCGTTCCTCTTTTAAAATGAATGTGCTGTTGATATCTTCTATAAAAGATGCAATGGAGGAATCTACACATCTCAGTTCTCCAGCGCCAGCCGTCTTTCTTGTAAATAGCCATTGAAAATGAATACACAATAAAGCAGAATAAGCCATTGGGATACAGAAAACTGTAACACAAGTTGAGAAAAAACATACTGTACAATGAATATTTTCATGGTTGCACGCAAAAAAGTAAATTAGCAATTCCTCTTCAGATACCTCCGAACATTGAGACTCTGAATAAACATTATCAACTCTACCCGCAGCATGGAGAAGTTAACTTTCATGTTGCGGCTTCAAAAGGAGAAGGGTGAGGAAAACTGGAAAGATGAGATCGCTCCAACACAAGACTCTTAATTCTACTAAACCCTATTTCAGTGTGTCGAGATGTACCTGTATGCAAAGTGTACTGGACATGTGCTTATTTTGCACCGACTTAATGTCATGTCCTAGCCCTTTTTTGTTCTATGTTCACATACAATGAAAAATAAAGTATATATAAAAAAAATTAAACATACTGTACAATGTACAGATGTGCTCTGACGTGATCAATTTGTGCTGGCTGGGTTCGAGTTGCTGTAGTTGCATACAATGTGTTGAACTAACTCCTGTAACATAGCTGTGAGTGTCTTTTGTCATTGAGAAGTCATTCCATATACCCTGGAACACAGAACTATTGTAGTAAAGTTGACCCTCTTCTCAACAGTTAGCCAGTTAGATGGGATACAACTTGCAACAACATGCAACAAACGTCCTCAGCTGGACTCAAATCAGGGATGTTAGTTCATGTTTGGTGACTCAACCCTTACACCACTAAAGTCTATTGCTATGTTTTAGTCTGTGTAAGCTGATAGTGTGTGTAATTAGCCTGATGAGAGGATCAGACTGACATATGACCCAAGAAGGGGACATATATGTTGATCTGATTTAACCCAGCCTTTGCAGATGTGCGGGATGACATTCAGGTTGCAACTGTTTCCGAAAGGGAGACAATCGCAACCACACGCTTCTACACGGAGAACACTATTGAAGACAAAGGCGCTGAAAATTATTTCTTGTTTGCCACAGCACAACTCTTGTAAAAACACCTTTTAAAAACTTGCAACAACAAAATAAGAGCGGGGTTCCCAATGGAGGATAGATCGTGGCGAAATGAATCAGCAGCTGGGTGAGTCAGTTTAACACAGCACAAACCCCTACAGAAGTAGAGACAGACATGCACTCAAGGCCAGCTTAGTGTCACTCTCATGTTGAATGCAACATGCAGGGAAAAGGAGAAGGTGGGGGGTTAATGTTACGAGCTTTGTTAGCATTTAGTAGCTGTGTGTCTTTGTTATACGGGCCCAGGCCAACTCAGCCTTGTAACAGTATGAAAAGCAAATAAACAACAATGCCACATATCACCAAAAGTCCATCAAATATGGTAACCACACCTAATTTAATGGAAATTTTGTAAATGCACACATTTTTGCAGTGAATGACAATGTTAATACTGTTCATTGTGTGTGTAAATTAAGGTCATTTGCAGTAAAACTAGCATTTTGAGGTGTTGGATGGCATGAACATGTGAATTCATAAAGATGGGAATCAACAAATATGGCAGAATGATGCTGTGTGTGGTCTCCAGCAGTGCGTTGTAGCAGCATGAAGAAGTTATAGCCACGCTGGGCTGTGTGCAACCAGATCTCAGTATCACATTCTCCCTCTTTCATTTGATGAGGCTTCTGGTTGAGTGGGCTGCACTTGGTCATGGCCACGCAGCGCAATCATCATGCAGATCTGGTAGCAGGAGTCAGAGAGAAGCCTGTCAGGCTGGAAGTGTGTGTGAGTGTGTTTTAATGATTAAAGGTCCCATGAGACGGTGCTCTTTGGATGCTTTTATATAGGCCTTAGTGGCCCCCTAATACTGTATATGAAGTCTCTTTTATATAGACCTTAGTGGTCCCCTAATACTGTATCTGAAGTCTCTTTTATATAGACCTTAGTGGTACCCAAATACTGTATCTGAAGTCTCTTTTATGTAGACCTTAGTGGTACCCAAATACTGTATCTGAAGTCTCTTTTATATAGACCTTAGTGGTCCCCTAATACTGTATCTGAAGTTTCTTTTATATAGACCTCAGTGGTCCCCTAATACTGTATCTGACGTCTCTTTTATATAGACCTTAGTGGTCCCCTAATACTGTGTCTGAAGTCTCTTTTATATAGACCTTAGTGATCCCCTAATACTGTATCTGAAGTCTCTTTTATATAGACCTTAGTGGTCCCCTAATACTGTATCTGACGTCTCTTTTATATAGACCTTAGTGGTCCCCTAATACTGTGTCTGAAGTCTCTTTTATATAGACCTTAGTGATCCCCTAATACTGTATCTGAAGTCTCTTTTATATAGACCTTAGTGGTCCCCTAATACTGTATCTGAAGTCTCTTTTATATAGACCTTAGTGGTCCCCTAATACTGTATCTGAAGTTTCTTTTATATAGACCTCAGTGGTCCCCTAATACTGTATCTGAAGTCTCTTTTATATAGACCTTAGTGGTCCCCTAATACTGTATCTGACGTCTCTTTTATATAGACCTTAGTGGTCCCCTAATACTGTGTCTGAAGTCTCTTTTATATAGACCTTAGTGATCCCCTAATACTGTATCTGAAGTCTCTTTTATATAGACCTTAGTGGTCCCCTAATACTGTATCTGAAGTCTCTTTTATATAGACCTTAGTGGTCCCCTAATACTGGATCTAAAGTCTCTTTCCTAAAATTCAAGCTTGGTGCAGAATTACAGCCACTAGAGCCAGTCCCACAACTGCCACTTTACTCATTTGAAAGCCACGATGACTCTCTCTTTCTCATGGGTTGGTCAAATTCTCTGGGCGGGCAAAGCAGAAATAGGTGATGTAACCTTGCCCCTTATTACCTCGTAAGGGGAAGATTCCAGAATCCAGAATGCATATTAATGTTAAAAAACCTCAGAAAGTGAAATCGTCATGCCATGGGAGTTTTAAGGAAAGTGTGATTACCATGACAAACTGGTAGCAAGAGTTAGAGAAGAACATAACATGGATTTTCTGCATTTTCTGCTTTTGCTTTGTTTTGCTGGAAACAGATATGATGTCGTCACCATCAGCGGTACCATAAAACAGAAAATATTTGCGTTAGTGCTGTCAAACCATTACAATAATCTCATTAATGTCATAGTTAACTCGCAATTAATCTCACATTTTTATCTATTCTAAATGTCTTTTTATTCCGTTGGACCATTGGACCATTATTTTTTCTCATTTTCATGCTCTTATCAACATGAAAAGTGGCTCGGCATATGTTTTTTATTGAAAACAACATTGGCATATGGCCTACTGTAGTGTTCAATTTCCCACTAACATTCTCACTTGGAGCAAATAATCTCTCACAATCTAACACTTCCCATCAATAAAAGGGTGAAAATAATACTTTCACGACTTTTTGACTTTTGTCTAGTGTTAACTGTCCACCATTAAGATCATATGTGTTGTCATATGTTGTTCTCGTCTCTCTGAGGACTTTTTACCCTCCAAATGTGTTGATATTTCATTACAGAGAAGCAGATGGACAGACGATGTCTAACTTCATGGGGGGAAAAAAAAAAACGATTAGCATTCATGTAGAACTGACGTTAATGACTTTGAGTGACTCAGTGGAGCTTGGGCCCGCACCTTCATGGTTGGAGGGACGAGAAGTGATGACATGAGGAGATTATCTGCAAGAAATCTGCCAGAAACGGGCCTCGTCGTTTCCCACCAAAATGAAAATCTAATCAAGTGTGTTTAAAGAGTTTTCAAATGTTATTTGTCTTTTTTTAGTTGGGTTAAAATTCCAACTGATGAGGTAATTAAAGATTGTTTTTTCTCTGAGCAGAACATTAATGTGGAACTGCATAAGAAACACTCTGATAACCAAGGCAGTGGTTCCGTTCTTAATATTAATAACCTATTAATACTATTGCATAAATTATATCACTTATACATAATAATAATAATCACTAATAATATTATTGTTGTTATTATTAAAAGGTATGATATCATTTTAGAGATGTTAAAACCATGTACAGGAGGAGAACATTTTTATATTTATATATTATTGTATAAAGCACAATAATTAAGCTAAATGAACACAGATCATAGGTAGTTTTGGTTCCATTTGATTTTCAGCTGTTGTTATTTACATCTCGTGGACGACAACAGTTCCATTTTCTTTCCGATTGACATTTCAGCACATGGCACAGCCATTGTAACCAATGAGTCAACTCGTCACCCCTTTCACACGCTTCTGTTCTGTTTCATAGCACCTGGCCAGGATTTCGGCTGTACACACACTATCCTCTATTGTGGAATGACAATAGTCATGGGGCTAGAGTCCAGTTCCTGTTGTCCTGAAGGAGTGGACAGCAGCTCAGCCTGTTTATCATTTCCCATGCAGCCAGTGATGGAGCAGAAATCAGCAGGAGCCACAAAGGGCTGAGGGCGAAGTAGGGCGGATGACGAGGGGGGAGGCAGCTAATGGTTGTCCCCCACTGGCAGAGCCTGAAAATGGGCTTGAGGCGCCGCCACCACAGCCTCTCTCTGGAGGACCAACAGAGACAGTTAACATGGAATTTTGTTCAAAATTAGGCAACTGCCAGCCGGTCACGGGACGGCCTTTACAGTCTCTACAGTTAAATTTAGCCAAGAAAAGGTGCATTTCCTGAATGAAAGTCTTGTGTTTTCCCCCCGGGACACAAACTCTACTCCCCGGGATGAAATCCCCGTGTTTTATAACCCACCCATCCACCCTGACCTGAAGATTACTTACTGACATCTACAGCTACTGACATTATTGAAATGATTTAAATTTATACATGATGCATCACTTTCTGTGATATTGGTTCCTGATGGAAACACATCATCATCATCATCATCATCATCCAAGCCAATAGGAAGTGTTTGAGTAAAGAAAGTCTAAATGGGTACCACCCATCAGCTGATGAATTGACGTCTTAAAGGGTTCACAATTTTACACTCACTGGACTCTTTGGATCCAAAACTGGACATGCTTGAAATGAATGTAAAAGTATCATGTGGAGATGTTTTGACAACTGTAGTAGTAGTAGTAGTAGTAGTAGTAGTAGTAGTAATAGTAGTAGTAGTAGTTTTCATTGGAATGTACACAAAATAAATAGTCCCTATAAAAACGGTCATGCAGAGTACTGGGAACATTGTTTGTAAATGTTGTGATAAAATGACAAATCCCATTTTGTATATCAGTATTCCTCCACATAGCATGCTGAGAGAACACATCCCCCCTCTCCACCTGCAGCGAAGTCAATTACGAATCAGATCCAACGTCATATTGAATGACATCAATCCTCTCAGCTGGTGTTTGTGTGCAACACGTCTTACCAAATGTTAATCTGCAGTGTGAAGCACAGTTCCTGACATGAAGAAGGATCTGAGCTTTTGAACCAGAGGCTGCACAGCATGTTACTTGTTTTGCTGGAATCTACATGGCTCTGTCTGATCTCGACATGTTATTTCACACGTGTGCCTCCCTGGCTGCTGGGATGCAGTTGATGAAGTCTCTAGCTATGGATTTAAGCAGATAACATCCTCGCAGAGCTATCTCCTTTCAGAGATTTATACATTCTAAAACCATCAGAATTAAATCAAATCAGAATTTTTAAACTAATTTGAAAGTCTCAAAAGAGAAAAAGGTCCAAGGCTCTCTTCTTGTAGAAATATTTAAAAAGCCTTTATTTAGATGGCTATGTCATGTCGAAGTCTTACATTTAAAATAGCACTGGGAAGCAACCCAGTTGTATCGGCTCAAAGTGGCCTTCTTCAGGGTGTAGATGTCCAGAATTTAGAATTTTAAAGCCTGTTTTGAGAACAAAGACCTCTGAAATGTGTTTGCAGGCTGCACAGGATATATATCTATGACGTCCTTATGGGTTTCTCTAAGAGCAGATATCTTTTCTGTGGATCTGATGCACTGAAGCCGTCAAATGCAATATCAAAGGCCAGAGAACAGCAGGCAGTAAAACTCCAAATGTGGCCAGTTTCTTCAGCATAGAAAATAAATCCACCCCAGAATAAAAAATAAAAAAATACCTTTTTTTCCTCCTCTGCCAAATGCATTGCAATCGCCTTCTTACACCATGATATCGCCGATAAAGGAATTCATTTGCAAGGTTTAACCCGGACCCGACATCAAAGATCTCGTCAGATTCCTTTCCAAGAGGAACACTGCTGCCTTTGTGAGCATCGCATAGAAATCCAAAAATGAGCTTTGATTCAATGGGATTTTGCTTCTAATACTCCTTTAGAAATTGGTGTTTTTTGTCAATAAAGAAATCTTATAGATGTCTGCAGTTTTTTGCATTGAAAGGAAGATGCAAATCTCAGAGTGATCTCTATATGGTGGGTTTAAACACATGGAACAGATAATCCAGACAATCATGCATGTCTTTTCACCAACTGAGCTTCGGGTGTGTGTGTGTGTGTGTGTGTGTGTGTGTGTGTGTGTGTGTGTGTGTGTGTGTTTGTGTGTGTCATTCCCTCTCTGCTTCACTAAGCATTAAACAAAATAATAGGAGCACCTGAAGCTGCAGAAGGTTTCTTTCCATACATCAACATACAGTGAAACCACAGCGTGATGAACAAGGCCATGACACAAATCAAACACTATAATCAGAAAGTGCTTTTCACATCAGACTTGTTGCAATCATGTAGGGCTATTATTGATTATATCTTCCTATTATTGAATCTATAAATGGCTATTCTTAAGTCCATGTGTACCTGTCCTGCTGATCTTGCTTGAAACAATACATTCATTTTTTATGAACGTAGTGTGCTCTTCTCTTTCATTTACTTCTGTTAATGTGTGCCTCACATTGGCTGACACCCCGCCCCACGGGGCTCGGGAAAAGTTTGATTTTCTAGCTCGTTAGTGGTGAAGGTGTTAGCTAAGGCGAACGCTCGTGATGCTAAGCCAACATCACAACCAAACGTTAGCTATTGGTGATGGCAGATCCAGAGTGGCTCTGGGCAGGTCCAATAGTTTTAAACGTTAACAGAGTACCCAGAGTACTTGACAATGGAGAGTGGCCAGACTCTCTGTACAGATGAAATGTACAAGAGTCTGGTAGGAGCAGGTTAGTGGGGGGAACACAAAGTACCTCAGAAATAAGAAGCGTCATCTACATGCAGGGTTGAGGTTCCAGTCAAGGTTTACTTTTGCCACATTAGGTCAAATCAGAGAGGCTCTTAAGCTGGATGGGGCGTTGGGCGCCTCGAAATACACTCTGGTGTGACATTACAAGTGTTTGGGGGTTCAATTGCAGTTCGGCTTAAAGCAAATCAAATCTCCTACTTGATTCTAAATCCTTCCATAAACTATGGAAGGATTCCACAAACGCGCATAAGGAACCATGAATGGTCAGGGCACAGTAGCTCACATTAGTCTGACAGCTGTACCAGGGTACATCTGAATATATACAACATTCAATAAACATTCAGTACATCATGATTGATGAACAGCAAATATTTCTCTGCACACACACAGGTCTTCTGAGCAGCTCTGAGAAGCATCTCCTGCAGTAGTGCATTTTCTACCTCTGCCGTGCTTCAGACAGATGGATCATATGCGGACCTGCAATGGGCTGAACACACAGAGGTTGCATAGTCCAATCTGACTCGTGTACAATGAGAAAATGGAAGAAAGATGAAGAAGATCACGCTGGCCTTCATCCTTATATTCATTCCTTCATCGGAACCAATAGTCCGACTGAGGATTTTAGTTTTGCTCTTCATGGTAAGACAATGATTCTCGTCATTAGGGGAATATTTTTCCCTTCTCTGCTGCACGTCGCCGCCCTTCTCTTTGACATTTCTGTCAAAAGTTGGCAGGCTGATCAGCTCCTCGGTGAACTGAAGGGTCTGAGCTGTATCACTCTAAGATCATCTGAGTGCAAAAACGCACCTGATATGCACGTGACAGTTTTCCTTGTCACCTGTTTGAATATCAATCATATTGAACCCTGTTTGTTCAGATTTGGGTGGATTCATAATAGCAATGTTGCTTGTTTAACAACCATGGATATTGTCTAGCTCACAAATAATTAAGTTTTCTCAGAATTTCTCAGCAGCTCTTGTGTCTGCAGCAACAAACGTATGGCTTAAGGCTTCATTAGAGACTTTTACCTTCTACTGTATGGGCTTTAGTTTTTCTTCGCTTGCAGAGCTCTGATTTAACACAGGTTGTATTAATACTTTGGCCAGAAATGGGATGCAGACCCCCCACATGGATGGTGTGAGTTTCACCGCTGAGCGATCAATGATATGTTGTGGTTGAAAGGGCAGTTGCTAATGTTCTTTACTAAAATTAAGATTATTGCATTTTCCAGTAATCAAAACTTGGCCTCCTTCAATGAAAGGTTAGGTTCTACCAAAACAACAATCTGTGTTTTTAATAACCGGTAGTGTTAATGGGGCCCCTGCTGACCTGTCACCATTACTATTTTCCACATCTGAGTTGGTACATGA
Organism: Percina caprodes; assembly: GCA_013375575.1. Lineage (NCBI taxonomy): Eukaryota > Metazoa > Chordata > Actinopteri > Perciformes > Percidae > Percina > Percina caprodes. The sequence continues at coordinate 245,031 of JABXJD010000305.1, read as the reverse complement.
TGATGCCCATAGTCTCGCATTGCCAGACCTTCCTCCACAGCGCTGGAGAGGAGGGTCCGGCTAGTCCACACAGCATTCCGGGATAGGAGAAAAACGCGCTCTGGTTTATTGGCATTTCTTTAAACCAATCACAATCGTCTTGGGCGGTGCTAAGCGCCGGATGAAGCCACTGTGCCGCTGCAAAATAGCCTCGGGAAGGAACTTGTTTTGGTGGAACGTGCACATTTAAAGGTTGTTTTAGTTGTGCAACAGAAAACTCAGATTGGACAGATAGTCTAGCTGGCTGTCTGGATTTACCCTGCAGAGATCTGAGGAGCATGTCGTCGACATATACTGCAATGCTCAAAATGGACCTGAATCTTCATCATTTGTTGGTCTTTTAGTTGTCAGACAATCAACAAATACTGCCTCTAACAGTTTGATGTTGCTTTTTTTGGCGCAACAGCAGATCAACTCAGGTATGTAAGAGAAAACCATGCACGCCATCAATATGCATGCCTCTGCTTATCATCTTGTCCATGTCCCACTCCAATACTGAAAAAGATTCCACCTAACAAGTGATGTACGAGCAGTTTCCGCAGCCTCATTTCTAGTCATAACGAGCTTCGCCTCATGCAGACAGATGATGACAAGAAATGGAGCTGGGAATGAGTTGCCCTCATGTTGACCAGAGATTTGTTTGGAAATCTTACAATTGATGACAAGGTCAGCAAAGGCTTAATATACCAACATTCTCCAGAATGCATAGCAGCTCATTAAAATTCTACATGTAAGTTGACTGAGTTGTGATGCAGTAATAACTGCTGCTGATGTCCCCCCTACAGAAGAGCCTCTTTGTCTCCGTTTTATAACTGCCTTCTGCAGCTGTAGCGCCACCTATTAAAGGTCCCATGACATGATGCTCTTTGGATGCCTTTATATAGGCCTTAGTGGTCCCCTAATACTGTATCTGAAGTCTCTTTTATATAGACCTTAGTGGTCCCCTAATACTGTATCTGAAGTCTCTTTTATATAGACCTTAGTGGTCCCCTAATACTGTATCTGAAGTCTCTTTTATATAGACCTTAGTGGTCCCCTAATACTGTATCTGAAGTCTGTTTTACATAGACCTTAGTGGTCCCCTAATACTGTATCTAAAGTCTATTTTATATAGACCTTAGTGGTCCCCTAATACTGTATGTGAAGTCGCTTTATTATAGACCTTAGTGGTCCCCTAATACTGTATCTGAAGTCTCTTTTTATAGACCTTAGTGGTCCCGTAATACTGTATCTGAAGTCTCTTTTATACAGTCCTTAGTGGTCCCCTAATACTGTATCTGAAGTCTCTTTTATATAGACCTTAGTGGTCCCCTAATACTGTATCTGAAGTTTCTTTTATATAGACCTCAGTGGTCCCCTAATACTGTATCTGAAGTCTCTTTTATATAGACCTTAGTGGTCCCCTAATACTGTATCTGAAGTCTCTTTTATATATACCTTAGTGGTCCCCTAATACTGTATCTGAAGTTTCTTTTATATAGACCTCAGTGGTCCCCTAATACTGTATCTGAAGTCTCTTTTTTATAGACCTTAGAGGTCCCCTAATACTGTATCTGAAGTCTCTTTTATATAGACCTTAGTGGTCCCCTAATACTGGATCTGAAGTCTCTTTTATATAGGCCTTAGTGGTCCCCTAATACTGTATCTGAAGTCTCTTTTATATAGACCTTAGTGGTCCCCTAATACTGTATCTGAAGTCTCTTTTATATAGACCTTAGTGGACCTTAGTGGCTGTCACGGCAGAGGCCGTGACAGACAGGGTGTTCGTGGGTTACCGCCCCTTGAGGCACCTAAGACCCTATGACCACAGCTCGCCGCCGCAGCTTCAGCAATGGAAACTTTGAACATTGTCCACTCAGGTTCAATGCCCCCAGCCTCCACAGGGATGCCCGAAAAGCTCCGCCGGAGGTGTGAGTTGAAAGTCCGTCGGACAGGGGCCTCCTCCAGACGTTCCCAATTCACCCGCACTACCCGTTTGGGTTTACCAGGTCTGTCCAGAGTCTTCCCCCACCCCCTGACCCAACTCACCACCAGATGGTGATCAGTTGACAGCTCTGCCCCTCTCTTCACCCGAGTGTCCAAAACATACGGCCTCAGATCAGATGAAACGATTATAAAATCGATCATTGACCTTTGGCCTAGGGTGCTCTGGTACCACGTACACTTATGAGCATCCCTATGTTCGAACATGGTGTTTGTGATAGACAATCCATGACTAGCACAGAAGTCCAACAACAGACAACCACTCTGGTTTAGATCAGGGAGGCCGTTCCTCCCAATCACGCCTCTCCAAGTATCTCCATCATCACCCACGTGTGCGTTGAAGTCCCCCAGCAGAACTATGGAGTCCCCTACTGGAGCCCCATACAGGACTCCATTCAAGGTCTCCAAGAATACTCCGAACTCTTGTTTGGTGCATATGCACAAACAACAGTCAGAGTTTTCCCCCCCATCACCCGCAGGCGTAGGGAGGCGACCCTCTCGTCCACCGGGGTAAACTCCAACGCAGCGGCGCTCAGCCGGGGACTTGTGAGTATCCCCACACCCGCCCGGCGCCTCACACCCTGGGCAACTCCGGAGTAGGACAGAGTCCAACCCCTATCCAGGAGTACGGTTCCAGAACCGAGACTGTGCGTAGAGGTAAGCCCCACCAGATCTAACTGGTAGCGCTCCACCTCCCGCACAAGTTCCGGCTCCTTCCCCCACAGAGAGGTGACGTTCCACGTCCCCAGAGCCAGCCTCTGCCGCCCAGGTCTGGTCCGTCGAGGCCCCTGACCTTCGCCGCCACCCATATGGCAGCGCACCCGACCCCAGCGGTTCCTTCCACAGGTGGTGGGCCCATGGGATGGAGAGAGAGGAGCCACGTAGCTTTTTCGGGCTGTGCCCGACCGGGCTCCGTGGCAAACCCGGCCACCAGGCGCTCGCTGACGAGCCCGCCGTCTGGGCCTGGCTCCAGACGGGGGCCCCGAGCTTCCTCTGGGCAGGGTCCCTCGATCTCTTCCTCGATTTATCATAGGATTTTTGAACCATTCTTTGTCTGGCCCCTCCCCTGAGACCACTTTGCCATGGGAGACCCTACCAGGAGCACAAAGCTCCAGACAACACAGCCCTCAGGTTCATAGGGACACACAAACCTCTCCACCACGATAAGGTGATGGGTTGGCCAAATTCTCTGGGCAGGCAAAGCAGAGAAATGGGAGGTAACCTTGCTCCTTATGACCTCATAAAGGGCAAGATTCCAGATCGGCCCATCTGAGCTTTCATTTTCTCAGAGGCAGAGCAGGATACCCAGGGCTCGGTTTACACTTATCACCATTTAAAGCCACTGGGGGACCATTGTTGGTCTGGGGGAACTCATATTAATGTTAAAAAAACTTCATAAAGTGAAATCTTCATGCCATGGGACCTTTAACATTTCCTATCCTGCCTCACCAACAAGGCCCTGGACCCCCACTGACACTGTCTCTTAACACCCCACCCCCACCCCGCAAATCCCTAGTCACTACACTTTCACTTTCATTGGACATATCTACCCATTGCATATGCTATATATTCTTTGCAAATGTTGCACTCAACCAATTCACTCTTTTTGTTCAGTTACTTTGTATGTATATATTTCTTTTTCTGTATGATTTATGCATAAGTGTACTGATTGTGGCAATGAAACTTTGTCTGATTTTGAGCATTGTCAGCATTTCTTTTTCTTTAAAAAGACTTTTCATTTGAAAATAGCTCAACCTTGTAGAAAGACATTGATACTCCGTCATGGTGATTTCTATTTCTTCTATTTCTATTTTCTTGGTTATCCATAATAAGGTATTAGCAACTTGAAGTTGTGTCTTTTTTAAAGAGCCATCAGAAATTAATTTAAATTACAGGAAATGAGGAGAGAGTTCTTTTAAATATTTTTCTCACATATTTGAAAGCATTTGCCAGACAAATACTGGAGGAAATAGAAAGTATTCTCCCTCTTGTGTTAAATATAAAGTCACATGAAATATTTACAAATGTGCAAGTCTTTGAATGAGTGCAACAGCTGCTGCAAACTGAAAACTTAATGTAGTTTTTTTTACAGTTTTCTGAACATTCATCGCTGCTTTCAGGTGCCATCTTGTGAATGATAAACAGCAAATATGTAAGGCAAAAGTTACATGTATTTAGACATAACATCGCAGGCAGATACCAAATACAAGGGTGTATCGTGTTAAACGGGGCAAGAAAGCTGAGATATTACAGTATAAACTGATATTAAAGGGCAAATAATCCCACACGGGGTTGATAAAATTCTGCTAACACCTTGGACAAAGCCCCATATAATCAAGCAAACGAGCAGTCACGTATTATTTAGCCACAGGAATAAAAAAAAAAAAAAACGGTTTTTCACACAAATACAATACAGCTCATTAACCACAAAAGATCTTGCTATATCAAGCAGGTAATGCAATGCAAAGTGCCTAGAGATATGAAGTAATAAAACTACATTTAACTGAAGTGCAGTTAAAGAAAGAAGGCCTTTATTGAAATATAATTTTACATAGAAACTGGTGCCCCCCAAAAATGGAGCTAGGGCACTGTAGGCTACCTGGCCTGGGAAACAACCTGGTATCTTTACTTTTAGATGCACATGCAGATCAATTGATGGATATGTTAAGACATACATAACATTTTCTTTTGATAGAAAAGCAACATTGTATGGGCTTTTCACTATACTATCCTAATCTGCAATTGAGTTGAAAATTAACCTACGCTATTTCCTTTATATGCAGTAGAACTATTTTTTGTCTCCCATCTCTTGCATTCTTTTTATTAATGCAATATGATCATGTGTTGATGTGCCAAGGGACTACTGATAAAAATTAACTTTTTTTGCTAACTCTGGTACATCTACATTTTGAGTGTAAACTAAAAAATGTCAGTTGATGTGCATCGTCCCTTTTAAATAAACATAAATAAATATTAAAATGTGAAGTAGAAAGTACAATTCCTAAATAGTCTACTTAAATACAGTGCTTTATGGGAGGACTATTGGATTTGCTTTAGAATAGTAGGCAATAAGAAAATGTAGAAAATCTCCATCAATACCCGCGTTGGCCTGTAGATGGCGGGCTGTAGCCTCTCATTCCACCGGAAGAAAGAACAGACACGTGACTTTAATAGGAAGTAAATAAACTCCTTCCCGCGCACTTAAATCCAATCGGTTAAACAAGACGTCTGCATTCACGGATAATCAAACAAAATGGACGAGCTTTATTTAGATAACATCGACGAATTTGTCAACGACCACAATAAGATAGTGAGTGCACTCTTAATACGTAATATGTCCGTATTTCTTGGCTTTATTCTGGGCGAGATAATGCCAAATAACCAACGTCATACCCGAAGTCACATTAGCCGTTGAACTGCGTAGATAAAAGCTGCCTTTTTAACTTACGGTTTGCTTTCTTTCAGGGTAATGTACATCATTATATGCTTTGCAACTATCTACGATTTCGTTTGGGCTTGTGGTCAATTCGGCTTATGATAATTTCAGTAATTAACCATAAATTAAACAAAACAAGTATTTTTTTTATGACGTTACCTAGGTTAGCTAGCTAGTTGATGAACGGTTGCTATTTCGAAATGGACTGCTGTAGGATGTATCACATGTTAAAGAAGACTCTTCCATGAGGTGCTGTATATGCATTTTTTATAGTGTATTGCCATGTGTTTTCTGTTTACAGGTGACTTATAAATGGCTGAGTCTCACTCTGGGAGTCCATGTCAACACAGCCAAACAGTGAGTGTTACTGCCAGGGCTATTGGCACACTATGCACAGCTAGACACAGGCCAAGTTAGAGTCACACTTTGATAATAAACTAAGATGTTTTCTCCCTATGGGTTTATGAAAGAGTGTGCAGGTACGTAGCTGGAGGTATGTGAAACCATTGGTTTGGAGGCCATGTCAGAGAGGCAGTGGTATAACATCCAGAAAGCATACATCATACCGTAGGTCAACTATGCCTGGGCTATCCACAGTGAGGGGGTGATGAGTTCTGTGAGTGAGAAGCCGATCACTGTCTCAGGGCATGCGTGGTATGACAGCCCTGGCTATAATGCAACCTTCGGCACCTACTCATTTCTCGACACAGAATCAAAGATGATTGTGGCTCAGGAATCACTGCGGGTGACTGATGTGAAAAATAGCTACTGGCTCGAGGTAGAGGGTAAGGAGAGATGCCTGGCCAAGCTTGTGGACCATGGAGTCTCCATCTCTGTGTTGGCCACCGACTGCCACCCATCTGTGCAGAAGGTACTAAGAGAGAAACACCAGGAAATCTAACATGAGAACAATCTGTGGCACATTGTGAAGAATGTAAAAAAGAAAATTTTAAGATGCAAAAATCCTGAGCCGAGTGAGTGGATCCGGATGATAACTAACCACTTGTGGTATTCTGTTTCCTCCTGTTGGGCAGATAGAGTAAGGCTCAGGGAAAGGTGGATACCTCTGCCACGCCACATAACAAATGTTCATGAGTGGGTGACTGGGGAGGCAATAACAATGTGACCACCCTCCATACACCCCAGATGAGGAGAGCAGGTGCCCGTGGCTCCGTCCTGACTCTGCAGCCTTTAATAGCCTCCAAAAGGTTGTCCTGAACAGACAGCTCCTCCAAAACCTTGACAGGCTGACAGAGGGCCTCCACACACATGAATTAGAGAGTGTTCATGTTCTTTATAATAAATATGCAACGAAGAGAAAGGCCTTTAGCTATGAAAGCTTTGAAGCGCGTCTTCGCCTGGCTACATACAACAACATAGAGAGCGAGAGGTCCAAAACTAAGACAGGTAGACAGATTCAGGCAACAATTTTCAAAGGCTGCCAGTCAGTACGTGGCGGCACAAATAAAAGTTTCCAAAGGATATCGTCAATGGAGCCATCTTAAGACTGAGGGAGTCTAGCACCATAAAGGCTACCTTACAGGAACAGGAAGCTCACCCTACCTTGGGCTTACCAGACCGGACAAAGAGCATTCTGTGGCAAAACACCATAGCCGGTTCACCTAGTAGGAAAAATAAAACCGTCAAATCAAAATCACATTTAATCTATACTGTATAATCCCTACAACCTACATTTATTATTAAATATATATAATCATTATTTTTGATCTTCCTACATACAATATTTCTGTTTATCCATAATAGGCCTACTGCATAACCATATTCCTTTAGGCAATATCAGTTCAAACCTCTAATTCTGTAAAGTGTCCTTGAGTTTCTTGAAAGGCGCTGTATGAACAAAAATTATTATAATATAGACTTTTGAACGGGTGATGAACAATTTCCCACAAGGTTTTTGTACCATGGTGAAGTAAATTTTGTCGTATCAAAAAGCAGCTGTACAATAACTTTTATTAGTTATTCAAATTATTAAATGAATCAAAGAATAAACCAAACAAGGATAAGAATTTCATTGCAGGATTGACTGCTCACATTCAGCAGCTTTCCGTGCCGCTGGAGATGCGTGTCAGTCGGAACCCAAAATTCTTCCACCCATCCAGGTGTACTGGCACATCTTTTTTTTAATTTAAATTATTTTTTGGGGACTTTTTTGCCTTTATTTGGTAGGACAGCTAGGGGAGAGAGGGGGCGAAGACATGCAGGAAATCGCCACAGGTCGGATTCGAACCCTAGCCCTCTGCATCAAGGCCCGCATAAACCCTGAGTATATGTGCGCCTGCTCTACCCACTGATTTTTATAGGGTCTAACAGAATGTATGTAAAGTATAACCTTGTGTGCTGCGAATGGATAAGTTTAGAGAATGTTATTCAGTAATTAATATAGCAATATGTATGTTTTCGGGAGCCACTAATGCCGCTTACTGATACCGAGATAATTCAAGTCCGAGGTAATCCAATGGCTGGGGTCTTTTTAAGAATCAAACCATTGACATGACACATGTCTTGTTTTCAGAATGCTCTATCATTATTTGGACCACAAGAGGAAGGAGAGTTCAGCTCAGCTCCATGCCACCTACCTCGTGTCGGGGAAGTTTGTGGACAATGGCCAGACGGTGGGAAAGGCAATGAATTAACAGGCCATGTTTTTGCAGATTTTAACGTCATTATTAGTATACCTATTGTTGCTGATGCCGTGCTTCCTTTCAGAGTCACAAGGTGTCCCTAGTCAGAGAGGACCAGTTGGAAGGTGTGTACAAGTATTTCCTAAATCAAGCCTCGTTGGCTGCTTGAATCTGTTGCCTTTAACCTCCAGGCTGCAAACTAAAAATGTATCCGTACTTTGTTTTTTTCTTTCCATTTTGTGTATTTAGCAGGAGGTCTGTTGCGTCTAACCTCAGGTGATTTCTTTTCCAGACGTCAAATCCAAGATGAGCTTGATCGTCAGCGTGCACGTCTACAGTGTCCAGAAAGCGCTGCTGAAAGACAGCGGCCCCCTCTACGGCGTCGACTACGATGCCGTCAAAGACAATCTGAAGAACTGCAGCAGGTATGCCATGTGCTTTAAAAGTGGACAGTCCTCAGCGTCTTCACGCAGGCGAGGAAAATCTATTATTATTATTAATATAGATTATTAATCTATATTATTCTGCAGATTAGAGAGATTCTACGCCCTGCACTGCTGCAGCTATTATTTCTAGTCGTAGTTCCATTATCTTTATTGTGACCATACAGTGTTTCCTCTGTTGATTTTATTGTGGCGCACCGCTATGGCAAAATGTCTTTAGAAACAGGGCAGCCACACAATAGCCTTTTTAAATAATCCTGCCGACATAACGCGCCCCCGTTGGCTGCCGCTCACGTTGCAGTTTAACAACAAGTAGAACTATGCAGAGGTTATTGGTCCCTCCAGTTGTGTATTGGTGTGTATACTGTCACATGTAACTACATTTAGATACTGTGAATTGTTTTTTAAAATTGAGAATCATTTTTGTATCAAATCTTGAGCCTAAAAATCAATATTGAACTGTTTCTGAATCATGCAGCCCTATCATTTCTACATAACTCGATATATGGTTTATTGGCTTTTTATTTTTTAATGGTCTTTAATATTGTAGTTACAGGGTCATCTTTTCTTGGTTTTTGTCTGGATGGGTGGTGATGACGAGGAGAGGAGGGTGTGTTCATGTTGTATGTTGTATTAAAAAAAAAAAAAGTTAATCACACATAAAGTGCCCTCACTGTTACAGATACAGCGCCATCCGCTGTGCCAGCGCAGTGCCCAGGTCCTCTGTGGAACTGCAGCAGGCGAGACAAACCCAGCCAGATCCTGCCCCAGAGCCTGAACACAAGCAATCTCTCCCCAATGGGGATGCTGCTCCGGCTTCCAAACCGTCCAACAAGCCACAGAAAGGCATCATGGGAATGTTTGCAAATAAGAGCGCTCTTAAGAACCAGGACAGTGGTAAAGAGGTGAAGTCGGAGCGGAAGGAGGATGCACCTGCGGTACGGCTTGGCAGCCTTTGCTGTGATTCACTGCAGTTTACTAAGAAATAAACTAAAAGAGCTACAGATTTATTTATTTATTACTTCTGGGTTTCCTGTTTTAGGTTGATGAGCCCAAAAGCAAACCAGCAGCAAAAGCCAACTCTATGATGAACTTCTTTGGCAGTCAAGCAGCAAGTGAGTAATATCTTTACCGCCATCATCCATCTGTAGTTTTTCTAAATCTTTCTACTACTGCAATATTACTCTGCTAGTGTTTTTATCCATCCACTTGTCTGGTGAAAGTGTGTTTCCATTAAACGGCTTTAAAGCCAATAAAAACCTGTGGTAATGAGTCACATGCTGTTTTACGATTTAAATTGGTATATCAAAATGATTTTAGACATTTTAAGGTGTTTCCATTCATTTTTGCACTGAATCGCACAACATTCAAGCAAACTTTTGCGCACAAAGTTGATTGATCGTGCTATCAGCCAACAAATGATCAATGTTGCACAAGTTATAGTGCTTATGTGCCAGCTGATAGCGACATATCAAGCTATAATAAGAAAACAGCAACGCTATCGACACATCGCTATGACGATGCAGATGCAACTTGCCTTTTTTTTCCCTCTGGCACCGCTGCGAGTCTCTTTTTTTGAGACGTCTCGCTGTTTGAGCGTCTTCCATTGACTCCGCAGGACGTCCACGGCTTGTCCTAACCTGTCCTAACCTTTGTCGGCCATTTCCTTCATGAGTTCCTGATAAATTAAATTTAAAAAGTCTCTCGTCTCCTCGTCCGTCCACTTCCATCTGTCTTTGTTGACACCCGCCATGTGTGCAGACAGAGAGGAAATACTGGGCGGAAATTGACTAAAACTTCTTTGTCGTCTTGCAACCACAAAATGACCTAAAACTTAATCGCAATTCATAATTTTTTCGGCAAATAACATTTCCATCAGCATTTATCGCATAAACCGTATATTAATCAAGATAAAACACGATGAGACTGAACGTATTTCATTAGAGTTGATTTTCATGAAATTCCATCCAATTTTACTGTTTCCATAATTCAATATCACTTAATTAAAAACATGTGGATGGAAACGTAGCTAGTAAATGCTTAAAATTGTTGGTGTTTTTTTGGGTTTTTTTTTCTGTCAAAGGTAAAAAAAAAAGGAATTTTGGCATGTGACGTGACTGATATTTTAAAAATGCAGTAGTAGGAACTAATTTAAAAAAAAAAAAAAAATGGGGCCAAGTAAGGTGTTGTAGTGTGCTAACTTTATTCAATCACTGGTCACTTCAGAGAAAGCAGACAAAACGGTGAAGCAGGAGGAAGCAGCTCCGTCATCATCCTCGGCAGAGCAGCCACGGCCCAGTTCACAGCCGGAGGAAACACACGCCGCAGCCGCCGCCGCCACCACTACCACCACCACCGCTGCTGCTGCTGCTGCTGTGGAACCGCCGAAAGACTCCAGGAGGTGTGTTTTTATCCAAGTCACAATATGGACTAGTGCAATATCCAAATCACAGACGGGCGCAATATTTGTTAAAAGCGAAATGTGTGTCAAACCGTTCTCAATGAAGTGTCGTAGCGCTGCAGAGACGTCTCGGCCTACAAATCCTAACCTACAGTACAGAAAACCTCTTTGATTAATTTGACTAATATTAAATCTCAAAACATTAAAATGATTATAGTCAATGAAATGTAGAATGATACAAACATGATCATTCCCTTCAATATCGTGAATCCTATCGCAATTGCAATATCAGTCAAAATAATGGCAATTAGATATTTTCTTCATATTGTGCAGCCCTAGTTCAAAATTAACTCCTTTTTTAAATTATTTTTTATTTTTTAATACCAGTCAAATGGCTAGTGAATGTTCAGATTTTACCAGCCACTCACTAAATAATAGATTTGTTTGTTCTATTTGTATTCCCATTAGCTTCAGCGTAACCCTAAAAGCTATTCTTCGTGGTGTCCTTTAGTCTGTTCTTGTGACAGTACACTTCACGACATCACATTACACACCATACAGACAGACACACACACACACACACATTCTAACATTTGAAAATACAAATCATATTTAAATCTTACAGTTAACGCAATTAGTCAAAAGACAACGCTATTCCGACTAGATCTATATTAAGAGAGAAGATATAACTAAAATCCCTATAACAGACTCTCTCTAATTTGGTATTAGATATTTCAATTTCTTTGAAGGTAATACTGTATATCTTAAGTAATTTTTATTTTTTTTTTTTTATTGTTAAACCAATTGAGTGTTTCGTTAGTCTTTGGGAGAGAGTTACTTAACTGAACATTGGATTGATTTTGTTTTTTAAGTAAAATAAAACTACCTCCTACTGCATACCTCGTTAGATGATGTGTATCAATACTAAAGGCTATTTTTGTATATAAAGTAAAAGGTGTTTTGTTTGTTATAACAAAAAAAAAGACTACACAATAGAGCTCGACCGATAAAGGATTTTTAAGACCATTACAAATATTTGGTTAATAAAAATGACTATATATATATATATATATATATATATATATATATATATATATATATATATATATATATATATATATATATATATTATTTTTTTTTCAAAAAATCCAGGAATGCGTTAACGAAACTTAAACAGATTTCCCTAATTAGTTATTTTGTAGTTAATTATGAGTTCTCACTAAAATAATATAATTTCTTGTCACAACGGAACAGAAATTACAAAAATATATTAAAGTTCTAATAAATGAAATGTATAAAAAAACAAACTTAAGATATGATACTTAAAGTCCTTTTGATCAAAAAAATAATCTGTTGCCAACAGGGACGTTGTAGAGCGTCCTCTGGTGGACAGACTATGCAACGCCAACACTCATAACATGGTAGACCGTCCGTTTTTATTTATTATTTAATTTTTTTAAATTATCGGACACTATAATGCCAATAAAATACCGATAGTTTGGGAAATGCCTAATATCGGCACATGATATCGACCCGCCAACATATCGGTCGGGCTCTGATACACAAATGTATTTTTAACTTTAAACCATGACAGACTTTCATGCTTTTTATCAACATTTGATCTAAACCCATACGAGAGAGCCACAGCTTTACAGTAGTTTGTGCTCTTCTTTCTTTTTAATTGAAGTTTTAAAAGCTTTGAAAATGAAGGCATGTTCACTGAGTGATGATGGACTAGGTCGGCCAAAGTCAAATGTGGCTACAAATGTAATTAAATATGAGTGTTGCTCTTGTTGAAGCAAAACCAAGCGACTGGAGGATTCTGACAGCGAGGAGGAGAAAATGGACAAGAAAAAGAGACGGAGGATTAAGAAGCCTGAACCAGACAGCAGCGATGAAGATGGTGAGCCGTTTTCTTGACTCTGGTTTTCATGATTTTTCTATTTTGAAAACTTCAAAGAAGACCCAAAGACAATGGGTTGCAATAATGTTGTACATCATAAGAATACTCTTGGCCACAGTTCAGAGAATTATGGCCTTGTTCAGTGTTTCTCAAGTGGGGGTATGTGTACCCCTAGGGGTACTTTTGGAGGACTGAAGGGGGCACATTTGTTGCAAAATGTTTTTCAATTACAAGCAGTTACTGCTACTGTCTTTGTTTTCCAAGTTTTTTCCTTGTTTCAACGTTTTTGTCGCCGTTTTTGAAGTTGGTCACCTTTTTTTTTTTTTTGAAGTTTTTGTCATTTTGTTTTGACCTATTCAATTCTAGATTTTGTCTATTTTTTCCATTTTTTTTCTGCTTTTTTAAAAGTTTCTCTTGGGATTTTTTTTTTTTTTACGCCCTAGTGTTGCCTTCCTTACTTCTGTGTTTTTCCCTAAAAGTTTATATTGCTTTTTTGAAGTTTGTGTCTTTTAAGTTTTTGTTACCATTTTCAACCTATTCTTGCTTTACTTCCTTCTTTCTACTGACTTTTTACAAGTTTCTTTGCCTTTTTTTTATTAGCATTTAAATGTTTTCCACTAAGAAGGCTGTTATAAATCTATTGCTGTATTGTTCCTCTTTGTATAGACTTTTTTTTTTCTACCAAAAGTATTTCACGCTGGTTAGAGTTTAAAACAAACTGTTCAGAGGGGGAACATTATGAAAAAAAGCTTGAGAACCACTGGTCTAGTTTATGTGTACTGTAAAGCCGGCCCAGAATATTATAAAATATACAAACCTTATAAAAGAAGGAAATATGAAAAGGGGGAATTTCCAAAGTCCTTCTGACTAATACTTGCTAACCTCTTCAGTCATTCCAGATTCTCCACAGCAGATGGAAACAAGAGAAGCGTCGCCTAAGAAGAAGGTGGAGTCTGTTTCACAGTCACATGTAAGTGCTCAAACCTGGATCTTTAGATATTAACCCCATTCACTTCAAAAAGATCATCATTAATCCCAAAAAGAGGCAATTCAGTTTTGCAGTCAACCCGCCAGGTAAAAGCAGACTAGAATAAACACCATCGCAATCATCCAATCAACCAGCAGGTCAGTTAACGGCAGGTCAACCAATGGGTGACCCCAGGCAAGAGCAGCCGAGCGCACACACATGCTGTCCAAAATACGCAAAAGATACAGTGGCTACGGAAAGTATTCAGACCTTTTTTACTCATTGTTTCATTGCAGCCATTTTCCAAAAATCAAAAAAAGTTTGCTTTATTTCTCTTTAATGTACACCCAGCACCCCATGTTGACAGAAAAAACAAATGTCTGCAAATGTATTAAACAAGAAAAACTGAAATATCACAAGGTCATAAGCATTCAGACCCTTTGGTCAGTTTTGAGTAGAAGCACCCTTAAGAGCTCATACAGCCATGAGTCTTCTTGGAATGAAGTTTTTCCCACCTGGATTCGGGGATCCTCTGCCATTCTTCCCTGCAGATCCTCTCCAGTTCCGTCAGGTTGTATGGTGAACGTTGGTGGAGAGCAATTTTCAGGTCTTTTCAGAGATGCTCAATTGGGTTCAGGTCGGGGCTCGGGCTGGGCCAGTGTCCGTTGTTAATTTACCTGTGTGCTTAGGGTCATTGTCTTGTAGGATAGGTGGACCTTTGGCCCAGTCTGAGGTCCTGAGCACTCTGGGTGACGTTTTCTTCCAGGATATCTCTGTACTTGGCCGTATTCATCTTTCCTTTAATTGCAACCAGTCGTCCTGTCCCTGCAGCTGAAAAACCCCCATAGCATGATGCGGCCACCACCATGTTTCACAGTTGGGATTGTATTGGGCAGGTGATGAGCAGTGCCTGGTTTTCTCCACACACACCGCTTAGAATTAACTCAAACCTCATCAAGGCGGTCTCGGTACACTTGTGTGCTCCGCTTTTGGTCCGTATGTTGTGACTGTTCTTGCTTTTCTCCGGCAACCCATAAAACGAGCAATTGAATGAAAATGTTAAGAGACTTCCAAAAAAAAAGGATTGATAAAAGCTCCATTAAGTGTGTGTGTGTGTGTGTGTGTGTGTGTGTGTGTGTGTGTGTGTGTGTGTGTGTGTGTGTGTGTGTGTGTGTGTGTGTGTGTGTGTGTGTGTGTGTGTGTGTGTGTGTGTGTGTGTGTGTGTGTGTGTGTGTGTGTGTAACATGAATTGGCTAATTATCCCATTTTTGTGTTTTGTATTCGACAGCAGGGAAACCGTGAGATGAAGACGAGGAAGAGGAGACGCGTCCTGAAATCCCGTACCTTTGTAGATGACGAAGGATGCATCGGTATGAAAAGCACAGAGACAATTAAAAGCTCCCCCCTCTGAAGCAAACTTTATTTCTATGGCAAAATGTACAAAACACAATGTGCTGCGTACAAAAGCAACATAAAATAGAACTTTGTTCAATAAAATATATACAAAACATGTAGAGAACGCACACGCTTGCTCATACACACACGCTAACAAACACACACATACAGTAAAGATTAACATTGAACAGCGACAAACTCAGTTATACATAGACTTTTGTAAAAAGCGGGGTTTTAAGTTTGTTAAATGTATACTACATGTAATTCTTTCTCCCCCTCCCTCCCCTCCCCAGTGACAGAGAAAGGCTATGAGAGTGAATCGTACTCTGAAGCAGAGGACGACAGTCAGGCCCCCAAACACACTCCGAAAGATCCCATCCCTGCAAAACGACCAGGAAGTAGCAAACAGGACGAGAAGAAAAGTCAAAAGAAAGCGTCCGCAAATTCAAATAAAGGAACAAAGCAAGCTTCGATTATGGGATTTTTCAAAAGAAATGACAGGAGGACAGCGTTGGACACTTGTATAGGGGCCAAGAAACAACAAGCACTGTTGTAGACTTACTAGGACTATCTTTTGATAAAAAAAAATGAAACTCATCACCTTGATAAATGGTGAATGCAAATCACTTCTGAAAAAGGACTTTGACTACACGGCCGTGTCAATCAGGATGAAAACCATATCGCTTTTCATCCAATCAACTGTGAATACATGCTGTACTCAATAAATATCAAATGCTGAAAGTTACTGAAATGTTATTTTTTTCTCTAAATAATAATAATAATAATACATTTTATTTGTAATGCACTTTACATTTAAACAAATGTCAAAGTGCTACAGGTAAGATCAAAAAGCAAGGTAAAAAACAGTGTAAAATATCTAAATAGTGCAACGACATTTTTGTGCAAGGTTAAAACTCGTAAGTTCTGCTAAAAATAAATGTTTTTAGTCCTTTTTTAAAAGTCTCAGTAGTCTGTGGTGCCCTCAGATGGTCTGGGAGGGCATTCCAAGTCCGAGGAGCGGCAGAGCAGAATGCACGATCACCCATGGTGCTGAGCTTAGTTCTGGGGAGTAGGAGGCGGTTGGAGTTTTTTGAGCGGAGGGATCATGTTGTGGTGACAGGGATGAGTAGTTCTTTTAGGTAGGGGGGGGGCATTTCCATAGATGCACTGGTGGGTGAGAATTGAGACCTTATATTCAATCCTAGCAGAAACGGGAAGTGAGTGGAGAATGGGTGTGATGTGGTCGTACTTTCGCACTCTCATCAGGATCCTTGCAGCACTGTTCTGAACATATTGCAGTTTCTGCAGACTCTTGTTAGGGATCCCGATGAGAAGTGCGTTACAGTAATCCAGTCTGGAGGAGACAAAGGCGTGGACCAGTTTTTTGGCATCAGCTAAGGTGAGTGTAGAACGGAGTTTTGCAATATTTCTGAGATGATGGGAGATCTTGCAGAGGTTTTTGATACGGGCTTCAAAGGTGAGTTGTGGATCAAATCTTACACCAAGATTGGTGATTGTTGTGGAGAGGGGAACGTAGTTACGAAGTTAGTTTAACTTAAATGAGCCATTATCAGCTGTGTGGCAGAAAGTTGTCCCTACATGGCTCTCACCTCTGCACCTGCAGCATTACCTGGTCAGACGGTGTGGCCAATCAGCTTGCTCTGTTGCCCTCTAGCTCACCCAGTAAGAGCGTGCACCCCCTTTGCAGCAGCACGGGTTAGAATCCGACCTGCGTCCTATTGCTGTGTGTCATTCCCTCCCACTTTTATCCCCCCCACCCTTTCCTGTCTATCCACTGTCCGTGTCAAATAAATAAAAGCCAAAACAAGTACAGTACATGTGTATATTCGACCATTTGACAATTTTATTAATGACCATATTTCATTGAATTCAATTAATTTCCCAAAAAGGAGAAACATTTTACAAATGTTACACAATGACAATAAAAGTTGATTCAACCTGGCAATCTGATTGGCCAAACATTCAGAACATGCTCAAATCAGCAACATTACAGAGTTGAAACAAAAACTGTTTTTGAAACATTTGTATTAATTAAATTAACCAGAAAACAGAGTGAAAATAACATTCATATAGTGATTCACAAGGCTCTGTTAACTTTATTGGAAATGTTTCCTTTAAAACTGTGACTCTGTGCTACTTTAAAAACAGTTTTTACATGTGAACAACATTGCTTCATTAGTCACAAAGCCCCATCTGCACACACTGCCAGCAGAGTAACCCTTTCAGTGTTTGCTACATTTTTAATATTTTCAGCGCTTTACCATCCGGCAGCAGTGGACAGTTGGTGAAGCAGACAAAGGTGTTCCAAAAAAAGTTTCACTGAATCAGGAACTGACCTGAAAACTTGCAAAATAGAAACGTAAGACGGTAGAAAAGCAGCAGGGAGCGTCCTCGGGGCCACTGACATTTGCTAATCCATATTTAAGAATCATACCGCAAACAAAAGCAAAATTGCACAAGCACTTCACATTTCCATTGCATTTGCTACCTTCTGCACAGCTATTGGGACTCTTAAAGTTGGATTCTCAAGCTTCAAAATAAAAGCTTCCAAAAATGAAAAAGTTCTCTTTAGCTGACTTGGGTAGGCAACATTGTATATATGGCAGATTGCCAACATCACACTGACAGCAGCTGAAATGTCCACCTCTCCATTTTCCACTATCATTTTGTGTCCGTCCATGTGAACATTTACTGATGTCCTGTCACTCAGTGGCTTCCTGTCATGCTGCTCAGGGTGATTGTGGATGTTGGCCTCACTGGATCCTGAAACAACAAGGCATCAAGGCTTACAGGTGTACACTAATTCAATGGTTTTACAGTTGTATATAACTTTTTAAGAGTTAATCATTTATCCTTATCTAGACTATTGCTACAATTTATTTAACATGCCAATTGTTTTCCAGATTAATTGATTAATTATTTTAGTTTCAGCTCAAGTAAACAACAATAAAAAAAGCTAATCATTCCATTAGATAAACGGGCATTTTAAGTTAAATTCAAGCTCGTTCTTTTTTTAGTACATAAACTCAACCTTCTCCAGATTCTTCGTCACCACATCCCAAAAATATCACGATAAAAAATACAGTTTACATAATGAATTTGAACACAGTTTATTTAAGTTTTGATAATTTTAAAATATTTAATGATTTTTGGTTTACATGAGAAATCAAACATTTTATCATTGATCATTTTACTTTTTACTTTTTATTTTGTTTGCTTAAATGTTATGTTTGTCTGTGGACCAAATTGGGATAGAGGGAAACGTAATTTCGATCTCTTTGTATGTCTTGACATGTGAAGAAATTGACAATAAAGCTGACTTTGACTTTGACTTTGATCATTATCGGCCGATATTTACTAAAACTGCATGACCGGGTTCTCATCTTGCTGCCGATAAACTACTACACCACAGATCAACAACTGCGTCCAGCTGCGTTTCTGTGACTGTCTGTTCATGTGAAGTCCGGCCTCCCTCCCAACTTATGTCAAGTAGGTGCTCAGGCACGCAGAATTTAGAATTGTAACTGCAGATTCAAGGAGTATAGGCATAACGTTAGAAAAGCTGTAGACTGTGTGCAACTTCTACAAAGTGTTACTGATATATAGAAGTCGGCTATCATCATCCATACCATCAGTTTTCTTGGTAGAAAAATCAAAAACATTTTTGGCACAGATTAAGAAACCAAATCAGACATACATCTCTATGCTTAAACAAAGCCATCAAGAACTGAAAATAGCACTTTGAAACATACCGTATCTTTTTTAAGAAGGACAGTAGGTTGAAGATCGGATGATCTTTATCTGCCAGTGTTTGGTGCTGAGTAGTTCTGTCTCATTTTTTTCAATCTCACTGTTATTCACAAAAGCCCTTCTGTCCTTTTTAAATTCCTTTTAAAACGTATCCTAAAAAGAAAGGAAAGGTTAGTTGAAGAAAATGTAAAGTTCTAAATCTGATTAACTGCATCTTTCGTCTGTGACCATGTTTTAGGACACTGAAGTCCCGTACAGATGTTTTTGACAATTACACTTACATATCCAGATCCATAAATGTAAATGTGCTGTATTGATATAGCACTTTTCTAGTCTTAACGACTACTCAAAGCGCTTTTACATCATACAGGAACCATTCACCATTCACACACATTCGTGTGTGTGTGTGTGTGTGTGTGTGTGTGGCTGTGACACTGTTTCTGCCGCTATGTACATGAACTATCATGCGGCATGTGTGAACCGGAGGCGTGCATCGGCTCCATGGATGTATAATAATAACTAATGTCAGCTTGTTGTCCAGTTGCTCTCCACATTGTTTTTACGTTCATATGTTTAGGCACAAAAACACTTGGCAGGGAAAACCATGACATACAAGAAATGACTCACCCTATCAGCTGCTGGAAACCGCCCAGGAATTTCACCTGGTCTTTCCTTCTTGGAAACAGCCGCTCACTCATTTGTTCGGTCATCTGCATTAGTGTACATCCATCTACTTCATTGTCTGTGACACAGACAAAACATTAGAACTGAACCCAGATCATATCATGTTAATGTTTCAAATTTGATGCATCTTTCCACCCCAAATATAATGCACACCTTATTCTTACCTTACTTTGGGAAGTTCTTTCAAAGGCCGATGGATGAGTGCTATGATTTCCTTAGCCTCACATCTGTATGCATCCAGAGCATGGAAGTCCACCTCCTCCCCAGCCTTGAACAACAGCTCATCAGTTTCTCTGATATGGTATGAATGAAGGGTGATTTGACAAGGCTTTTGTTGTGAAAGGTTTTCCAACTAGAATCCAGTTTGACCAAATATGCACAATCATTTTCACAAACAGTGGTATCTGCTCTGCATGTACAAGATCCAGAATGAAGATATTTCAGATTGTATACTTAGTAGAGTTCAAGACGCTGCATTTACTCTTCCAGAGTTTCTTGTCCACGGCAATAACTGTCTCCAAGTTCAGCAAACAAGCCCGTAATTTAACTGGAAATTCTTTAGTGGCCGAGCCGCTGACGCTGGCTCATGAGTGTTAGTCTTTGATGGGACTTTCAGGCTGCCATTCCCAGCACTGACAGAGCTGATGTCTCTTTGCAAGAGTCTGACATATATTTACATAGTTATTGGTGATTCTTGCAATTTTCTTGAAATACTGATGTTTAGCTTCATATCTCATGCACCGGTAAGACTGATGTGCTCCATACTCACAATGAGCCGAGGATAATGCACAAGGAAATGCAGTTTAGATGAGAAGCAAGCAGGAAACAGATACAATCTTAATCTTGTTAAAATCTGTCAAAAAAGAGTAATCAGACCATGTAGATGACTTATCCAATGAGTGCTTATGATTGGGGCAAGAATGATCTGCCAAAACTTATTGTCCTTTTCAACCTTAGGTGCAATGAGGAAACTGAGGGTCCTGACTAATGTCCCTTTTTCAACAGCAGTCCCAGAGATATTTCCATTCAGTGCAACCTTTTCAGGTATCAGAACAGGTTTGAAAGGGCAATCATTCTGTCCATAGCAAAACTTCCTTAAACTGTCATTAACTACCTGGATGCTTAGAGTTTTATTCCTGTGCAAGGCCATTAGAACAGACTTTAGAAGAAGAGGAGCGATGCCCTCTAGAAAGTCATGCATAACATCTGGCGGGAATGCCTTGGTAGTTTCAGCTTGTTAAATATACACGGGCTATTTACATCATACATTGACTTACAACTTGGATCGTCCTCAACACATTTTAAATGGTATGCGTGAGTCGTGTCTGTCCTTAGGACACAATTTTCCATACTAATTGTCATAAACAGGTCTTTGTAATGACACATACAGAATCTACATATTCAACCATTACTGAATGAACCACTGAAACCTGCAAGTGTGTGAGCAGTGAGAGTGTCTGCAGATAGTTAACCCTTTACTTTAGATACAGACCTCCTTTGATGCAATAGTTCCTACCCTCAAAATCCAGTTGTGATCCACCCTCTTGCAATCTTTGAAGGTCACAAATAAGTGGTTCTACATTTTTTTTCAAATCCATATGATTTCACCAGTCTGTGTTTAACAAGTATCAACAGATGAATATGCCTCAAAGCAGATCTGTGTTTTGGTGGAATATTCCTTACAGTAAAATAAAAAGCAGATACTTAATGTAGAAGAAATTCATCACTATACAGCTGAATTCTCAAACATGGTTCATTAGTGTTGAAAAAAGGATTTTCTTGGTATATTTTGCCATTGTTGAAATCAGTAAAGGTGTCAGAAACAGGGGGGTCTGGTCTGAAATTCTGCCTGACAACATTATAAGCTTTAAAAATTGAAGTCAATACTTTTCTGAATGGGATGTTCTAAAAAATGTCCTGTTTACCAGTAGAAGGATCTACACCCAAGACATATTCAACAGGTTCAATTAAGTTCAATTTCTCAACACAATATATATCTACTTGGTATGTGCTACTGACTGCACTGAAGCTATGTTCGACCAAATTATTGTCTTCACTATTCTGAAACTGGAGACTTGATACATCAACATTAAAATGTGCAATAATTTAGAAAAACATCCTTGTAAATGTTGATGAAATGCTTAAGACTTGACTCTACTTCATTGACAACAAATGTTTGAACCTTTCAATTGTGTAAAAAAAATCAAAAATGTATGGTGCCTATGTTTCATCCTGATGTGATTTTGTAAAGATTTTTATTGAAAAATATTCTTTAGGACAGTTTTCTAGTCCGCACACAATAGATAACCCACTTCCATTTGGATGATAGAGTTGTTGATGTTTTACTAACTCCTCATTAGTTGGTTTTCTCGTGGAGCACCGTGGACACTGATAGGATGCCTCCCTCTAAAGCCTCTCCCTCCTGGAGATCATTATCTGGGGCAGTAATCTGAACATACCCTGTGAGTTTTGTGGGTTAGGGTACTAGTGGGGTATGTATATAAAACTGTCTGGGTATATGTGGGGCACTTATCTGAACATACCCTGTGAGTTTTGTGGGTTAGGGTACTAGTGGGGTATGTATATAAAACTGTCTGGGTATATGTGGGGCACTTATCTGAACATACCCTGTGAGTTTTGTGATGATTGGCCTTATTTATGTCCAGAGCTTCATCCCTTTCAAAGTTAATTGGTCAATAACTTGAAAAGTAATTGAGATATGGACATGCTTCATACAACTTGTAATAAGCTCCATACATTGACGATTCACTGAAAAGTTGGTTGCTATTGGAGCTACAGTGTAGGACGAGATCTCAAAAATGGTTTTTTTAAATTTTTTTATAAATGGCCTAGAAATAATTTCTAGGCGGACCTTAATGGTCCTTGAGGCTGTTTTGTAGAGCACATTGAACTGCACCTGTCTGTCTGTCTCTAACCTGTCTGTCTGTGTCTAACCTGTCTGTCTGTCTCTAACCTGTCTGTCTCTAACCTGTCTGTCTGTCTCTAACCTGTCTGTCTCTAACCTGTCTGTCTGTCTCTAACCTGTCTGTCTGTCTCTAACCTGTCTGTCTGTGTCCAACCTGTCTGTCTGTCTCTAACCTGTATGTCTCTAACCTGTCTGTCTGTCTCTAACCTGTCTGTCTGTCTCTAACCTGTCTGTCTCTAACCTGTCTGTCTGTCTCTAACCTGTCTGTCTGTGTCTAACCTGTCTGTCTGTCTCTAACCTGTATGTCTCTAACCTGTCTGTCTGTCTCTAACCTGTCTGTCTGTCTCTAACCTGTCTGTCTCTAACCTGTCTGTCTGTCTCTAACCTGTCTGTCTGTGTCTAACCTGTCTGTCTCTAACCTGTCTGTCTGTCTCTAACCTGTCTGTCTGTGTCTAACCTGTCTGTCTGTCTCTAACCTGTCTGTTTTGTCTCTAACCTGTCTGTCTGTGTCTAACCTGTCTGTCTGTCTGTCTCTAACCTGTCTGTCTGTGTCCAACCTGTCTGTCTGTCTCTAACCTGTCTGTCTGTGTCCAACCTGTCTGTCTGTGTCTAACCTGTCTGTCTGTCTCTAACCTGTCTGTCTGTGTCTAACCTGTCTGTCTGTCTCTAACCTGTCTGTCTGTCTGTCTCTAACCTGTCTGTCTCTCTCACCTACATTAAGTCAATCGGACCTACGGTGTGGGGGGCGTGGCCTTTCAAAGTTTGCATTTTGAAGCCTTAATTACAGCACCACCATGTGGCCGATTGGCTTCATATTTCTATAGAAGCACATGCACACCATTTCCAGTTATTCCCCAAGTTTCATGTTTCTAGCTCATTCCAGCTCACGGGAATTTGAGCCTAATACTAATATACTAATACTAAAAAAATACTAATAATAACTAAGACAGACAAACAGAAGGGTTGACCGCGGTTTGAACCCTAAATATATTACAGTAATCTCTCAGGTACTCTGTATTGCTGAAGCTGCACAGCTGTTTACAGCAGTAGACACCCACAGGTCTGCTTCAGAGCTCCGTGTGTTTGAGTCCGACCCGTAGACTGTAAACATCACGTCACACAACTTCAAACTAAATCATTATATTGCGCTCCTAAACTTTGTGTTAATCAATGCATCAATGGATGTGCGCGAGTATGCACGTGTGTGTTTGCGGCGCGAGAGTGCTGCCACTGACTGGATCAGGTCTAGGTCCCATAGTAGCCTATCTTTGAATTTAACGTCTTTCATGGAGACCATACATAGGTGGATAGTCAGAATCAGCTTTATTTGCCAGGTATGAGGACACATACAGTGAGGAAAATAAGTATTTGAACACCCTGCTATTTGGCAAGATCTCCCACTTAGAAATCATGGAGGGGTCTGAAATTGTCTTCATAGGTGCATGTCCACTGTGAGAGACATAATCTAAAAAAAATAAAAATCCAGATATCACAATGTATGATTTTTTAACTATTTATTTGTATGACACAGCTGCAAATAAGTATTTGAAGAAGAAAAGTTTGAGAAAAATCAATGTTAATATTTGGTACAGTAGCCTTTGTTTGGTCAAACGTTTCCTGTAGTTTTTCACCAGGTTTGCACATACTGCAGAAGGGATTTTGGCCCACTCCTCCACACAGATCTTCTCTAGATCAGTCAGGTTTCTGGGCTGTTGCTGAGAAACACGGAGTTTGTGCTCCCTCCAAAGATTCTCTATTGGGTTTAGGTCTGGAGACTGGCAAGGCCACGCCAGAACCTTGATCTGCTTCTTCCAGAGCCACTCCTTGGTTCTCCTGGCTGTGTGCTTCAGGTCATTGTCATGTTGGAAGACCCAGCCTCGACCCATCTTCAATGCTCTAACTGAGGGAAGGAGGTTGTTCCCCAAAATCTCGCAATACATGGCCCCGGTCCTCCTCTCCTTAATACAGTGCAGTCGCCCTGTCCCATGTGCAGAAAAACACCCCCAAAGCATGATGCTACCACCCCCATGTTTCACAGTAGGGATGGTGTTCTTGGGATGTGTTGGGTTATTTCTGATAATTACCCACAGTTCGTTAACCAAAACTTTCTTTCCAGTACTCAACAGAAGACAGGAGACAAAATACAAGTGTACTTGCTGCAAGGGAAGCCTCTATGTTACCTCTGACACCTCAGAGCAACTTCAAAAATCTTTCCCAGAGAGCAGTCTTTTTATTCAAACAGTGAAGCTGGTTACATTGTCAGATTTACGACGTGGGAGTGCTTGCAGATTGGGTATTTGTGCTGAGCAGAAAGCAGCGCAATGTACCGAAGGTCACTTGTCTGCTTCTGCTCATGTGAGAGATACATACACATGTATAACACAGAAACTAAAGGTACACACAAAAATGTACACACAGAAACTAAGGCCTGAGTTCCTGTGCTAGGTACAAAGGTTTCAATCATATATAATTGGAGAAACGGTTAAGATACAAGGACAGAAAGTAATTAATCAAATGATAACATAATCAAACCATATATGAACTCACATCACACAACTAGTAGCTCTAAGCATAACAAGTTTTTCTTACTTATGTTTAAACATACATAACAAGCTCTCTAACAGGATGGTACTCATCATTCTTCTTCCTCCAAACACGGTTTGTGGAATTATGACCAAAAAGTTCTATTTTGGTCTCATCTGACCACATGACTTTCTCCCATGACTCCTCTGGATCATCCAAGTGGTCATTGGCAAACTTAAGACGGGCCCTGACATGTGCTGGTTTAAGCAGGGGAACCTTCCGTGCCATGCATGATTTCAAACCATGACGTCTTAGTGTATTACCAACAGTTACCTTGGAAACGGTGGTCCCAGCTCATTTCAGGTCATGGACCAGCTCCTCCCGTGTAGTTCTGGGCTGATTTCTCACCTTTCTTAGGATCATTGAGACCCCCCGAGGTGAGATCTTGCATGGAGCCCCAGTCCGAGGGAGATTGACAGTCATGTTTAGCTTCTTCCATTTTCTAATGATTTCTCCAACAGTGGACCTTTTCTCACCAAGCTGCTTTGCAATTTCCCCGTAGCCCTTTCCAGCCTTGTGAAGGTGTACAATTTTGTCTCTAGTGTCTTTGGACAGCTCTTTGGTCTTGGCCATGTTAGTAGTTGGATTCTTACTGGTTGTATGGGGTGGACAGGTGTCTTTATGCAGCTAACGACCTCAAACAGCTTGTCCATATACAAAGTAGACTGAAGTGAATTCTATACAGCTAAAAATGAGGCACCTACAGCAGACTTTGGATGTGCAACAGTGCTCTCCATCATCATCAGTTCTTACATAGATTGGAGCTGTTCTGGTGGCCCATTGTGGCCCATACCACCTCAGTAATTCACTTGCCAAAAGTTTGTTTTTGCTTCAGCGTCAGTCAATCATCCTGTCAGAATTTTTAAACATTATATTTCCCTTTAGTAAAAGTTATTCAGACCTACATATTACAGTAGTTACTGGTTTATCACCTCAGAAGTCACCCCACACCAATCAGTCACTTGTATTGTTTTCACTTTGTATTTTGTATTGCTTCATTTAGAGTATTATTTCAGTTTAAGGAGAGACAGGTTACATGTTTAACAAGGACAGATTAAACAACATATGAAAAAGAAACATGACTACCAACTGAATCATGATTTATATTCTATTTGAAAATATCAGCAGAACTTTCCGCGTTTCTGCTGAGTTGGTTCTGTGATGGGTCGCATGGGAAGACTGGTGGTGAGCTGGATGGGAGGAGGACTGGTGGTGAGCTGGATGGGAGGAGGACTGGTGGTGGGCTGGATGGGAGGAGGACTGGTGGTGGGCTGGAGGGGAGGACTGGTGGTGGGATAGAGTGGAGGACTGGTGGTGGGCTGGAGAGGAGGACTGGTGGTGGGATAGAGTGGAGGACTGGTGGTGGGCTGGAGGGGAGGACTGGTGGTGGGCTGGATGGGAGGAGGACTGGTGGTGGGCTGGATGGGAGGAGGACTGGTGGTGGGCTGGAGGGGAGGACTGGTGGTGGGATAGAGTGGAGGACTGGTGGTGGGCTGGAGAGGAGGACTGGTGGTGGGCTGGAGGGGAGGACTGGTGGTGGGATAGAGTGGAGGACTGGTGGTGGGCTGGAGAGGAGGACTGGTGGTGGGCTGGAGAGAAGGACTGGTGGTGGGCTGGAGGGGATGACTGGTGGTGAGATGGAGGGGAGGACTGGTGGTGAGATGGAGGGGAGGACTGGTGGTGGGCTGGAGGGGAGGACTGGTGGTGGGCTGGAGGGGAGGACTGGTGGTGATTCCTGTTTCTTCCTGAGCTTTTCTTATTCTTCTACTGGTTTCTTCCTGAGCTTCTCTTCTTCTTCCTGTTTCTTCCTGAGCTTTTCTTCTTCTACGGGTTTCTTCCTGAGCTTTTCATCTTCTTCCTGTTTCTTCCTGAGCTTTTTATCTTCTTCCTGTTTCTTCCTGAGCTTTTCTTCTTCTTCCTTTTTCTTCCTGAGCTTTTCGTCTTCTTCCTGTTTCTTCCTGAGCTTATCTTCTTCATCTACTGGTTTCTTCCTGAACTTTTCTTCTTCTACTGGTTTCTTCCTGAGCTTTTCTTCTTCTTCCTGTTTCTTCCTGAGCATTTCTTCTTCTTCTATTGGTTTCTTCCTGCGCTTTTCTTCTTCTGTAAGTATCATCAGGAAAATTTAGTTAAAGTATTTAAGAGACACACACAGACACACACACACACACACACACACACACATTATTAAGTAGTGGAGTAGATGTACTGAGTTACATTACAGCGGTGCACTCGAGTAAAGAACAAGTATCTTAAAATTGTACTTTGCTGTGAAGTTTGAGTAAAAGTGACTCAAGCATTTGTGAAACTGTCCAAAAAGTTGAAATAAAGTGCTGTGTGTGTCTACCTTGTGTATCAGTCAAACGCTCCACCAGGTCGTTCCTCGGGATCTTCCCCAGAGAGTCTCTGGTCCAGTTGACGGCCTCCTGCCTGTCACATGACAGCATCAGGTCCACGGTCTTAAGCCTGTCTGCAGGTTTCAGTTCACACCGTGGGATTGTCGTCATGTTTTCCAGGAACCATTTGAAATGTGTAAACTCATTATCAGTCAAATCCTGCAGGATGTTCTGCAGCATTTCAGCTGTCCTGTTCAAATCAGAGCACAGTTTCAGACGGCGGCTTTGTAGCTTTTTTACATTTTAATGCTTCTTGTCACGTTTTTGATTTATTTTGTTTTGCATTTCAGTGAGTTATTTGTGGCTTTTCTTCTTCTTAAAGAGACAAGTGCTCCAGCAGAGAGAATACAGGAGCAGCTGCCGGGGGCAGGAGGAGAAACATCAAGCATGTTAACATCTTCTAGTACAATCACTAAATACACATATGGACCTGAACATGCTACACAATAGGTCACCTTTAACAAGGCTATGCTTTTACTGTAAGTTGAACCACAAGTACTGCACTCATAAATACATAATGAAGTATACTTTTGAAAAGCATTCAGGCCCAACCCGTGATTGGCTGCAGCTGGGGAGCCACCTGATAATTAAGGAGCCAAGATGGCAGCCAATCTGCGGGCAGCACGCTTTCCTCATCATCTCCCAACCGGCCACAGTTATACTTTGTTGAACCTTTGTGTTAGATCAGTTACAGTTTCTTTTGAATAGTAAGGGTGGACAGCCAGGCGTGCTCATCTTGTTGTCTCCTGTTTAGTTAGGGAGGAAAATCGTCTGTCATTCTTTTTGCCATTTATGGTTTCTTAGGTCAGTTTCTTATTTTCTAGACAGGATTGTTTGTTATTTTAGTGGTTAGTATTTAAGTTACCTAGATCTACCTACCTAAAGCGCCTCTACGTTGGAGTTTACCCCGGTGGACGAGAGGGTCACCTCCCTACGCTTGTGGGTGGTGAAGGGGAAAACTCTGACTGTTGTTTGTGCAAATGCACAAAACAAGAGTTCAGAGTACTCAGCCTTCTTGGAGACCTTGAATGGAGTCCTGTATGGATTTCTCTTCTAGTCATGGATTGTCTATAACAAACACCATACAAACATAGGGATGCTCATAAGTGTTCTTGGTACCAGAGCACCCTAGGCTGAAGGTCAATGATCGATTTTATAATCGTTTCATCTGATCTGAGGCTGTATGTTTTGGACACTCGGGTGGAGAGAGGGGCGGCGCTTTCAATTGATCACCATCTGGTGGTGAGTTGGGTCAGAGGATGGGGGAAGACTCTGCACAGACCTGATAGTGCGGGTAAATTGGGAATGTCTGGAGGAAGCCCCTGTCTGACAGATTTTCAACTCACATCTCCAGCAGAGCTTTTGGTGCATCCCTGTGGAGGCTGGGGGCATTGAACTGGAGTGGACAATGTTCAAAGTTTCCATTGCTGAAGCTGCGGTGGGGAGCTGTCGTCTCAGGGTCTTAGGTGCCTCAAACACCTTGGTGGAAACGGGTGGTTAAGGAAGCCATCCGACTGAAGGAATCTTTCCGGGACATGTTATCCCAGAGGGCTCCAGAGGCAGTTGCAAGGTAACAACCACCTCAGGAAGGGGAAACGGGGAACCATCCAAGCTGTGTACAGTAAGGATGGGCTGGGGATCTCATCACTGCTTTTTGCGGATGATGTGGTCCTGATGGCAGGAGATTGGTCCAAGAATTGGTGCAGTGGGTGCGGTATTACATTCAATTCATTGCACCATTGTGACAAAAATAGAGCTGAGCCAGAAGGGAAAGCTCTCGATCTACTGGTCAGTTTTCGTTCCTACCCTCACCTATGGTCATGAAGGCTGGGTCATGACCAAAAGAACGAGATCCAGGGTACAAGCAGCCGAAATGGGTTTCCTCAGGAGGGTGGCTGGCGTCTCCCTTAGAGATAGGGTGAGAAGCTCAGTCAGCCGAGAGGAGCTCGGAGTAGAGCCGCTGCTTTTTTGCGTTGAAAGGAGCCAGTTGAGGTGGTTCAGGAATCTGGTAAGGATGTCTCCTGGGGGCCTCCCTAGGGAGGTGGTCCAGGCACATCCAGCTGGGAGGAGGCCTCAGAGAAGACCCAGGATTAGGTGGAGGGACGTCCGGCAGGGAGGAGGCCTTGGGGAAGACTCAGGACTAGGTGGAGGGACATCCAGCTGGGAGGAGGCTTCAGGAAAGACCCAGGACTAGGTGGAGGGACGTTCAGCTGGGAAATCCATGTTGCGTTGAGTCTAACCGAGAGTGGGATGAGGGCTTCCGTCTTCTGTTATTTGCCATGCGGGAAACTCCTCAGGATTCTTTGGGTTTCAGTCCTTGTATAAGTTACCTAGATCAATGTTTAATTATATATTTTCTACTTAATGTCAAATGAATAACTTTGTGACATTCAAACACATAATTGTTTGTGGCTACTTGGGAGATGGGGAAGATGGGTCCTTTTCATGTTGTGTCCTAGGCCCTCCAAGACTGGAGTATTTCCATGTTCTGCTGCTTTCTACTTGTACTTCATTCCATCTCTAGTAATGGAGTAGTGTACTTGTGGAAAGTAACTAAGTACTTACAGTTTACTGAAGAGCACTACAGCAACTCTGACCTAAACATAGTGGAGCGTTAACGGTTTGTGTTTCTCAGAACAACAACAGCTGATGATCAGCAGTGTATCTGTACACATATATATATATATATATATATATATATATATATATATATATATATATATATATATATATATGAACATCTGCCACGAGTATGGGCTGGAAGTCCCAAGGTCAAAATGGAAGACACCTCCTAAGGTAGTCGAGAACAATCGAGCTAAGATCCTGTGGGACTTCAAGATCCAGACTGACAAACTGGTGATGGCTAACCAACCAGACATCGTGTTGATCGACAAACAGCAGAAGAAGGCAGTAGTGATAGATGTGGCGATACCAAGCGACAGCAACATCAAGAAGAAGGAACACGAGAAGCTTGAGAAATACCAAGGGCTGAAAGAGGAGCTAGAAAAGATGTGGAAAGTAAGAGCAACAGTGGTGCCGGTGGTAATCGGAGCACTGGGGGCTGTGACCCCTAAACTGGGAGAGTGGCTCCAGCAGATTCCAGGTAAAACATCAGAGGTCTCTGTCCAGAAGAGTGCAGTCCTAGGAACAGCTAAGATACTGCGCAGAACCCTCAAACTCCCAGGCCTCTGGTAGAGGACCCGAGCTTGAGGATGACACATACCACCCCACAAGGGGGGTGAGAAGGGGATTTTTATATATATATATATATATATATATATATATATATATATATATATATATAAAGAAACTTACTTTCCTTCTTCTTGTTTCTTCCTGAGCTTTTCTTCTTCTTCCTGTTTCTTCTTGAGCTTTTCTTCTTCCTGTTTCTTCCTGAGCTTTTCTTCTACTTCCTGTTTCTTCTTGAGCTTTTCTTCTTCTGTAAGTATCATCAGGAAAATGTAGTTAAAGTATTAAAGAGACACACACACATGCGCGCATGCATGCACACACACACACACACATTATTAAGTAGTGGAGTAGACGTACTCAGTTACATTACAGCAAAGTTTGAGTAAAAGTGACTCAAGCATTTGTGAAACTGTCCAAAAAGTTGAAATAAAGTGCTGTGTGTGTCTACCTTGTGTAGCAGTCAAACGCTCCACCAGGTCGTTCCTCTGGATCTTCCCCAGAGATTCTCTGGTCCTGTTGACGGCCTCCTGCCTGTCACGTGACAGCATCAGGTCCACGGTCTTAAGCCTGTCTGCAGGGTCCAGTTCACACCGTGGGATTGTCGTCATGTTTCCCAGGGACCATTTGAAACGTGTGAACTCATAATCAGTCAAATCCTGCAGGATGTTCTGCAGCATTTCAGCTGTCCTGTTCAAATCAGAGCACAGTTTCAGATGGCGGCTTTGTAGCTTTTTTACATTTTAATGCTTCTTGTCACGTTTTTGATTTATTTTGTTTTGCATTTGAGTGAGTTATTTGTGGCTTTTCTTCTTCTTATAGTGACAAGCGCTCCAGCAGAGAGAATACAGGAGCAGCCGCCGGGGGCAGGAGGAGAAACATCAAGCATGTTAACATCTTCTAGTACAATCACTAAATACACATATGGACCTGAACATGCTACACAATAGGTCACCTTTAACAAGGCTATGCTTTTACTGTAAGTTGAACCACAAGTACTGCACTCATAAATACATAATAAAGTGTACTTTCCTGGAGTATTTCCATGTTCTGCTGCTTTCTACTTGTACTTCATTCCATCTCTGGTAATGGAGTAGTGTACTTGTGGAAAGTAACTGAGTACTTACAGTTTACTGAAGAGCACTACAGCAACTCTGACCTAAACATAGTGGAGGGTTAACGGTTTGTGTTTCTCAGAACAGCAACAGGTTCTGCCCTGTTTTCTGTCTGGCAGGCTGATGATCAGCAGTGTATCTGTGACTTTAACACTTCTGTGTGTCTGTCTGTTAAGTCGGACATTATATATATATTAGGGCTGGGCACGTTAACGCGTTCTTATCGCGTTAACTATTTAATTAATTAACGCCGACAATTTTTTTATCGCGCGTTAACGCAGTTTTTATTATTTCTTTTATTATTGTAAAAGTCTGTTGCTCACAGGCTTTTATTGTGTAAAAGTCTGTTGCTGACTGCTACCGCGCTTACAGGAACTGGAAAAGAAAAGAATTGGCGGATAAACCATGGGAGAAATAAACCAACTAACATGCTGTTATTTCTCCCATGGTACGGAACCTTTACATGGTCATTTTCATTTTAAAGTTCATCCAGACCGCGCCGTCGACAGAATTAACGGGATTTGTAAATACTGCGAAAGTACTTCCAGTCTTAAATACCACCTCAATGCATTACACACAGTTGATAGGCTACCAGCAAACCATTTAACGGAACACAGCGGCACAAGACTTCGGACCACGTTAGATGCAGCGTGTCGGAGGAGTAGAGATAAACAAAGGCAAGAGAAGCTAACAGATGCCATAGCGACGTGGACCGCTACAGACTGCAGGCCCAGTAGGGGGGTGGAGGACGTCGGTCTGAGAATCGCAACAAATGACGGCAGGTATGAGTAGGGATGAGCGAGTACAGCATTATCCGTATCCGTGTCCGTATCTGTTTACCACATGAATTATCCGTGTCCGTATCTGTACTCGGACGGACGGACGGACGGACGGACGGGGGGGGGGGTGCAGTGGTTTAAAAAAAAAAATCTCCGACGGCAGAGACGCAGCGCGAGTCGCATTATACATTGCACCACGCGCTGTCTGAAACCCCACGTTACCAGAAATCTACTGGTTAAGGAAGTGCTGAAGAAACCCTTAATGTTAACGGAGAGAGAGAGACCGAGACCCGCGGACCTCAGAGAGAGAGAGACCGAGACCCGCGGACCTCAGAGAGAGAGAGACCGAGACCCGCGGACCTCAGAGAGAGAGACCGAGACCCGCGGACCTGAGAGAGAGAGAGACCCGCGGACCTGAGAGAGAGAGAGAGAGAGAGAGACCCGCGGACCACAGAGAGAGAGAGAGAGTGAGAGAGAGAGCGCGCGCGCTGTTCACTTCTCCGTGTTCTGTGTGAGTGAGCAGAGCGTGTGTGTACGGGCGGGGCGCGCGGTCCGCTACTCAATCCGAGTATACGGATAATGACTCGTATTACTCGTATAATACTTGTATTCGGCAAAAGTGCATTATCCGTACCGGATACTCGTTTCAGCCGAGTATCCGGCTCATCCCTAGGTATGAGATTCCCTCAAGACGCACCATTTAAGTTGAGATGCACACTAAATATTTTATTTGACTGCTACTGGATAAACAAAATGCTGGTAAGTTTTTGCAGAACAAATGTTACGGCACGTTCATATGGCAGAACATTTAAAATAAAATTGCACTATATACACTACTTTTGAATTCATTATTGCATTTTCCGTATAACAATGCGATTAATCGCGATGAATCAGGGAAATTATGCGATTAATCACGATAAAAAATTTTAATCGTTGCCCAGCTGTAATATATATATATATATATTTATATATATATATATAAATAAGTATTTGAACACCCTGCTATTTTGCAAGTTCTCCCACTTAGAAATCATGGAGGGTCTGAAATTGTCATCGTAGGTGCATGTCCACTGTGAGAGACATAATCTAAAAAAAAAAATCCAGAAATCACAATGTATGATTTTTTTAACTATTTATAAGTATATGAACACCTGAGAAAATCAATGTTAATATTTGGTACAGTAGCCTTTGTTTGCAGTTCCAGAGGTCAAACGTTTCCTGTAGTTTTTCACCAGGTTTGACACACTGCAGAAGGGATTTTGGCCCACTCCTCCACACAGATCTTCTCTAGATCAGTCAGGTTTCTGGGCTGTCGCTGAGAAACACAGAATTTGAGCTCCCTCCAAAGATTCTCTAAGGGGTTTAGGTCTGGAGACTGGCTGGGCCACGCCAGAACCTTGATCTTCTTCTTCCAGAGCCACTCCTTGGTTCTCCTGGCTGTGTGCTTCGGGTCATTGTCATGTTGGAAGACCCAGCCTCGACCCATCTTCAATGCATCGAGGGAAGGAGGTTGTTCCCCAAAATCTCACAATACATGGCCCCGGTCCTCCTCTCCTTAATACAGTGCAGTCGCCCTGTCCCATGTGCAAAAAAACACCCCCAAAGCATGATGCTACCACCCCCATGCTTCACAGTAGGGATGGTGTTCTTGGGATGGTGCTCATCATTCTTCTTCCTCCAAACACGGTTAGTGGAATTATGACCAAAAAGTTCTATTTTGGTCTCATCTGATCACATGACTTTCTCCCATCAATCAATCAATCAAAATTTATTTATATAGCACTTTACAACTACCAGCAGGTATCCAAAGTGCTTAACAAAATAAGTAAAATCACAACATACAATAGAAAAAGTGAACAAAGAAATTGTAAATTCAGAAGAAGTACAAAGAAACAAAAGAATGAAATTGTCACACCACTGCTACGTATCAAAAGCCAGACTGAACAGATATGTTTTGAGCTTGGACCTGAAAAGAGTGACATCTGTAACCGTACGTATATCAGGGGGTAACTTGTTCCAGAGTCTCGGGGCAGCAACTGCAAAAGCCTGATCACCCCACCGTTTATACCTGGACCATGACTCCTCTGGATCATCCAGATGGTCATTGGCAAACTTAAGACGGACCTTGACATGTGCTGGTTTAAGCAGGGGAACCTTCCGTGCCATGCATGATTTCAAACCATGACGTCTTAGTGTATTACCAACAGTAACCTTGGAAACGGTGGTCCCAGCTCATTTCAGGTCATTGACTAGCTCCTCCCGTGTAGTTCTGGGCTGATTTCTCACCTTTCTTAGGATCATTGAGACCCCCCGAGGTGAGATCTTGCATGGAGCCCCAGTCCGAGGGAGATTGACAGTCATGTTTAGCTTCTTCCATTTTCTAATGATTGCTCCAACAGTGGACCTTTTTTCACCAAGCTGCTTGGCCATTTCCCCCGTAGCCCTTTCCAGCCTTGTGGAGGTGTACAATTTAGTCTCTAGTGTCTTTGGACAGCTCTTTGGTCTTGGCCACGTTAGTAGTTGGATTCTTACTGATTGTATGGGGTGGACAGGTGTCTTTATGCAGCTAACGTCCACAAACAGGCACATCTAATTTAGGATAATAAATGGAGTGGAGGTGGACATTTTGAAGGCAGACTAACAGGTCTTTGAGGGTCAGAATTCTAGCTGATAGACAGGTGTTCACATACTTATTTGCTGCTGTATCATACAAATAAATAGTTCATCATATATTGTGATTTCTGGATTTTTTTTTTTTTTTAGATTATGTCTCTCACAGTGGACATGCACCTACGATGACAATTTCAGACCCCTCCATGATTTCTAAGTGGGAGAACTTGCAAAATAGCAGGGTGTTCAAATACTTATTTTCCTCACTGTATATATATATATATATATATATATATATATATGTGTGTGTGTATATATATATGTGTGTATATATATTTATTTATATACATGCACACACACACACACACACACATATATGTGTGTATATATATATATATAAATACAGATATATATATATGTACTGTATTTTATATAGCGCTTTTCTAGTCTTAACGACTACTCAAAGTGCTTTTACAAAGTACAGGAACCATTCCCCATTCACACACATTCATACACTGTGGCCGAGGATGCCGTACAAGGTGCCACCTGCTCATCAGATAAACACTCACACACATTCACACTCCGCTGGCGCCGCATCGGGGGCAACTCGGGGGTCAGTGTCTTGACCAAGGACACTTCAACATGGGACTGCAGGGCCAGGGATTAAACCACCAACCTTATATATATATATAAATATCTATGTACTGTATATATAAACTTACTTTCCTTCTTTCTGTTTCTTCCTGAGCTTTTCTTCTTCTTCCTGTTTCTTCCTGAGCTTTTCTTCTTCTTCCTGTTTCTTCTTGAGGTTTTCTTCTTCTGTAAGTATCAGGAAAATGTAGTTAAAGTATTAAAGAGACACACGCACACACAAGCGCATGCGCGCGCACACACACACACACACATTATTAAGTAGTAGAGTAGATGTACTCAGTTACATTACAGAAAAGTTTGAGTAAAAGTGACTCAAGCATTTGTGAAACTGTCCAAAAAGTTGAAATAAAGTGCTGTGTGTGTCTACCTTGTGTAGCAGTCAACCGCTCCACCAGGTCGTTCCTCTGGATCTTCCCCAGAGAGTCTCTGGTCCTGTTGACGGCCTCTTGCCTGTCACGTGACAGCATCAGGTCCACGGTCTTAAGCCTGTCTGCAGGGTCCAGTTCACACCGTGGGATTGTCGTCATGTTTCCCAGGGACCATTTGAAACGTGTGAACTCATAATCAGTCAAATCCTGCAGGATGTTCTGCAGCATTTCAGCTGTCCTGTTCAAATCAGAGCACAGTTTCAGATGGCGGCTTTGTAGCTTTTTTACATTTTAATGCTTCTTGTCACGTTTTTGATTTATTTTGTTTTGCATTTCAGTGAGTTATTTGTGGCTTTTCTTCTTCTTAAAGAGACAAGCGCTCCAGCAGAGAGAATACAGGAGCAGCCGCCGGGGGCAGGAGGAGAAACATCAAGCATGTTAACATCTTCTAGTACAATCACTAAATACACATATGGACCTGAACATGCTACACAATAGGTCACCTTTAACAAGTGTGGGAAATTATACTCAGATATTGTGGTTATTCTAAGAAATTACACTCAGGTATTGTACACATGTTTAAATGCTGTGAATGAACTTATGCATAGATAAATGAATGAGGCCTGGGTCAGTTACTGAGTGAGAGGGAGGATGGGAGAAGCTCGTCCAACTTTGAACATTCCTGTTCCGGGGGTAGAGTAATAAACCACATCTGGCAGGAAACCAAATAGGAGAACAAAAGGCCAAGAGATTACACTGATATATTAACAGTGGAAAATAGCATCCCCCCACATGAGACACACACACACACATACACACACACCCACACACATATACACACCCCCACACCCACACACACACACACATACACACACACCCACACACATATACACACCCCCACACCCACACACACACACACACATATTCTGTGAAGCTGAGATAACATGTTGCATTCAACAGGCCAATAGAAACATTGTTGCCATGACGATATGACCAGCCCAGTGTCGCTTTTAACCAATAAGGCTCCCTTAAGGAGGACCTTAAAAGGACTCGCGCATCTCTGTTTAAGCGCCTTTTTGGGGACCTCTGAACTAGTCATGTTCCATTAGGACCGTGCACGTATAACTGCCCGGAATGCATTGCTCTGTTTTTATTAATAAATCATTTTAATACATAATCAGGGCTAGAAGTGATTTCTTAGCTGATTGAGTCCCGACGGTTGGACCCTCCGAGTGGGATTCGCAACAAATTTGGTAGCAGAGGATGGTTGTCGATTAGTAATTAAATTATAGGAATCCCACGGAATCAGGATTAATAGTTGTTGAACTACAAGTCCACATTCCACGGACTGTCCACATCTGAAGGAAACGGGACATAGAATCCATTCAGTGCAGACCTCAGGAAACCTGATCACGAGAGCTCTCATAAAAAAAAGGTAAGCAGGACCTATTTAATTAAACTCTGCATATTGTCATATAGTATTACCAAATTAAAGTGATCAGAAGTACTGAGAGTAAGTACAGAATGTGTAAAAATATAAAGTAAATTGATCTGTAATTAATTACTTGTGGATATAGAGCACTGCATTCCGGCTTTCTGTTGATGGATGAGAGAGGAGTGTGACTGAGAAAAAGCATCTGGGATGCGTAGATGATTCCATAATTTTGGAGCTACGCTGTGTGAGAGATTCGATAAACCTGCCAGTAGGACTGATCACCCACTGGCAGGGGAAGGTCGCGGCACGACAGCGAGCCAGTGTTCGTCATAGTATGATACCCATAAGGTAAAATAATTCATGAAAGTGTGTGAATGAGGTAAAAAGAGAAGAGAAAAGAAATACTAGTTGAAAAGAAAACAGGCCTAGAAGAAGAGTTGAATGAGGGAATGAATGTTAAAAAATACATCTGGGATGTATAGATGATTCCATAATTTTGGAGTTACGCTATGTGAGAGATTCGATAAACTGCCAGTAGAGCTGATCACTCTGCTGCCGGGGAAGGTCGCGGCACGATAGCGAACCAGTGTTCATCATAGGGAGACTCGGTCCATAAGACCAGCCTCAGTGAAATGTGGAGAGCGATTGAGGGTAGGATTTAAGAGAAAAAGATTTGAAGTCGACAGTTAATTAATGTATTGTTTAAAATGTGTTGAGAGTCTGAATGAGTTAAAGGTGATTAGGTTTGATAGAATTTGTGCGGAGCGAGAGGTGCGCTAAACCTACTTACATAATTGTACATAATTGTGATTAGGGGAAGGCCGGTGATAGAGAATTCATTTTTATTAAGTCTTTTATTCTTCTATTTCCTTCTTCAGTAATGTTATAATGTTATGTCCTTTTATTAATATCTTATAATCTTAAATCTTAAATATATCTTATAATAATAAATCTCTATGCACTATATATGCACATTTAGCAAACTGCTTTTCTAAAGATTTTCTTAATACAGAAACAGCAAACGTCTACAGCAAATCACGGGCTGTAGATAACATTAAAGACCGAGGTCATACGCTTGCACTTCGCTCTGTTTTCTTCATGTTTTTCTTTTGGATAGCCATTACAAAGCATTCTTTCTGTATCAACAACTGTGAATCAATGTGTGTGTTTTCAATAAATAAACGACTCTATGCGGAGACACACTGAAGTTACCCGAGTTCAATGCTGGAGATAGGTTGTCCTCCATTTTCTTCCCTCTTGCAATTGTCTTAACTGCTAACTACCGTCTGAGTCTCGTTTTCTTGCTTGACCGTCTTTGATTTAATAAAGTAAAGTGTTCTGAACCTGACATTTTCTGGTGCCGAAACCCGGGAATCAACAGCTGAGGAGTCCAGGACCGCGCTCGATCAAGGCCGGAGAATCTGTTAACAGCCGTCCTCCCCTTCGCGGGACGGGGCCATAGGTTGGTCCGGCGCTGCCCTGCGCCCCTCGGTGACGACTCCCACGGTCAAGGAGCGAACAGACACGGGTGAGTGATGCAGTTATTTTGAGTTTCTGAGTGGACACAGGGTCTACTGCAGAAAAAAGTGCACAGGGGCCTGGGGCCAGTTATTGCAAGCTAAAGTGAAAGTATCATTAGTGAGTATTCTTACTGTCTGGGACAATAATTGAGTAATATTTCTGTTTGCCTGGGGCCAGATAAAAAGCTCAAAGTATGACTATCATTTGATGTTTATTTTCCGTCTGGGACACAGCTAAGCAAATAACGGGGAAATATCAGTTGATATTTTCCATCTGTCTGGGACAGAACCGAGCGACACAATTATCCTCAAGCGAGGAGACGGTGTCTTGGAGCCGTTCTGAATATTTTCAGAAGTCTGGCAGTTTCTGGCTTTTTTACTAAAGCGTGTATGTGTTTTGGAGCCGTTCTGAATCTTTTCAGAAGTCCGGCAGTTTCTGGCTTTCACTAAGGAGTGTATGTGTTTTGGCGCCGTTCTGAATGTTTTCAGAAGTCCGGCTGAGTGTTTGCATGCTATCATGATAATATTGCTGTGTTGGTTTGTGGTTACTGAGTTTACTGTTGTGTGTTTTTGCTGTTTGCTGTTTTGCTGAGTCTTTGTTATTGTGTGTATTTTGTGTTGTTGGATAGCGGGTTAGTGTATGGTTTGTGGTTATTTGTTGTTTGTCTGAAACAATAAAACTGTTGCTGCACAGCAGGTTATTGTATGGTTTGTGGTTATTTGTTATTTGCCCGAAACAATAATACTGTTGCTGCAAAGCAGGTTATTGTATAGGTTGTGGTTGTTTGACTATTTGTCCGAAAAACTATAAAATTGTGGCTGCAAAGCGGAGTATGGTATTTGTTAGTAGTCTGAAACAATAACGGTGTTGCAGTGTGGGTTATTGAGGGATTTGATAAGACACGGAACACAGGTGGTGGCAGCGCAGTTTTTCTGTTAGTTTGTCTGTTGGTTTTCTGTTTGTTCTATTTTGTTTTTTGTGGACGTTGTGAGTTGTGAAAAAGAATCATGGGACAGAATCAGAGTGTTGTCATTCCTGACGATGTGTCATTCATGGAGAAAACCTTCCCGGGAAGTGTAGGATTTGTGAAAGAATGGGAGAATAAGTATGATTTTGATGGACAGCTTAAGCTGAATTCTGTGAATAGTTTACTAGCACGGTTATATGTTGAGGAGAGGGTAGCAGTTAGGGAAAAGAAAAAAAGGCACATCCAACGACAGTTGTGTGCGGCAGGAATGTGGAAAGAGCAGGCAGGCAAAAGAGAGATAGAAATTGAGAGAAAGAAAAAGGAGAAAGAATTAAAAAAGGGACCAGTTACAGAACGTCCTATGAGAGACAGAAGTCCAGATACAGAATGTACTGTAAAAGAAATAGAGTGTAAGAAACAATTAGCCAACTTAAAGGCTCTGGTACCGCGATGAGAACTCAAGAAAAGGGTCTGAAAATTCATGAATTAAAAAAGTACCAGCTTCCACAGCCAGCGCTAAGCGCGGCCCCGAGCCCCCCCCCTCTCTGCTCCTCTCCCTCTGTAGAACAGGAACGCGCTCACTCAGAGCAGCAGACAGACAGACAGGAGGATGCTCCATTCAGTAAGAGTCAGAGACGAATGGTAACCTCTAAAAATAGAGTTGTGAATGGTAGTGACACTGAGGGTGATCAAAAAAGGGTAGCACTAACATTGACTAATTAGTGTGACAGTAGTCTCAAAAATAAAATAATAAAAATAAATTTGGAATGATGGAGGCCCAAAGAGATCATATAATTATCGGCATAGGTTGCGGACCCTATAGGCCATGGAAAACACAAATAGAATTAATAATGCGCGGAATGGCAAATAAAACATCTGAGAAAGGTCAAAAGCCGAAACATAACCACTGCTACAACTGCAATAAACCAGGCCATTTTGCCCGAGAATGCCCAGATCCACCAAAGGAAAAAAGAGGGAAGCGGTGCTTCTCTCGGCCCCCACCTCATAATCCAGAGCACCGAGATAGGGATGACTATGAGGATTGACGCCAGGCCAGAGAATCAAGCCAATCGGAAGACGACGTCTCAGACCAATCAGACCCCGTAGAAATACTAGACTTGACCCAATTATTCTCCCTCTCCCTCAAAGAAGACGAAAAACCTTACTACACCCTCACCATTGGAGGAGAAAGAGTGAAGTTTTTATGTGACTCAGGGGCAGACAGGACAGTGCTAAGAGATAAAAACCCTGCAGTAAGACCAGGCCAAAAATGGATAGCCGTAGTATCAGCTAATGGGAAGATGCAGATGTTAAAAATTTCAAAACCAACCTCTGTATTAGACGAAGATGGCGAGACCCATACAGCAGAATTAGTTATCAGTCCAGATTGCCCAGTAAACCTATTAGGGCGGGACCTAATGAAACAGATCAAGATAGCATTAGTCCCCACTGAAAAAGGAATGAGACCAGAAAAAATGTCTTCAGCTTATGTCCATGAAGGACGAGGAACGCCAAAGCGATTCTTCGCCCTGGACCTTGCCACCGCGGGCCCTAGGTCCGTCGTTGGTCATCTGTTGCAGCTCATACCAGAGAAAACTGGCATCATTCCTCAAAAGGAGTGGCCATTACATGTAACCATGAAATACGAGAGGCCTGAAAGGCCACGCCCCCCTGAGTATGTAGACCCTTTCTTTGACAACCCCTTTGAGAATAAAGTCAATAGTGTGGTCAGCTATGAAGACAAGTTCCAGAAGCTAGGCCCACAGACAGTCACAATAGACTATGTCTACACTACCCAGAACGGAGATACAGCAGCTACAGTGACACTGCCAGACCCAATCAAAGCCCTCTACAAAGGATATGGAAAGCCTCACGTCTCACTGGCCAGGTCATCAGGTACCAGAGGATGGTACCAGCTTGGATGCTTAGTGACAAGACTGTCAGGACTCAGAGAAGAAAAATGGAGTCCTGGTCCCTATGGAGACGAATGCACCCTAGAGGGCATAGGGAAAGTGACAAGAGTAGGGGCTCACTGGGTGACGGTTGCTAAACCAACCATTCATCTCGACGCATGACTTAGACGAGACATTTTCACTGCTGAAGCAGACCCACTTTCGGAAGTCCCCCAAACATTCTGGTCTACAGGCAAAACGGATGTAGGCTTGCTTAAAACTGCTAAACCAGTAGAAGTGTACCCCAAAACATCATACAGGCCAAGAGTAAGACAATATCCCCTAAAGCCCGACGCAATTAAGGGAATTGCTCCAGTTGTGCAGAACATGAAGGCAGCTGGCATTCTAGTTGAGGACCCCACTTGTGAATGTAACACGCCCATTTTTCCAGTGAAAAGAAGGCAGAAGGGTCATGGCGATTGGTACATGACCTTAGGCAGATAAATGCAGCAGTCCAGACTAGAGCCCCATGTGTGCCAGACCCACACACCTTGCTGAACAGTTTGAAAGCTGAACACAAATGGTTCACTGTAGTGGATCTGAGCAACGCCTTCTTCTCCATACCACTACACAAGAACTCACGGCACTGGTTCGGTTTCACCTTCGAGGGAAAAGGTATACCTACACCAGATTGCCACAAGGGTTCACTGACAGTCCCACCATCTTCTCTCAGGAGATAATGTCATGCATGGAAGGAGCCAAGTACAGTAAGGACACGCAGGTCCTGATCTATGTGGATGACATCCTAATAGCTTCCAAAACAAAAGAAGCCAACAGAATGGATGCCATAAGCATATTCCAACACTTGGCCGCCAGTGGGAACAAAGCCTCAAGAAACAAACTCCAGCTCTGTCAAGAGGAAGTGATATTCCTAGGCCACAAAATCTCCCAAACAGGAAAAGCCCTCACGACGGACAGGAAACTAGCGGTGTTACAAAGCCCAAAGCCCCGCACAAAGAGACAAATGATGGCATTTCTTGGACTCTGTAACTACTGCCGTAGTTGGATACCCCAGTATGCCCAAACGACGCAACCTCTTCTGGACATGATGTACCAGCTAAACCTAGCCCTAAAGGATGACCTCACATGGACTCCGGAAGGAGATGACGCATTCAATGCTCTCAAAGACCAAATCGCCAACTCAGGAGTGTTATGTCTCCCAGACTACACCAAGCCCTTCGTCCAATCAGTGGACTGCAAGACTAAATTCATGACCTCAGTGCTATCACAGAAGCACGGCTCGAAGCTCCAGCCAGTGGCGTTCTATTCTAAAAGGCTGGACCCAGTGGCATGTGCCCTATCCCCTTGTGTGCGTGCAGTGTGTGCAGCGGCCCTCGCAGTTCAAAGCTCAGCGGAAGTAGTGTTGTTCCATCCAACCACGTTGCTTGTCCCACATGCAGTGGACATGCTGATAACCGAAACCCGAATGAGTTTTCTGTCTCCAGCGAGACACTTGTCAATCATGACTACGTTGCTCTCCCAACCGCATTTAGAGATAAAGAGATGTAACACACTGAACCCTGCCACACTGGTCCCCACAGAGGATGACGGAGACCCGCATTCATGCGTAGGCCGCACAAATGACAACTGCAAACCACGAAAAGACTTGAAAGATGATCCAATTCCAGACAGCATTCACGTGTTTGTTGATGGTTCTGCCTCAAGGTCATCAACGGGCGGAAACCAAGTCGGATATGCAGTGGTGACGCAAGAGAAAACGC
The DNA here is from genome assembly GCA_013375575.1 of Percina caprodes. Classification (NCBI taxonomy): domain Eukaryota; kingdom Metazoa; phylum Chordata; class Actinopteri; order Perciformes; family Percidae; genus Percina; species Percina caprodes. The sequence continues at coordinate 201,154 of JABXJD010000305.1, read as the reverse complement.
TGCTCAGTGGGCCGTTGCCTTCAAAGTACTCCGCCCAAGCAGCAGAGATAATTGCCCTCACAGAAGCCTGTAAATGGGCAGAAGACAAATCCGTAACTATCTACACAGATAGCCAGTACGCTTTCTCCACAGTGCATTGTTTTGCAGCTCAGTGGAGTAGACGCGGAATGATGACGTCTACAGGAAAGACAGTAGAGCATGCAGACTTGCTAGTGAAGCTACTTCAAGCTATCCAGTTACCTCACAGACTAGCCATTTGCAAATGTGCAGCACATACTAAGCGGAAGGATCCAGTCAGCTTAGGAAATGCAAAGGCAGATGAGGAAGCTAAGAGAGCAGCTATGGGTTTGCTACACTTAGCGGTTCAAGAGGAACCTCCGAATCCAGTCCCTACAGAGGTACTGAAAAACATGCAGGACAACTCCACCCAGACTGAGAAAGATATATGGCTGTCAGATGGTGTCACTTGTGTTGATGGCCTATATCAGAGAGATGGCAAGCCCTGCTTGCCAAAGAATTTGTATCATATGGTAGCTAAGATGAGCCATGGGAGACCCATGTCTCAACAGCGGGTATGATGTCAATGGTACAGAAGGTGTTTCACACCTTCAAGGGATTCAACTCTTACTTGAAGAATTTTTGTAGGGGTTGTATTGTCTGCTGCAGACATAATCCACAGGGAAATGTGAGACCAAAGAGAGGAAATGCCCACAAGGGTCACATCCGTTCGAAATCCTACACATGGATTTCATAGAGCTAAACCGAAGTGGTACTTACAGGTACTGTTTAGTCTTGGTTGATTCCTTCTCTAAATGGGTAATAATAGCACCCTCACGAAAAGCAGATGCCATTACTGTAGCCAAAACACTCGCTAAGACAGTAATCCCACAGTATGGCATCCCAAGAATCATTTGGAGTGATAATGGTCCACATTTTGTAAATGAGACAGTGACATTGCTAGGAAAGCACCTAGGCATAGCACTAAGACACCATTGCTCCTACCACCCCCAAAGCGCAGGGTTGGTTGAACGAACAAACGGAACAGTAAAAAATAGACTAAAGAAAACTATGGAACAGACAGGAAAGCCATGGCCAGAGTGTCTTCCCCTGGTAGAGTTGTACATGAGAATAACACCAAACTCGACAGGGCTGACGCCTTTGAAATGGTTCATGGCAGGCCATTTGTGTTACCGTTGTGGGAGGGTCCCCTGGGCAGAGAAAAGTGATGACCCAGGGGCCCTCCTGGCCGAGTGGATGTGCAAGGTGTTTAGAGATAGGAGCGTTCAAAGTGCATGTAATCTGCCTATCTCTCCCTCTCTGTCTCCCCAGGTGCGGAGACTCCAACCAGGTGACCAGGTGCTGACAAAAGTGATAAAGAGAAAGTGCTGGTCATCACCAAAGTGGGAGGGGCCATACACTGTGCTCATCACCACGCCCACAGCAGTAAAGATTGCAGAACGATCCACGTGGATACACCAAAGTCACTGCAAAAGGTTATTCCATTCCCACACCCTGACTAGGCTGGAGATCGGACGGTACCAAAACCTTTGTCTGCTGAAGAAACCAACTGTGACTATAGACTCTATACTCCAGCTATGGGTACCAATAAGGGATGGGCCTTTTCCGTCCTGCTGGCCCTCTGCCTGTCGCCGACAGCGGCCCAGTGGCCACAACACATGGACGGAAACCATCACTCTGTGCCTCACAGTGTGCTCAATGACGAGGCTGTGTGGGACTACAGAGTGGTTTACAATTCTTCTTTCGATTTGAACTTATGGTATCGTTATGCTAAATACGTAGCCAGAGCCAGAAACAACACCAATTGTTATGTGTGCTCACGCATGCCAATAGCCGCCAATAACCCGTACGTAGTTCCGAAACCCGCCAACACCAATACTATCTTCCCACACGCGCTACCCTCCGCTTTAACACCTTACCTGATGAATAGATCCGTAAATTGGCAAATGCCCCCACCATTGAATGTATCCGAATTAGACTACTCCCAGTTTGTGGAAGACCCGCGCGAGACGGTACGTAGTCCCCTCTATGGTCCTGTCCATATACCCCCAGGTGCTAACTACACTTGCTATGAGAATCACGTCCACATACTCACTGTAGACCCGATACCAATGGGAGAAGTCTCCCGAGTGCATTGCGCTGTGGTCTACATTCCCTGTACACCACTGCCCAATGGCACGCTGAACACAACCCAGGCGATACCTGGTGCGATTTGTGTACCCTATTTCCAAGCCCCCGATGCACTGGGTGTATACGGCCAGCTAGGTTTCAATTGGGTGTGCGGCTCCTATATGTTTCTAGAATTACCGATGGGATGGGTGGGTCGTTGCGCGCCAGTAGAACCCGCAGATCACTCGTACATGGTGACGCACCACCGCACACGCGCAAAACGCAGTATGACCACACGGCATGATAGCATATGGGGAACGGACGTCCCCAACGATCACAAACTGTGGACCGATGGCCAAAAGGTCATACATGCGCTTTTCCCGTGGGTAGGGGTGGGCAAGATTGAGCTAAGAATGGAAACAATTAGTTACCGGGTGGGGCTGTTCATGGATTCTACCGTACAGGCCCTGTCAAAAATACGCCAAGAGCTCACCGCCTTACGTTTAGTTGCCCTACAAAATAGGCTAGTTTTGGACCAATTGACAGCGTCGCAGGGCGGTGTATGCACACTGATTGGTGCTACTTGTTGCACTTTTATCCCAGATAATGACAAAGACGCAGGAATTATTCAGCAAGCCATCCTCAATTTGACTGCCCTTAGAGATGCTGCTGAGGCAGATAATGTGGAGAAAGGAGATTTCCTCTCCTGGTTGACTTCGGGACCATGGTATGGGTTATTGCTTAAAATCATTACTCCCCTCATGACAGTGCTGGTAATAATCTTCATAGTGCTAGGATGTGTAATGCCTTGTGTTCGTATTCTGATACAACGTACTATGTCTCATGCATTGACCAACTATGCACATGTTCAATACCAACAACTGTCCGCCACTACTGACCAGGATAAATGTGGCCCCATGCAAATTAATGATGTGTTGAAACACCTGTAACAAACGCCAATTAACCTTATCTTGGCCAAAGAGCGATCGCTCCTATTGGAGGGTCGAGAAGGAATTTCCCCTGTCAACAGACAGGTTTTCGCCTTCTCCCTGATAAGAGTACAACCTTCCTGTGAGTACATGTGATGATGTAATTATTAAAAACCATATTCTGGAGAGATAATTACTGATGTTTGATAAATGTACAACAGGAGGGAAATGATAGAGAATTCATTTTTATTAAGTCTTTTATTCTTCTATTTCCTTCTTCAGTAATGTTATAATGTTATGTCCTTTTATTAATATCTTATAATCTTAAATCTTAAATATATCTTATAATAATAAATCTCTATGCACTATATATGCACATTTAGCAAACTGCTTTTCTAAAGATTTTCTTAATACAGAAACAGCAAACGTCTACAGCAAATCACGGGCTGTAGATAACATTAAAGACCGAGGTCATACGCTTGCACTTTGCTCTGTTTTCTTCATGTTTTTCTTTTGGATAGCCATTACAAAGCATTCTTTCTGTATCAACAACTGTGAATCAATGTGTGTGTTTTCAATAAATAAACGACTCTATGCGGAGACACACTGAAGTTACCCGAGTTCAATGCTGGAGATACAGTTGTGGTCAAAAGTGTACATACACTTGTAGAAAATCACAATGTTATGGCTGTCTTGAGTCTTCAATAAGTTCTACAACTCTTATTTTTCTGTGATAGAGTGATCGGAACACATACATGTTTGTCACAAAAAACAGTCATAAAGTTTGGTTCTTTCATAAATTTATTATGGGTCTGCTGAAAATGTCACCAAATCTGCTGGGTCAAAAATATACATACAGCAACAAAATATGTCAATTTTGGTGATGTAGCGAGTTGTGTCAATCAAATTAGCTTCATGTCATGGCCTCTTCACTTCTTCTAAGTGATTCTGATTGACTACAGCTGTTGACTTCTCATGAGCCCATTTAAATAGGGCTCATTTGACCCAGTGATTAGACTCAGCTACAAAAGCTACAATGGGAAAGTCAAAGGAACTCAGTGTGGATCTGAAAAAGCGAATTATTGACTTGAACAAGTCAGGAAGTCACTTGGAGCCATTTCAAAGCAGCTACAGGTCCCAAGAGCAACTGTGCAGACACTTATACGCAAGTATAAAGTGCATGGAACAGTTGTGTCACTGCCACGATCAGGAAGAAAACGCAAGCTATCACATGCTGCCGAGAGGAGATTGGTCAGGATGGTCAAGAGTCAACCAAGAATCACCAAGAAGCAGGTCTGCAAGGATTTGGAAGCTGATGGAACACAGGTGTCAGTCTCCACAGTCAAGCGTGTTTTACATCGCCATGGACTGAGAGGCTGCCGTGCAAGAAAGAAGCCCTTGCTCCAGAAAAGGCACCTTAAGACTCGGCTGAAGTTTGCTGCTGATCACATGGACAAAGATAAAACCTTCTGGAGGAAAGTTCTCTGGTCAGACGAAACAAAAATTGAGCTGTTTGGCCACAGCACCCAGCAATATGTTTGGAGGAGAAAAGGTGAGGCCTTTAATCCCAGGAACACCATGCCTACTGTCAAGCATGGTGGTGGTAGTATTATGCTCTGGGGATGTTTTGCTGCCAGTGGAACTGGTTCTTTGCAGAAAGTAAATGGGATAATGAAGAAGGAGGATTACCTCCAAATTCTGCAGGAAAACTTAAAACCATCAGCCCGAAGGTTGGGTCTTGGGCGCAGTTGGGTGTTCCAACAAGACAATGACCCAAAACACACATCAAAAGTGGTAAAGGAATGGCTAAACCAGGCTAGAATTAAGGTTTTAGAATGGCCTTCCCAAAGTCCTGACTTAAACCCCATTGAGAACATGTGGACAGTGCTAAAGAAACAGGTTCATGCAAGAAAACCATCAAATTTAGCTGAACTGCACCAATTCTGTCAAGAAGAGTGGTCAAACATTCGACCTGAAGCTTGCCAGGACCTTGTGGATGGCTACCAAAAGCGCCTAGTTGCCGTGAAAATGGCCAAGGGACATGTAACCAAATACTAATGTTGCTGTATGTATATTTTTGACCCAGCAGATTTGGTGACATTTTCAGCAGACCCATAATAAATTTATGAAAGAACCAAACTTTATGACTGTTTTTTGTGACAAACATGTATGTGTTCCGATCACTCTATCACAGAAAAATAAGAGTTGTAGAACTTATTGAAGACTCAAGACAGCCATAACATTGTGATTTTCTACAAGTGTATGTACACTTTTGACCACAACTGTAGGTTGTCCTCCATTTTCTTCCCTCTTGCAATTGTCTTAACTGCTAACTACCGTCTGAGTCTCGTTTTCTTGCTTGACCGTCTTTGATTTAATAAAGTAAAGTGTTCTGAACCTGACAGCCGGGACGCTGCCGCTAAAACAAAGTTCACAAATTATAGCAGAGTTTGAATGAGGAACTGACGGATGAATCCTGATAATAAAAGGTTGTGAAGGTTAAAATAAAAATGAAATGAATTTCTTAGATGTAGAATTGGAAAGTCTGGAAAAGAATGACTGTGTGATTCCAAAGTGGCGTTGATAAATTGACCAAGCCTCTGGTCCCGTCTCTGGAATTGCCGTTGAAGGAAGAGATACGTAGGTTAAAATTACACGTAAAAATACTGTTGGTGGATCTCGTTATAAGTTCGATAGGGTGCTTTGTTGGTTTTAGAAATAGAGGGAATTTGGAGGGAGAAAGCAGAGAAAAAAAAAAAGGAGGAGCAGAGACAGCGTGTAGAAAAAAAGCAGAGGGGAGGGGTGAAGGAATTTTAGAGGGAGCAATCAGAGGGGTTGACTGATAACAGTAAAGTTGAATAGAGGGAGGAAGAAGTGGAAGGGAGAGACAATGGCTACATCTTATGGAGAAAAGCTGGTACAGGCCTTAGCAAAGAAAGGTAGCAAAAATGACAGGAAGAGGGGAAAGAAATTAATAACAGAATGGGAAAGGACTGGTTGGATACCTGTGGAAGGAGTGCCAACTTCACAACAGATACAACAAATAACTGACTATCAACATCAATGCTTAAACCATGCAAACCGAGCTGAAAAAGAAGAAGAAGGAGGCCGAATTCGCCTCATTAAGCCAAAACGAGCTGCCAGAAAAGAGGAAGAGGAGTGTCATGCCCTGACCCTCCGCCTAGTGGCCACCATGTCAAAGTCAGCCACACCTCTTACAGCGGCAGAAGATACCCCATCCCAGGAAAAACTCAGAAAACAGATAGACTATATCCAGAATTGCCAACTCACAGCGAGGCTTCGCCAACCGCCCCACCACCTCCATATATCTTTGGAGAAAGATATCACAAGACCAGACAAAGCACCAACCCATTCACCCACGCGACACAAGCTCCACTGAGGGAAGCTGTGGTCAAGACCATTGTGTTAGATGTAGAATCAGGACCCGAGATGCTCAACTTGGAGGACAGAGTGACCCAACTTGAGGAGCAATTCCAGTCACAACCCCGTGTTAAAGTGGATTTAGAGACAGAGACAGAAGGCGCGTGGGGCCGTCAGCAACAGAGAGAAGGGCTGCCCAAACCTGACTGGCACCACGGAAAGGCGGCCTCCACCCCCAGACCAAAAGCGGAGGAACCACCTTTCAGCGGGAGTTTCCAAGAGCTAAATCCTGGCCATTTCTACCAACCAAGCCGCTTGGACAGATCTCCTTCCCTGGACCATCTGAATCCAATTCTATTAAGTCCTCACATCCAGAAGGAAGGTTGGCACATCTAGAGGGACGCACCTGCTTGATGGAACTGAATGGTACATTTGGAGGAAAAATCAGGAACATTCAGCTTGATCACACTCCAATCAGGACTGGCCCCAGACCCTCAACACAACTAAAGGAGAAAAAGAGACAAGACAACTGGGAGGTAGTGGATGAATTACAGGAATCATTCCGAGAGTTAGGAGACCAACTAAGACAAGCAGACGGCCCCTCAACATCCAAACAAATGCCCCTAAGACCAGTACCTGGAGAAGGAGGAACCTTGATGTATACACCATATTCGTTTGGGGATCTGGATGCACTGTGCGCCAAGCTGCCCTCCCTCACTGGCGGAGCCGAACACTTTAAGGAAGCTTTTCAGTCCCATACCTCAGGAAACGACCTCTGTCTTGGGGACTACAGAGGAGTACTGGGAAAGAAGATGGGACATGATGAGGCAGTGCGCCTCCTGCTGTCCATCGGACTGAGACCCTCAGCACCAGACTCTACGCCAGCCACACAGTTTGCAACAGGATTGTGGGCGTTCCTGCATCGGCAGTATCCTACCACAGGAAATGACTTAGAACTACAGGAGCTGCGCTGCAGGACCGGAGAAGCTTTTGATGATTACCTGGCAAGAGCAAAGAAAGCATGGCAAAAGCCATGAGAGTCCCCTATGATCACTCCCCATCAGACGCCAAGATGTTCAGGCTATCCGTCACTAAGGGGCTTCCGGAGGCAGTAAGCGCACAGCTAGACAGTGTGGTGGGATTCACACAAATGGACTTTACCATGTGGGCTGAGCACATCCGTCACCACCACACAAGACATCAGAAGGCACTGGAAAGCCAGGACTCCGAGCTCAAGACCCTGAAAGCAAGGGTACTGCGCAGACAACTCGAAGAAATGTCAAAAAAGGACAAGGACAAAGCTAAGGAAAAGGACAAGCAGATGGTAGCAGTACAGCCAACCCCGGAGCCTGTTCCCCCACAAGCCCCAACGGTTCAGGTGACCCCCGAAGCCGTCTATGCAATGGCCCAGGTGATGGGGCCCCCACCACAAGTCTCCTGGCCCCCTCAACCACAACCGCCCTGGCCACCACAGATACAATCTACACAGTGGCAGACACCCTGGTCTAATAGAGGAAGAGGAGGAAGAGGCCGAGGCCCCTCTAGAGGCAGGGGACAGAGAGGTCCTGGACAAGGAGGACCCACATATTACTGTTACAACTGCGGACAACCAGGACATTATGCCAGGGATTGCCAGACACAACTGCAGCCCGAAGGGAGCCAGAATGTTGGGGCGGAGGCAGCAGCCCAGCAATCTTCTCAACAACCGCCACAGCCGTGGCCGCCCACTCCTGCTAACCAAGCCCTGGCTCAGTGGATGACCCAGCAGGGTTATCACCCACCACCACAATGACTCCTGACAACGACGACACCACCCACTTCCCTTGAGTGCAGAACCCCTCATCACTCTGACAATTAATGGATGCAGTTATATCATGTTGGCTGATACTGGCGCCACCTTTTCATGTGTAAACTCAGGGGTCTTCCCTCTCTCTGACAGGACTCAATCCATTATAGGGGTCACAGGCAAACCCCTAGTCCAGTCCTTTACGGAATCACTCACAGTTCAGTACCAACAACAGCAGGTTTTCCACTCCTTCCTGATGTCTCCTCCTGCCCAGTTAATCTGCTAGGGAGGGACTTAATGAGCAAGTTTGGCCTACAAATATGGATGAACTCCCAGGGAACACACATCTCAGTAGAAGTGCCGCCCTCCACACTCCAAGACCCTGTGAGACTCATGACGCTGGCAACCCCGCCACCAGTTCCCTGAACCAGATTGTCTATTGGCTCCGACTGATTAAAACTGGACCCAACACCCCTCCATTCAGTTTGCATTCCAGCTCCTCAAGTCACAAATCTATGCGCTCCATCCCTATATGACTCCACTAGATCATGTTCATTGCACTATGCACGTGGCAGACGATGTAGACACACCCTATGATGACGACTGGGTGGAGCATATGGCCCATCACAGCCCCACCATAATATGCCAAGGAATTTACTGTGGAAAGGAAGGAGTAGCCGCAAAAGTCCTACTCACTGAATGGGGGCAACCGTGGTATACTCTATCGGACACTGCAGCTCCACATGTCACTCTAACGGTTGGATTTGGCCAGCAGGCCCGGAGTTTGGGCCCCATGATTAAGCGCTCCTCAACTCTCACGTGGAGGCCAACAGCTACACCTGACCTACTCAAAGCAGAGGAAGAAGACATGTGGTGCTTCACAGCCCCTTATACCATGGACGCCTCCATACCAGAAAATCTGCCACTTCCCAGAGAACATGGACTCCCCTGCTCTGACCACCCAGGTGCTACAGCAATCCTCAATACAGTTCCTGACTCCCTCTGGACCACCTCACCTCATGATGTTGGTTTGATACTGAGCAACCCCATCTTAGTGGCCCTACTGGATCCCAACATCCTCCCTGTTCGCAGGAAGCAATATAAAATCTCTCTTGATCAAGAAGCAGGCATAGCCCCAACAGTCGAAGGCCTCCTGACAGCAGGTGTAATCTACCCTACTACCTCCCCCTGGAATACCCCTATCTTGCCGGTCCCCAAAGCTGGAGGAAAAGGATGGAGAATGGTGCAGGATGTTCGCCCCATCAACGATGTCACCATTCCAGCAGTGCACCGGTTCCTGATCCCCATGTCGCTCTCACCTCCCTGAATCCTTCCATGACCTACTTTTCAGTCATAGACCTCGCAAATGCCTTTTCAGTGTGCCCCTCCATCCCAACTCCCAGCCCTTTTTTGCCTTCACATTCAGGGGTCAACAGTACACCTACTCCAGGCTGCCACAAGGGTACCGCGACTCACCGGGACTCTTTAACAGGATACTCAAGACTCACCTCTTGGAACTCATCCTACCACCGGAAGTGGTCCTCATTCAGTATGTGGATGACCTCCTCCTTGCTGCTACAACGGCCCTAGCCTGCCTCACCACCACCGAGACTCTCCTCCATTTCCTCAACACCAAAGGCTACAAAATTAAGAAAGAAAAGGTGCAGATAGCACGAAGACAGGTGGTGTTTTTGGGCAGAGAAATATCAGCCGCAGGCCTGGGGGTCTCCACCAACCACAGGCACTCCATCCTCCGTCATCCAATGCCCCTCACTGTGTCAGAGATGCTGTCTTTCCTGGGTCTCACTGGTTATAGTCGTTCACACATCCCAGACTATACCAACAGGACCGCCCCCCTCCGTTCCCTACTGGCAGAAGCGGGCAACCGCAACCTCACAGCCCCTCTGCCCTGGACAGCAGAAGCTGGAACAGCCTTCACCGACCTCAAACAGGCCCTAGCTCAGGCAGCGGCCCTGATGGCACCTGACTATACCTCCCCATTCCATCTTGATGTTTCTGAACAGAACGGCTTCCTCAACGCCGTCCTGTATCAGAAAAAGGGGAGAGAGACATGTACTGATGTACCATTCCTCAAGACTTGATGTAGTGGAAAAAGGACAGACCACATGTGCCCGGTATGTAGCAGCATTGGCAAAGGCGATAGACAAAACCGCACACGTGGTTATGTGCCATCCACTTCAAATACATACAAGCCACGGAGTTTCAGCATTTTTGGCTAGCAAAGAATTTTCTTACAGTGCAACACGTAAGTCCAAGATACAACAGACCTGCACTCAATCACACATTACATACGTCACCACAGAGCGCAACATGGCAGCAAACCTGGGACAGCAAGGCCAACCACATGACTGTATTGAACTAGCTGTCCAAGAGAGCAAGGTACGTGCAGACCTCTCAAATGACCCACTACTAGACGCTGACATGTGGCTCTACACAGATGGATGCTGCTACAAACAGGAAGATGGGACTAACAGAGCCTCCTATGCAGTCGTACAGCAAACAGCAGATGGAGATCACAGAGAACTGGAATCAGGGATTCTGGAACAACCGGCATCAGCACAAGTTGCAGAAGTAAAAGCACTCACAGCAGCACTAAAAATTGGAAAAGGACAATCAGTCAACATATATACGGACTCGGCATACGCCCACGCAGCAGCTCACATCGATGCTCCGATGTGGGAAAGACGAGGATATACAACAGTGGCGGGAACGCCGATCAGGCACCAGCAGGCCATAAAAGATTTGGTGGCCGCCATCTCCCTCCCCAGACAAGTGGCCATCATGAAATGTAAAGGACACGACACAGTCAATTCAAGGGTGAGCGTTGGGAATGATGCTGCAGACCAAGCAGCAAAGAGAGCAGGAGGCTACACGCCCAAGATGATGATTGTGAGAGCAGAACCACCCACCAAACTCTGCCATATGCTCCTGCCGGAGGCACACCGACCTACACATGAAGGAAAGAGACAGACATTGATTAACATGACACAATTATGGTGGCACCCGCACATGGACAGCATGGTGACTCTGTATTGTGCAGAGTGTGAAGTGTGCGGGGCCCACAACCCAAGAAGACCATTCACCACGCCAATGGGCTCTTTTCCGGTTCCAACAGCCTGTTTCCAAGACATCAGTATAGATTATACAGATATGGGAGCAGACAATGTAGTACAAGGGAAAAGATATTTGCTGGTAATGGTAGACAGATTTTCTAGGTGGGTAGAAGCTATCCCAACTAGACATGAAGATGGGAAGACAGTAGTAAAATGGTTAAAAACTGAACTTATACCACGGTACGGCGTTCCAAGACGAATCAGATCAGATAATGGCACCCACTTTAATAACCAGATGTTGAGAGAAGTTGAGGCCACCTTGGGAATTGCACACTCATTCGGATCGGTGTACCATCCACAGTCCCAGGGACTGGTGGAAAGGGCCAACCAGACGTTGAAGGCTAAAATAGCCAAGGTCTGCCATGGGAGCAAGATGAAGTGGGTGGAGGCCCTCCCCTGGCACTCATGGCCATGAGAGCCGCAAAAGGGGGAGAGACGCACCTCTCACCCCACGAGATCTTGACTGGCAGACCAATGCCAGGTCCACCCAATGATGGAGGTCATATGCCATTTTTGGATGTAAAACAGGTAGAAATGTCTGCCTATATGAATGAACTAACCTCTTTGGTCTCAGCCCTCTCTACCCAGGTGGAGAAAGCCTACAAGAAGCCAGCACCCACCCAGAACGAGAGGCAGACCATTAAGGTAGGAGACTGGGTCAGGGTTAAGGTCCACAAGAGGAAGTGGGCCAACCCCAGGTGGACTGGTCCGTACGAAGTGAAGGAGGTTACTTCACACTCGGTCCAGGTCAAAGGTAAATCAGGCGCACCTTGGCACCACCTGACACATTGTGCCCCAGCAGATCCTCCAACCCGCACTTTAGCGGACACACAATTAGATCTAAAAAATGCAGCGGCTACTTAAGCGCTGTTTAGGAAGTCCAGACAGCCCTCAGTCTGGACAGAGAGCACCAAGCCTAAGAGAAATGGGGCTCGGGAGAAGAGTAATAGTGTTAATTTGTGTTATGCTGGGAATAGGGCGGGACTGATAATGTGGGAATAGAATCTCTAGAAAAAGCTCCTGAACTCCCTCTAACCAATGATACTGAGATAATAGTCCCTCAAATGACCCGCCGTAAAAGGAGTCCCAACGAGAGACCCCAAATTGATCTAAATTGTAGAGCCCAAATAGTCTTAAATTACACAAAGGGAGCCACTACCTCGTTCACATTCGATTTATGCTCAGTGGTTGATTGCGAGGGTTCAACTCCTCATATAGAAGCTATGACGTGTATCTGTGCTACTCGTGCAAGGCCGCACAATGTGAGAGGACAGGGTGGCGTAGGAGATGTGATTGGTGTAGGGATTGGTCAGACGTAGTGGAATATACAGGCCGTTGGCAGCCCTCCAGGCCACCACAATATAGAACTTATGATTGGGAAAAAATTAGTCTGCAGAGGGATTTTAGTCCGACACAAAACCCCCTTACTTTATCCCTAGACAAGATTTATAAAAGCCCCACCAATCAAAATAGAATTTGGATGATCCTAGGGGTGGAAGTCAGCGGGGCAGACCCACTGGGATTAATACAGATAAATATTATAAACCCACATACTGTTAAGACCACCGCAAAACCAGAAGAGCAAGACCCAGCCCCTTAACAAATAAAGACGTAATAGTACAAGACTTTTCTAAAATGAAACCCCAAGACATTTTGGAACTGACCACAGGGGCGGGTAACGATAACTTATGGGTAAAATGGTTAGTGCAAAACGCCCAAGATCAAAAAATGGAGGGCTGCGTGGCCTGTGCGGCAGCCCGACCGGCTATGTACACTGAACCGGCTCCCCTTTACCCAGAAAGTGATAAAATAGGGTATCATTGTATGCTGAATCTAACTCAAGTAAAAACCCCCCAAATTGCACCACCTTATCAGCAGTGTATCCACCAGGGATTGAGAAGCCAGGGTATTTTACGGCCATAAAAGGAGAAGGAGCACGTTATCAGTGTTTTAATTTCACAAGCTCAGGACCAGGAGTCATTAGGCTAGGATCTATCCCAACAGAATGGTGCAATAGGACAGTAGCTGGTAATAAGGGTGGAGATGATTATATAGGGAACGTCTCGAGATTAGGACTATTTTATTATTGTGGAAGGCTAAAGTTATACGCCCAGATTAATTTGCCAGATAAGACCGTGGGCCTGTGTGCCATGGTTAGACTAGCCATGCCTATCTCCATAGTTGGAAATCGTGTCAAAATAACGCCAACCATACCCCAGAGACTCACTCAAAGGCGCCGCCGTCACATTATGAAGAGGTCAACGTTTGCATTTGACCCCTTCGTAGGCACCCCCACGTACATAGATGCTATAGGTGTGCCTCGCGGCGTCCCAAACGAGTACAAACTAGTAGACCAAATATCCGCGGGCTTTGAAAACATTCCCATTATTTCAGCAATCTTCCCAATTACTCCCAACAAGAACGTGGATAGGATTAATTTTGTACATTATAATGTTTTACGCTTGTCAAATGCCACTAGGGACGCTATAGACGGGTTGGCCGAGCAGATGGCCCCCTCTTCTCTTATGACTTTGCAGAATCGGATGGCGCTGGACATGGTGCTGGCTGAAAAGGGGGGCGTCTGTGCAATGTTTGGAGAGATGTGCTGCACCGTCATACCAAATAACACCGCTCCGGACGGGAAAGTCACCAGGGCACTGAATCAACTGAAGGCTCTATCTAGGGAGATGCATGAGGCATCAGGTGTTGATAACCCCTTTTCAGATTGGATGTCTAACATGTTTGGCAAATGGAAAGATTTGATGATGTCCCTCATGGTTTCAATTGCTGTGTTTGTTGCCATTCTAGTAACCTGTGGATGTTGCTGTATCCCCTGCTTGCGTACTATGGCTGGTCGCCTGATCTCCACTGCTCTCTCTAAGGAAAAACCACCACCTTACTCACCAGAGGCCGGAACTTTTCCCCTTTTGATATTGGACGGAGTGGGGGAGGAGAACTTTGATCCGGACATAGAAATGGAGTGGTGATGGGGTGGAGGAAAGCCGAAAACCAGACAGTTATGGGAAAATTTGAAAATTCAGGGGCACAGTCTGTAGTAACCTGTATAATGTAGATTAGAAATGTCTGGGCAAAATGCAAAAGGGAGAGCAGGGGAAATCAGGTGTCCAATTAGGGCAACATTGAGAGTTAGATATCACACCTTACAGGTGTGAAAAGGGGGACATACATTTTTTACCATATTAAACTTTTGCTGCACGTTTTTATACAAAAATGAATTCTAAAAGGTTTTTTACACAATTCCTTGTTTACAGTAGGATTCACACCTAGTAGGTGTGAAAAGGGGGAATTTGTGGGAAATTATACTCAGATATTGTGGTTATTCTAAGAAATTACACTCAGGTATTGTACACATGTTTAAATGCTGTGAATGAACTTATGCATAGATAAATGAATGAGGCCTGGGTCAGTTACTGAGTGAGAGGGAGGATGGGAGAAGCTCGTCCAACTTTGAACATTCCTGTTCCGGGGGTAGAGTAATAAACCACATCTGGCAGGAAACCAAATAGGAGAACAAAAGGCCAAGAGATTACACTGATATATTAACAGTGGAAAATAGCATCCCCCCACATGAGACACACACACACACATACACACACACCCACACACATATACACACCCCCACACCCACACACACACACACATACACACACACCCACACACATATACACACCCCCACACCCACACACACACACACACACATATTCTGTGAAGCTGAGATAACATGTCGCATTCACCAGGCCAATAGAAACATTGTTGCCATGACGATATGACCAGCCCAGTGTCGCTTTTAACCAATAAGGCTCCCTTAAGGAGGACCTTAAAAGGACTCGCGCATCTCTGTTTAAGCGCCTTTTTGGGGACCTCTGAACTAGTCATGTTCCATTAGGACCGTGCACGTATAACTGCCCGGAATGCATTGCTCTGTTTTTATTAATAAATCATTTTAATACATAATCAGGGCTAGAAGTGATTTCTTAGCTGATTGAGTCCCGACGGTTGGACCCTCCGAGTGGGATTCGCAACAAATTTGGTAGCAGAGGATGGTTGTCGATTAGTAATTAAATTATAGGAATCCCACGGAATCAGGATTAATAGTTGTTGAACTACAAGTCCACATTCCACGGACTGTCCACATCTGAAGGAAACGGGACATAGAATCCATTCAGTGCAGACCTCAGGAAACCTGATCACGAGAGCTCTCATAAAAAAAAGGTAAGCAGGACCTATTTAATTAAACTCTGCATATTGTCATATAGTATTACCAAATTAAAGTGATAAATACATAATTTAGTTTACTTTCCTGGAGTATTTCCATGTTCTGCTGCTTTCTACTTGTACTTCATTCCTTCTCTGGTAATGGAGTAGTGTACTTGTGGAAAGTAACTAAGTACTTACAGTTTACTGAAGAGCACTACAGCGACTCTGACCTAAACATAGTGGAGCGTTAACGGTTTGTGTTTCTCAGAACAACAACAGGTTCTGCCCTGTTTCCTGTCTGGCAGGCTGATGATCAGCAGTGTATCTGTGACTTTAACACTTCTGTGTGTCTGTCTGTTAAGTCGGACATATAATATATATATATATATATATATATATATATATATATATATATATATATATATATATATATATATATATATATATAAAAAAAAATCCCTTCTCACCCCCTTGTGGGGTGGTATGTGTCATCCTCAAGCTCGGGTCCTCTACCAGAGGCCTGGGAGTTTGAGGTTCTGCGCAGTATCTTAGCTGTTCCTAGGACTGCACTCTTCTGGACAGAGACCTCTGATGTTTTACCTGGAATCTGCTGGAGCCACTCTCCCAGCTTGGGGTCACAGCCCCCAGTGCTCCGATTACCACCGGCACCACTGTTGCTCTTACTTTCCACATCTTTTCTAGCTCCTCTTTCAGCCCTTGGTATTTCTCAAGCTTCTCGTGTTCCTTCTTCTTGATGTTGCTGTCGCTTGTATCGCCACATCTATCACTACTGCCTTCTTCTGCTGTTTGTCGATCAACACGATGTCTGGTTGGTTAGCCATCACCAGTTTGTCAGTCTGGATCTTGAAGTCCCACAGGATCTTAGCTCGATTGTTCTCGACTACCTTAGGAGGTGTCTTCCATTTTGACCTTGGGACTTCCAGCCCATACTCGTGGCAGATGTTCCTGTACACTATGACAGCTACCTGGTTATGGCGTTCCATGTACGCTCTTCCTGCCTGCATCTTACACCCTGCTGTTATGTGCTGTACTGTCTCAGGGGCATCCTTGCACAGCCTGCACCTGGGGTCCTGCCTGGTGTGGTAGATCCCAGCCTCTATTGATCTTGTACTGAGTGCCTGTTCTTGTGCTGCCATGATTAGAGCCTCTGTGCTGTCCTTCAGTCCAGCCTTCTCCAGCCACTGGTAGGATTTCTTGATATCAGCCACTTCTTCTATTTGTCTGTGGTACACATGCAGCGGCTTGTCCCTCCATGATGGTTCTTCATCTTCCTTGTCCTCACCTTCGGGTTTCTGCTGCCTGAGGTATTCACTAAGCCCTTCATCTTTGGGGGCCATCTTTCCGATGTACTCCTGGATCTTTGTTGTTTCATCCTGGACAGTGGTCTTGACACTCACTAGCCCTCGGCCTCCCTCGCTACGCTTGGTGTACAGTCTCAGGGTGCTGGATTTGGGGTGAAACCCTCCATGCATTGTGAGGAGCTTTCTGGTTTTGATGTCAGTAGCCTCTATCTCCTCCTTTGGCCAGTTTATTATACCAGCGGGTATCTGATGACTGGCAGGGCGTATGTGTTGATGGCTCGGATCTTGTTTTCCCATTCAGCTGACTTTTCAGGACCTGCCTCACTCTTTGTAGATATTTGGCTGTGGCGGTCTTCCTTGCTGCCTCCTCATGGTTTCCGTTAGCCTGTGGCACCCCAGGTATTTGTAGCTATCCTGAACATCTGCAATGTGGCCTTCTGGTAGTTTGATCCCTCAGTTCTGATCATCTTCCCTCTTTTGATACCATGCGTCCACACTTGTCCAGTCCGAACGACATTCCAATGTCGTTGCTGTAGATCCTGGTAGTGTGGATCAGTGAGTCGATGTCTCGCTCATTCCTGGCATACAGCTTGATGTCATCCATGTAGAGGAGGTGACTGATGATTGTTCCGCCTCGGAATCGGTATCCGTAGCCAGTCTTTGTGATGATCTGGCTGAGGGGGTTCAGGCCTATGCAGAACAGCAGCGGGGATATATATATATATACATATATATATACATATAGTAGAGCTGGGCACGTTAACGCGTTATTAACGCGTTAACGTAATTACTTACTTAATTTTTTTATCGCGCATTAACGCAGTTTTTATTATTTCTTTATTATTGTAAAAGTTTGTTGCTCACAGGCTTTGTAAATACTGCAAAGTTGAATTTTCTTATCACCGGAGTACTTCCAGTACTGAGAATCGCAACAATGACGGCAGGTATGAGATTCCCTCAAGACGCACCATCACAAGAAAAATACACGAGTTGTATGAAAAGGAGAGGACTGCAAAAGCGACCACGCTACAACATGCACATGCTGTTGCTCTCACTGGGGACTACTGGACTCACTGGGGACTACTGGACTCACTGGAGACTACTGGACTCACTGGGGACTACTGGACTCACTGGGGACTACTGGACTCACTGGAGACTACTGGACTCACTGGGGACTACTGGACTCACTGGGGACTACTGGACTCACTGGGTAACCAGAATTATCTCGGAGTTACAGTGCATTATACTGATGAAAAGTGGGCGCTGCATTCACGTGCTCTGACTGGAATGAAAACAGAGGAGATTATGCTGAGACATGCGCGGGACACTTTATTGAAGTTGCACAGCAGTGGAATGTGTCAAATAAAGTCACCGCAGTTAGCACAGATAGTACGAATAGATACGAAATACGATCGCTGCTGCGAGCTTTCTGCCTTCTGATCATGTCCCCTGCTTTGCGCACGGTCTCCAGCGTTCTGTCACAGTGTCTCTGCTTTACAGCGACAACAGATGAACGTGGACATAACAAGGAGTCGCTTAACAACACGTTCCAACCAGATGGATCCAACTCTGGATGATAAATACTTGTTTAAGTTGAGATGTACACTAAATATTTTATTTAACTGCTACTTTGAAAAAAATTGCACTATATACACTACTTTTGAATTATTATTTCATTTTGCAATTAATCGCGATTAATCTGGGAAATTATGCGATTAATCGCGATTAAAAATTTTAATCGTTGCCCAGCTCTAATATATATTACACTCATATATGTACACTCACCTATAGGATTATTAGGAACACCATACTAATACTGTGTTTGACCCCCTTTCGCCTTCAGAACTGCCTTAATTCTACATGGCATTGATTCAACAAGGTGCTGAAAGCATTCTTTAGAAATGTTGGCCCATATTGATAGGATAGCATCTTGCAGTTGATGGAGATTTGTGGGATGCACATCCAGGGCACAAAGCTCCCGTTCCACCACATCCCAAATACGCTCTATTGGGTTGAGATCTGGTGACTGTGGGGGCCATTTCAGTACAGTGAACTCATTGTCATGTTCAAGAAACCAATTTGAAATTATTTGAGCTTTGTGAACTGGTGCATTATCCTGCTGAAAGTAGCCATTAGAGGATGGGTACATGGTGGCCCTAAAGGGATGGACATGCTCAGAAACAATGCTCAGGTAGGCCGTGGCATTTAAACGATGCCCAATTGGGGCCTAAAGTGTGCCAATAAAACATCCCCCACACCATTACACCACCACCACCTGCCT
This sequence comes from Percina caprodes, assembly GCA_013375575.1. Taxonomy (NCBI): domain Eukaryota; kingdom Metazoa; phylum Chordata; class Actinopteri; order Perciformes; family Percidae; genus Percina; species Percina caprodes. The sequence continues at coordinate 181,976 of JABXJD010000305.1, read as the reverse complement.
GCACAGTGGTAACAAGGCATGATGGATCCATGTTCTCATTCTGTTTACGCCAAATTCTGACTCTACCATCTGAATGTCAGAAACAGAAATCGAGACTCATCAGACCAGGCAACATTTTTCCAGTCTTCAACTGTCCAATTTTGGTGAGCTCTTGCAAATTGTAGCCTCTTTTTCCTATTTGTAGTGGAGATGAGTGGCACCAGGTGGGGTCTTCTGCTGTTGTAGCCCATCCGCCTCAAGGTTGTGCGTGTTGTGGCTTCACAAATGCTTTGCTGCATACCTCGGTTGTAATGAGTGGTTATTTCAGTCAAAGTTGCTCTTCTATTAGCTTGAATCAGTCGGCCCATTCTCCTCTGACCTCTAGCATCAACAAGGCATTTTCGCCCAGGACTGCATACTGGATGTTTTTCCCTTTTCACACCATTCTTTGTAAACCCTAGAAATGGTTGTGCGTGAAAATCCCAGTAACTGAGCAGATAGTGAAATACTCAGACCGGCCCGTCTGGCACCAACAACCATGGCACGCTCAAAATTGCTTAAATCACCTTTCTTTCCCATTCTGACATTCAGTTTGGAGTTCAGGAGATTGTCTTGAGCAGGACCACACCCCTAAATGCATTGAAGCAACTGCCATGTGATTGGTTGATTAGATAATTGCATTAATGAGAAATTGAACAGGTGTTCCTAATAATCCTTTATATATAGGATAATAATCCTTGTATATATATATATATATATATATATATATATATATATATATATATATATATATATATGCAATATATACATTACCGTTCAAAGTTTGGGGTCACCCAAACAATTTTGTGTTTTCCTGAAAAGTCACACTTATTCACCACCATACGTTGTGAAATGAATAGAAAATAGAGTCAAGACATTGACAAGGTTAGAAATAATGATTTGTATTTGAAATAAGATTTTTACATCAAACTTTGCTTTCGTCAAAGAATCCTCCATTTGCAGCAATTACAGCATTGCAGACCTTTGGCATTCTAGCTGTTAATTTGTTGAGGTAATCTGGAGAAATTGCACCTACGCTTCCAGAAGCAGCTCCCACAAGTTGGATTGGTTGGATGGGCACTTCTTGCGTACCATACGGTCAAGCTGCTCCCATAACAGCTCAATGGGGTTCAGATCTGGTGACTGCGCTGGCCACTCCATTACCGATAGAATACCAGCTGCCTGCTTCTGCTCTAAATAGTTCTTGCACAATTTGGAGGTGTGTTTAGGGTCATTGTCCTGTTGTAGGATGAAATTGGCTCCAATCAAGCGCTGTCCACTGGGTATGGCATGGCGTTGCAAATTGGAGTGATAGCCTTCCTTATTCAGAACCCAGACCCCAAACTTTTGAACGGTAGTGTATATATATATATAAGTAACTATTTATATACATGCACACACACACACATATATATATATATATATATATATATATATATATATATATATATATATATATATATATATATATTGATGTATTTTATATAGCGCTTTTCTAGTCTTAACGACTACTCAAAGCACTTTTACATCTTACAGGAACCATTCCCCATTCACACACATTCATACACTGTGGCCGAGGATGCCGTACAAGGTGCCACCTGCTCATCAGATAAACACTCACACACATTCACACTCCGCTGGCGCCTTTGTCGAGGGCCTCGGGGTCAGTGTCTTGACCAAGGACACTTCAACATGGGACTGCAGGGCCAGGGATTAAACCACCAACCTTATATATATATATATATATATATATATATAAAAATCTATGTACTGTATATATAAACTTACTTTCCTTCTTCCTGTTTCTTCCTGAGCTTTTCTTCTTCTTCCTGTTCCTTCCTGAGCTTTTCTTCTTCATCCTGTTTCTTCTTGAGGTTTTCTTCTTCTTTAAGTATCAGGAAAATGTAGTTAAAGTATTAAAGAGACACACGCACACGCACACACGCATGCACGCACACACACACACACACACACACACACACACACACACACACACACACACACACACACACACACACACACACATTATTAAGTAGTAGAGTAGATGTACTCAGTTACATTACAGCAAAGTTTGAGTAAAAGTGACTCAAGCATTTGTGAAACTGTCCAAAAAGTTGAAAGAAAGTGCTGTGTGTGTCTACCTTGTGTAGCAGTCAAACGCTCCACCAGGTCGTTCCTCGGGATCTTCCCCAGATATTCTTTGGTCCTGTTGACGGCCTCCCGCCTGTCACATGACAGCATCAGGTCCACGGTCTTAAGCCTGTCTGCAGGGTCCAGTTCACACCGTGGGATTGTCGTCATGTTTCCCAGGGACCATTTGAAACGTGTGAACTCATAATCAGTCAAATCCTGCAGGATGTTCTGCAGCATTTCAGCTGTCCTGTTCAAATCAGAGCACAGTTGGACCTGAACATGCTACACAATGGGTCACCTTTAACAAGGCTATGCTTTTACTGTAAGTTGAACCACAAGTACTGCACTCATAAATACATAATAAAGTGTACTTTCTTGGAGTATTTCCATGTTCTGCTGCTTTCTACTTGTACTTCATTCCATCTCTGGTAATGGAGTAGTGTACTTGTGGAAAGTAACTGAGTACTTACAGTTTACTAAAGAGCACTACAGCAACTCTGACCTAAACATAGTGGAGGGTTAACGGTTTGTGTTTCTCAGAACAACAACAGGTTCTTCCCTGTTTCCTGTCTGGCAGGCTGATGATCAGCAGTGTATCTGTGACTTTAACACTTCTGTGTGTCTGTCTGTTAAGTCTTTTAAGTCAGACATATATATATATATATATATATATATATATATATATATATATATATATATATATATATATATATATATATATATACATATACTCACCGGCCACTTTATTAGGTACACCTGTCCAACTGCTCGTTAACACTTAATTTCTAAGCAGCCAATCACATGGCGGCAACTCAGTGCATTTAGGCATGTAGACATGGTCAAGAGAATCTCCTGCAGTTCAAACCGAGCATCAGTATGGGGAAGAAAGGTGATTTGAGTGACTTTGAACGTGGCATGATTGTTGGTGCCAGAAGGGCTGGTCTGAATATTTCAGAAACTGCTAATCTACTGGGATTTTCACGCACAACCATCTCTAGGGTTTACAGAGAATGGTCCGAAAAGAAAAACATCCAGTGAGCGGCAGTTCTGTGGGCGGAAATGCCTTGTTGATGCCAGAGGTCAGAGGAGAATGGCCAGACTGGTTCGAGCTGATAGAAGGGCAACAGTGACTCAAATAACCACCCGTTACAACCAAGGTGGGCAGAAGAGCATCTCTGAACGCACAGTACGTCGAACTTTGAGGCAGATGGGCTACAGCAGCAGAAGACCACATCGGGTGCCACTCCTTTCAGCTAAGAACAGGAAACTGAGACTACAATTTGCACAAGCTCATCGAAATTGGACAATAGAAGATTGGAAAAACGTTGCCTGGTCTGATGAGTCTCGATTTCTGCTGACAGTCGGATGGTAGGTCAGAATTTGGCGTCTACAACATGAAAGCATGGATCCATCCTGCCTTGTATCAACGGTTCAGGCTGGTGGTGGTGGTGTCATGGTGTGGGGAATATTTTCTTGGCACTCTTTGGGCCCCTTGGTACCAATTGAGCATCGTTGCAACGCCACAGCCTACCTGAGTATTGTTGCTGACCATGTCCATCCCTTTATGACCATAATGTACCCAACTTCTGATGGCTACTTTCAGCAGGATAATGCGCCATGTCATAAAGCTGGAATCATCACAGACTGGTTTCTTGAACATGACAATGAGTTCGCTGTACTCAAATGGCCTCCACAGTCACCAGATCTCAATCCAATAGAGCATCTTTGGGATGTGGTGGAACAGGAGACGCATCATGGATGTGCAGCCGACAAATCTGCGGCAACTGTGTGATGCCATCATGTCAATATGGACCAAACTCCTGAGGAATGCTTCCAGCACCTTGTTGAATCTATGCCACGAAGAATTGAGGCAGTTCTGAAGGCAAAAGGGGGTCCAACCCGTTACTAGCATGGGGTACCTAATAAAGTGGCCGGTGAGTGTATATACACACATATATATATACACACATATATATACACATATATACATATATATATATATATATATATACATATACATATATATACACATATATATATACATATATATATACATATATATACACATATATATATACATATATATATAGTTATAATATAAGCCTGATCCGGTTGGGGCGATCTCTAGCCCGATCCGGCACCTCTTTTTACCCTGTCTCTCCTAGTTAGTTATGCTCTCCTAGTTATGCTGTAATAGTTTTAGACAGCTGGGGGACTTCCTTTGACACACTGAGCTCCTCTCTCCTTTATCTTTCTATCTTTCCATTTGTGTGCATCCTCTCCCAGAAATGCTTGTTACTAACCTAGCTCTGGGGATTCATTCCCCGGAGTCCTTATGTTCTTTTTTGCCCAGCATGTTTCCTTGGATCAGGGAGGCTCCAAAATCATGGTAGCAGCTGTCGCCATGGTCCCGCTACACGTCCTGCAATGCCAGGTTCATCCTGCTACGTCCTGCTGGGCCTTGTAATGCCACACAGTGCCCTGCTATGCCATGAACTACTACAAAGAACTACTACAAACTGTTATTTTTTTCTGTGACTGTTATTGCCACTCTTCATTCTAACCCTAACCGGCCGTCAGACACCGCCCACCAAGAGCCTGGGTCTGGGTCTGGGTCTGTCCCAGGTTTCTGCCTAAAAGGAAGTTTTTCCTCACCACTGTCGCACTGTTGCTTGCTCTGGAGGAAACTACTAGAACTGTTGGGTCCTTGTAAATTATGGAGTGTGGTCTAGACCTACTCTATCTGTAAAGTGTCTTGAGATAACTCTTGTTATGAATTGATACTATAAATAAAATTGAATTGAAATTGAATATATACATATATATATACATATATATATATAGATACATATATATACATACATATATATACATATATATACATAAATATATATACATGTACATATATATATACATATACATATATATATATATATATGTGTATATATACACATATTATATACTGTATATATAAACTTACTTTCTTTCTTCCTGTTTCTTCCTGAGCTTTTCTTCTTCTTCCTGCTTCTTCCTGAGCTTTTCTTCTTCTTCCTGTTTCTTCCTGAGCTTTTCTTTTTCTTCCTCTTTCTTCTTGAGCTTTTCTTCTTCTGTAAGTATCATCAGGAAAATGTAGTTAAAGTATTAAAGAGACACACACACACACACGCACACGCACGCACACACATTATTAAGTAGTGGAGTAGATGTACTCAGTTACATTACAGCAAAGTTTGAGTAAAAATGACTCAAGCATTTGTGAAACTGTCCAAAAAGTTGAAATAAAGTGCTGTGTGTGTCTACCTTGTGTAGCAGTCAAACTCTCCACCAGGTCGTTCCTCTGGATCTTCCCCAGAGATTCTCTGGTCCTGTTGACGGCCTCCTGCCTGTCACGTGACAGCATCAGGTCCACCGTCTTAAGCCTGACTGCAGGGTCCAGTTTATACCGTGGGGTTGTCATCATGTTCCTAAACATAGTGGAGGGTTAACGGTTTGTGTTTCTCAGAACAACAACAGGATCTGCCCTGTTTTCTGTCTGGCAGGCTGATGATCAGCAGTGTATCTGTGACTTTAACACGTCTGTGTGTCTGTCTGTTAAGTCGGACATATATATATATATACATATACATAAATATCTATATATAAATATATATCTATATACATATATATACACACATATATATATATATACACATATATATACATATATACACATATATATATATACATATATATATAGTTATAATAAAACTAGAGGGAGGCAGGGCATACAGCCCGATCCGGTTGGGGCGATCTCTAGCCCGATCCGGCACCTCTTTTTACCCTGTCTCTCCTAGTTAGTTATGCTCTCCTAGTTATGCTGTAATAGTTTTAGACAGCTGGGGGACTTCCTTTGACACACTGAGCTCCTCTCTCCTTTATCTTTCTATCTTTCCATTTGTGTGCATCCTGTCCCAGAAATGCTTGTTACTAACCTAGCTCTGGGGATTCATTCCCCGGAGTCCTTATGTTCTTCTTTCGCCCAGCATGTTCCCTTGGATCAGGGAGGCTCCAAAATCATGGTAGCAGCTGTCGCCATGGTCCCGCTACACGTCCTGCAATGCCAGGTTCATCCTGCTACGTCCTGCTGGGCCTTGTAATGCCACACAGTGCCCTGCTATGCCATGAACTACTACAAAGAACTACTACAAACTGTTATTTTTTTCTGTGACTGTTATTGCCACTCTTCATTCTAACCCCAACCGGCCGTCAGACACCGCCTACCAAGAGCCTGGGTCTGGGTCTGGGTCTGTCCCAGGTTTCTGCCTAAAAGGAAGTTTTTCCTCGCCACTGTCGCACTGTTGCTTGCTCTGGAGGAAACTACTAGAACTGTTGGGTCCTTGTAAATTATGGAGTGTGGTCTAGACCTACTCTATCTGTAAAGTGTCTTGAGATAACTCTTGTTATGAATTGATACTATAAATAAAATTGAATTGAAATTGAATATATACATATATATATACATATATATATAGATACATATATATACATACATATATATACATATATATACATAAATATATATACATATACATGTACATATATATATACATATATATATATATATATGTGTATATATACACATATTATATACTGTATATATAAACTTACTTTCTTTCTTCCAGTTTCTTCCTGAGCTTTTCTTCTTCTTGTTGTTTCTTTCTGACCTTTTCTTCTTCTTCCTGTTTCTTCCTGAGCTTCTCTTCTTCTTCCTGTTTCTTTCTGAGCTTTTCTTCTTCTTCCTGTTTCTTCCTGAGCTTTTCTTCTTCTTCCTGTTTCTTCTTGAGCTTTTCTTCTTCTGTAAGTATCATCAGGAAAATGTAGTTAAAGTATTAAAGAGACACACACACACACACGCACACGCACGCACACACATTATTAAGTAGTGGAGTAGATGTACTCAGTTACATTACAGCAAAGTTTGAGTAAAAGTGACTCAAGCATTTGTGAAACTGTCCAAAAAGTTGAAATAAAGTGCTGTGTGTGTCTACCTTGTGTAGCAGTCAAACTCTCCACCAGGTCGTTCCTCTGGATCTTCCCCAGAGAGTCTCTGGTCCTGTTGACGGCCTCCTGCCTGTCATGTGACAGCATCAGGTCCACCGTCTTAAGCCTGTATGCAGGGTCCAGTTCAGACCGTGGGTTTGTCGTCATGTTCCTAAACATAGTGGAGGGTTAACGGTTTGTGTTTCTCAGAACAACAACAGGATCTGCCCTGTTTTCTGTCTGGCAGGCTGATGATCAGCAGTGTATCTGTGACTTTAACACTTCTGTGTGTCTGTCTGTTAAGTCGGACATATATATATATATACATATACATATATATCTATATATAAATATATATCTATATACATATATATACACACATATATATATACACATATATATACATATATACACATATATATATACATATACATATATATACACATATATATATATATATACATATATATATAGTTATAATAAAACTAGAGGGAGGCAGGGCATACAGCCCGATCCGGTTGGGGCGATCTCTAGCCCGATCCGGCACCTCTTTTTACCCTGTCTCTCCTAGTTAGTTATGCTCTCCTAGTTATGCTGTAATAGTTTTAGACAGCTGGGGGACTTCCTTTGACACACTGAGCTCCTCTCTCCTTTATCTTTCTATCTTTCCATTTGTGTGCATCCTGTCCCAGAAATGCTTGTTACTAACCTAGCTCTGGGGATTCATTCCCCGGAGTCCTTATGTTCTTTTTTGCCCAGCATGTTTCCTTGGATCAGGGGGGCTCCAAAATCATGGTAGCAGCTGTCGCAATGGTCCCGCTACACGTCCTGCAATGCCAGGTTCATCCTGCTACGTCCTGCTGGGCCTTGTAATGCCACACAGTGCCCTGCTATGCCATGAACTACTACAAAGAACTACTACAAACTGTTATTTTTTTCTGTGACTGTTATTGCCACTCTTCATTCTAACCCCAACCGGCCGTCAGACACCGCCTACCAAGAGCCTGGGTCTGGGTCTGGGTCTGTCCCAGGTTTCTGCCTAAAAGGAAGTTTTTCCTCGCCACTGTCGCACTGTTGCTTGCTCTGGAGGAAACTACTAGAACTGTTGGGTCCTTGTAAATTATGGAGTGTGGTCTAGACCTACTCTATCTGTAAAGTGTCTTGAGATAACTCTTGTTATGAATTGATACTATAAATAAAATTGAATTGAAATTGAAAATATACATATATATATACATATATATATATATATATATATATATATATATATATATATATATATATATATATATATATATATATATATATATATATGTATACACAAATATATATACATGTACATATATATACATATACATATATATAGATATGTGTATATATACACATATTATATACTGTATATATGAACTTACTTTCTTTCTTCCCGTTTCTTCCTGAGCTTTTCTTCTTCTTCCTGTTCCTTCCTGAGCTTTTCTTCTTCTTCTTCCTGTTTCTTCTTGAGCTTTTCTTCTTCTTCCTGTTTCTTCCTGAGCTTTTCTTCTTCTTCTTGTTTCTTCCTGAGCTTTTCTTCTTCTACTGGTTTCTTCCTGAGCTTTTCTTCTTCTTCCTGTTTCTTCCTGAGCTTTTCATCTTCTTCTTGTTTCTTCCTGAGCTTTTCTTCTTCCTCTAATGATTTCTTCCTGAGCTTTTCTTCTTCTTCTTCTTCTTCTACTGGTTTCTTCCTGAGCTTCTCTTCTTCTTTTACTGGTTTCTTCCTGAGCTTCTCTTCTTCTTCCTGTTTCTTCCTGAGATTTTCTTCTTCTTCCTGTTTCTTCCTGAGCTTTTCTTCTTCCTCTACTGGTTTCTTCCTGAGCTTTTCTTCTTCTTCCTGTTTCTTCCTGAGCTTTTCTTCTTCCTGTTTCTTGCTGAGCTTTTCTTCTTCTTCCTTTTTCTTCCTGAGATTTTTTTCTTCTTCCTGTTTCTTGCTGAGCTTTTCTTCTTCTTCCTTTTTCTTCCTGAGCTTCTCTTCTTCTTCCTGTTTCTTCCTGAGATTTTCTTCTCCTTCCTGTTTCTTCCTGAGCTTTTCTTCTTCTTCCTTTTTCTTCCTGAGCTTTTCTTCTTCCTCTACTGGTTTCTTCCTGAACTTTTCTTCTTCCTGTTTCTTCCTGAGCTTTTCTTCTTCTACTGGTTTCTTCCTGAGCTTTTCGTCTTTTTCCTCTTTCTTCCTGAGCTTTTGTTCTTCCTCTACTGGTTTCTTCATGAGCTTTTCTTCTTCTTCCTGTGTCATCCTGTGCTTTTCTTCTTGTACTGGTTTCTTCCTGAGCTTTTCTTCTTCTGTAAGTATCATCAGGAAAATGTAGTTAAAGTATTAAAGAGACACACACAGACACACACACACACACACATTAAGTAGTGGAGTAGACGTACTCAGTTACATTACAGCAAAGTTTGAGTAAAAGTGACTCAAGCATTTGTGAAACTGTCCAAAAAGTTGAAATAAAGTGCTGTGTGTGTCTACCTTGTGTATCAGTCAAACTCTTCACCAGGTCGTTCCTCGGGATCTTCCCCAGAGATTCTCTGGTCCAGTTGACGGCCTCCTGCCTGTCACGTGACAGCATCAGGTTCACGGTCTTAAGCCTGTCTGCACGGTCCAGTTCAGACCGTGGGATTGTCGTCATGTTTCCCAGGAACCATTTGAAACTTGTGAACTCATTATCAGTCAATTCCTGCAGGATGTTCTGCAGCATTTCAGCTGTCCTGTTCAAATCAGAGCACAGTTTCAGACGGCGGCTTTGTAGTTTTTTTACATTTTAATGCTTCTTGTCACGTTTTTGATTGATTTTGTTTTGCATTTCATTGAGTTATTTGTGGCTTTTCTTCTTCTTAAAGAGACAAGCGCTCCAGCAGAGAGAATACAGGAGCTGCCGCCGGGGGCAGGAGGAGAAACATCAAGCATGTTAACATCTTCTAGTACAATCACTAAATACACATATGGACCTGAACATGCTACACAATAGGTCACCTTTAACAAGGCTATGCTTTTACTGTAAGTTGAACCACAAATACTGCACTCATAAATACATAATGAAGTGTACTTTCTTGGAGTATTTCCATGTTCTGCTGCTTTCTACTTGCACTTCATTCCATCTCTGGTAATGGAGTAGTGTACTTGTGGAAAGTAACTGAGTACTTACAGTTTACTAAAGAGCACTACAGCGACTCTGACCTATACATAGTGGAGGGTTAACGGTTTGTGTTTCTCAGAACAGCAACAGGTTCTGCCCTGTTTCCTGTCTGGCAGGCTGATGATCAGCAGTGTATCTGTGACTTTAACACTTCTGTGTGTATATATATATATATATATATATATATATATATATATATGTGCGTATATATACTATATATATATATATATATATATATATATATATATATATGTATATATGTACACTCACCTATAGGATTATTAGGAACACCATACTAATACTGTGTTTGACTCCCTTTCGCCTTCAGAACTGCCTTAATTCTACGTGGCATTGATTCAACAAGGTGCTGAAAGCATTCTTTAGAAATGTTGGCTCATATTGATAGGATAGCATCTTGCAGTTGATGGAGATTTGTGGGATGCACATCCAGGGCACGAAGCTCCCGTTCCACCACATCCCAAAGATGCTCTATTGGGTTGAGATCTGGTGACTGGGGGGGCCATTTTAGTACAGTGAACTCATCGTCATGTTCAAGAAACCAATTTGAAATGATGTGAGCTTTGTGACATGGTGCATTATCCTGCTGAAAGTAGCCATCAGAAGATGGGTACATGGTGGCCATAAAGGGATGGACATGGTCAGAAACAATGCTCAGGTAGGCCGTGGCATATAAACGATGCCCAATTGGCCTATAAACGATGCCCAATTGGCACTAAGGGGCCTAAAGTGTGCCAAGAAAACATCCCCCACACCATTACACCACCACCACCAGCCTGCACCGTGGTAACCAGGCATGATGGATCCATGTTCTCATTCTGTAGACGCCAAATTCTGACTCTACCATCTGAATGTCTCAACAGAAATCGAGACTCATCAAACCAGGCAACATTTTTCCTGTCTTCATCTGTCCAATTTTCGTGAGCTCTTGCAAATTGTAGCCTCTTTTTCCTATTTGTAGAGGAGATGAGTTGTACCCGGTGGGGTCTTCTGCTGTTGTAGCCCATCCGCCTCAAGGTTGTGCGTGTTGTGGCTTCACAAATGCTTTGCTGCTACCTCGGTTGTAACGAGTGGTTATTTCAGTCAAAGTTGCTCTTCTATCAGCTTGAATCAGTCGGCCCATTCTCCTCTGACCTCTAGCATCAACAAGGCATTTTCACCCACAGGACTGCCGCATACTGGATGTTTTTCCCTTTTCACACCATTCTTTATAAACCCTAGAAATGGTTGTGCGTGAAAATCCCAGTAACTGAGCAGATTGTGAAATACTCAGACCGGCCCGTCTGGCACCAACAACCATGGCACGCTTAAAATGGCTTAAATCACCTTTCTTTCCCATTCTGACATTCAGTTTGGAGTTCAGGAGATTGTCTTGACCAGGACCACACCCCTAAATGCATTGAAGCAACTGCCATGTGATTGGTTGATTAGATAATTGCATTAATGAAAAATTTAACAAGTGTTCCTAATAATCCTTTAGGTGAGTGTGTATATATATATATATATATATATATATATATATATATATATATATCTGTGCTGTATTTTATATAGCGCTTTTCTAGTCTTAACGACTACTCAAAGCGCTTTTACATCTTACAGGAACCATTCACCATTCACACACATTCACACACTGTGGCCGAGGCTGCCGTACAAGGTGCCACCTGCTCATCAGATACACACTCACACACATTCACACTCTGATGGCGCCGCATCGGGGGCAACTTGGGGGTCAGTGTCTTGACCAAGGACACTTCAACATGGGACTGCAGGGCCAGGGATTAAACCACCAACCTTATATATATATATATATATATATATATATAAATATATATAAACTTACTTTCCTCTTTCCTGTTTCTTCCTGAGCTTTTCTTCTTCTTCCTGTTTCTTCTTGAGGTTTTCTTCTAATGTAAGTATCATCAGGAAAATGTAGTTAAAGTATTAAAGAGACACACGCACACACACACGCATGCGCGCACACACACACACACACACACACACACATTAAGTAGTGGAGTAGACGTACTCAGTTACATTACAGCAAAGTTTGAGTAAAAGTGACTCAAGCATTTGTGAAACTGTCCAAAAGTTGAAATAAAGTGCTGTGTGTGTCTACCTTGTGTAGCAGTCAAACTCTCCACCAGGTCGTTCCTCGGGATCTTCCCCAGAGATTCTCTGGTCCAGTTGACGGCCTCCTGCCTGTCACGTGACAGCATCAGGTTCACGGTCTTAAGCCTGTCTGCAGGGTCCAGTTCACACCGTGGGATTGTCGTCATTAATTCCAGGGACCATTTGAAACTTTGAACTCATCATCAGTCAATTCCTGCAGGATGTTCTGCAGCATTTCAGCTGTCCTGTTCAAATCAGAGCACAGTTTCAGACGGCTTTGTAGCTTTTACATTTTAATGCTTCTTGTCACGTTTTGATTGATTTTGTTTTGCATTTCAGTGAGCTGAGTAACTGAGTACTTACAGTTTACTGAAGAGCACTACAGCGACTCTGACCTAAACATAGTGGAGGGTTAACGGTTTGTGTTTCTCAGAACAGCAACAGGTTCTGCCCTGTTTCCTGTCTGGCAGGCTGATGATCAGCAGTGTATCTGTGACTTTAACACTGTGTGTCTGTCTGTTATATATATATATATACACATAAATATCTATATATATATATATGTGTGTATATATATATATATATATATATGTATATATGTACACTATATATTATTAGTACTAATACTGTGTATATATATATATATATGTGTGTGTGTATATATATATATGTGTATATATGTAAATATACATATATATGTGTGTGTATATATATACACACATATTATATACTGTATATATAAACTTACTTTCTTTCTTCCTGTTTCTTCTTGAGCTTCTCTTCTTCTTCCTGTTTCTTCCTAGCTTTTCTTCTTCTTCCTGTTTCTTCCTGAGCTTCTCTTCTTCTTCCTCTTTCTTCCTGAGCTTCTCTTCTTCTTCCTCTTTCTTCCTGAGCTTCTCTTCTTCTTCATGTTTCTTCTTGAGCTTTTCTTCTTCTTCCTGTTTCTTCCTGAGCTTTTCTTCTTCTTCCTGTTTCTTCCTGAGCTTTTCTTCTTCTTCATGTTTCTTCCTGAGCTTTTCTTCTTCTTCCTGTTTCTTTCTGAGATTTTCTTCTTCTTCTTTTTCTTCTTCTTCCTGTTTCTTCCTGAGCTCTTCTTCTTCTAACAGTTTCTTTAATATCTTCCTGAGCTTTTCTTCTTCTTCTTCTTCCTGTTTCTTCCTGAGCTCTTCTTCTTCTAACAGTTTCTTTAATATCCTCCTGAGCTTTTCTTCTTCTTCTTCTTCTTCTTCCTGTTTCTTCCTGAGCTTTTCTTCTTCTAGCAGTTTCTTTAATATCCTCCTGAGCTTTTCTTCTTCTTCTTCTTCTTCTTCTTCTTCTTCTTCTTCTTCTTCTTCTTCTTCTTCTTCCTCTTTCTTCATGAGCTTTTCTTCTTCTAACAGTTTCTTTAATGTCCTCTTCAGCTTTTTTTCTTCCTGTTTCTTCTTGAGCTCTACTTCTTCCTGTCTCCTGTGAATAAAATAAGTGAATATGCTTACAATAATAAAAAAACGATGGCCAGCAAAAATGTTTACATAAAATGAGACTTCCTTAAAAAATTAAGTCATTATCAGATCTAATGTATGTTTTCTGGATAGAATGGTGATTCTGGCGGGGGATCACTTTGATACATTTAAGGAGACAGAAAGCTTCCTACTTCACGTCGTCAAACTGTCCCCTCAGTATCAGAGTCATCTTCAGAATAGCGTTGGCTGTATCTCTCAGTGATTGGCTTGTTTCAGTCACATGATTCTTCTCGATCAGTTCTTTCCAGTTGTCAATCCCCTCAGGAAGAGCAGACGACATTCCAACAGCTTCTCCACAACCTGACCATGAATACGGATCAAAATATTTTTATGTTTGATGTTATCAGAATGCCAGCTCCAAGGAAATTACGTGAACATTTATCTAAACTGTAAATACAGTAAATCTGTAAGTACGATTGTGCTATAGAAGCATACCCCAAAAATAGCATATGTGTGTGTGATTTACTGCGTAGCAATGTAACAATGCATGATGAATATTCTGGGTCTAAGATGTTATACACTTTCTTCCCCTTCTCTTTCAGTTGCTTGAACAGTTTCTGGATACTTTCTGTAATTTCGTTGCTCTTCTGTTCTATTTCCTGCGCCTTTTTCAGGGTGTGGCTGGATAAGAAGTGCTCAGTGATTTTAGTCACCACAGATGCAGCAGCTCCTAATTCTGAATACGCTGCTCCAGTTGAAAAAAGGTCACACACTGTGCAGCCGAAATATTCACTGAAGTTGCATTTCCCCCTGAGCAACTCCAGCTCCTGGGCCAGTTTCTTCAGCTGCTCTGCACAGCCCTCACTCTGCTCGATCCAGGAGAACATCAACTCCAGCAGCTGGTCGGCAGTGGCCATGATGGAGGAGTCTGTGTCTTCCTAATCCTCGCACCAGAGAGCAGAGAACTGCAGCAGAGAGATCAAGCCTGAAAAACAAAGGCAGAGGTTAAACAATACATCTCCATGAAGAAAGAACTATCAAATATTTAGTTTTCTGCGCTCAAAGTCAAACATGGTTGTTTCCATCAAACAACCGTGTTTTATTTCCGCTGTAGGTCGCACAATGCTTTCAGAGCTGTAGGTAGCGCTGCGCTCTCAGAGCTGTAGTGTTCTGGAGGTGTTTTCAGGTGCATTCTGGGAGTCCTGGTCTTACAGGGAGGTGTTCAGGTGCATTTTGGGTGTGCTGGTCTTACAGGGAGGTGTTCAGGTGCATTTTGGGTGTGCTGGTCTTACAGGGAGGTGTGTTCAGGTGCATTTGGGGCGTGCTGTTCTTGCAGGAGTTGTGTTCAGGTGCATTCTAGGAGTATTACTATCTTGAGAGCAGGAAGTGATCTCACTGTTGACCAACAAAAACCTCAAAGTCAATAGCGCGGCATTTCATTATTTTAACAGAGAATCTGAAATGCTCTAGGATGTGCACAGGGACACACACTATGCTTGTTACACACAGGGACACACACTATTCTTGTTACACACAGGGACACATATCTTGTTACACACAGGACACACACTATGCTTGTTACACACAGAGAGCGCACACTCTGCTTGTTACACACAGGGCCACACTCTGCTTGTTACAGGGCAGCACACTATGCTTGTTACACACAGGGACACACTATGCTTGTTACACACAGGGACACACACTATGCTTGTTACACAAACAGGGACACACACTATGCTTGTTACAGACACAGGGACACACACTATGCTTGTTACACACAGGGACACACGCTATGCTTCTTACACACACAGGGACACACACTATGCTTGTTACACAAACAGGGACACACACTATGCTTGTTACACACAGGGACACATACACTATGCTTGTTACAGACACAGGGACACACGCTATGCTTCTTACACACACAGGGACACACACTATGCTTGTTACACACAGGGACACACACTATGCTTGTTACACAAACAGGGACACACACTATGCTTGTTACAGACACAGGGACACACACTATGCTTGTTACACACACAGGGACACAAACTGCTTGTTACACACAGGGACACACACTATGCTCTACACACACAGGGACACACACTATGCTTCTTACACACACAGGGACACACACTATACTTATTACACACAGGGACACACACTATGCTTGTTACACACAGGGACGCACACTATGCTTGTTACACACACAGGGACACACTGCAACACACACTATCACTTATTTCACACAGGACACAGCACTATGTTTACACACACCACAGCTTGCACACACTATGCTTGTTTCACACAGGGACACACGCACTATGCTTGTTACAGACACAGGGACACACACTATGCTTGTTACACACACAGGGACACAAACTAATTGTTAAACACACAGGGACACACACTATGCTTGTGACACACAGGGACACACACTATACTTATTACACACAGGGACACACTATGCTTGTGACACACAGGGACACACACTCTGCTTGTTACACACACAGGGACACACACTATGCTTGTTACACACACAGGGACGCACACTGCTTATTACACACAGGGACACATGCTATGGTTGTTTCACACAGGGACACACACACTATGCTTGTTACAGACACAGGGACACACACTATGCTTTTTACACACACAGGGACACACACTATACTTATTACACACAGGGACACACACTATGCTTGTTACACACAGGAACGCACACTATGCTTCTCCCCCCTTCACCCTCAGTAACATAACATCCTGGACTTTGGACCCACAATGGCCACCTTGCTCTACTCCGACCCTCCACTGTACACTTGCACACTTTGACTTTTGCACTATATTGACTGTCCACTGTATGCACAATTGCACATCTTCAATTCAAATTTTGCTGCTGTTTCTTCATTGTATGTGCCTTCTTATTTTTACTTTTTGTTTACTTAAATGTTATGTTTGTCTGTGTAAAATATGTCTTGTCTCCTGTGGGATGAAGCATAATTGATTTCTTTGTGTATGTCTTGACATGTGAAGAAATTGATAATAAAGCTGACTTTGACTTTGACTTTGACTTTGACTTTGACTTTACACACATAGGGACACACACTATACTTATTACACAAGAGGACACACTCTGCTTGTTACACAAGTGAATCAAACTTTCTCTGTGGCTGTTTAAATAGACTAAAGATCTTTACAACCAAAGACCATCAACTCCTCAATAGCATTAAATATGAAGTAATTTGAATATACAGCACCTGTTTCTGAAAGTCTCCGTGGAAAACAGCTTGGACACACTTTGTGTTGTTTTCAAATAAAGTTTGAAAAGGAAGAAAGATGACCATCTCCTGTCCGTTGCTCTGTCTGACTGTAGCTGAGTTTCACTTTCACTGGGGTTTACCAGGCAGCTCAGTTTGTGTAAATCATTAGACTTCTTCATACATTTTCATTGTTATTGTTATTACTGAACTGTTATCAAGTGGCCACCTTTGGACCCAATAATTCTCTTGGAACAGGCTTCTTACTGTTTAGCTGCCATAAAATTAGTTGTTTGTCATGGTTGTTTTTCAGTTATTGACATCATTAAAGTCATATTTCTCTATGTCTCTCTCTTTCTCTTTCTACCTCTCAATTTCCAGATAGAGCAGGTCTAGACCACTCTATAATTTCCAGATAGAGCAGGTCTAGACCACTCTATAGTTCACAGATAGAGCAGGTCTAGACCACTCTATAATTTCCAGATAGAGCAGGTCTAGACCACTCTATAGTTCACAGATAGAGCAGGTCTAGACCACTCTATAATTTACAGATAGAGCAGGTCTAGACCACTCTATAATTTACAGATAGAGCAGGTCTAGTACACTCTATAATTTACAGATAGAGCAGGTCTAGACCACTCTATAATTTACAGATCGAGCAGGTCTAGTACACTCTATAATTTACAGATAAAGTAGGTCTAGACCACTCTACAAAAAGAACAAAAAGAATAGGCAACATCATGCCAGGCACACAAGTGGGGAAAACTATTTGTTGACAAGGCCAATGTTTATTCTACCTCAAGATCCAAAATATTAGCCATTTAGATTCATAACACCATTCTGTAACCAACGGTGGCGTCATTACGTCGACCAGCGTAGCGCTCAAAGAGAAGAAAAAGTCTTGTCCACCCCCAGAAATTTTTTAGCTTCATTTCCTGCATTTTGGTAGATTTTGATGCCCCTATTCCTATCTTTTTACAATCCAAATATAAAAAACGTAATGGAATACATTGCAATAAGGCTCTTAGGCATTCTGTATCGCTTTGTATTTATTCTCCTTTAGATAGACTTCATAATACTGTGAATGATGAGCTTGACATGTGCCAAGACGAATCCTCTGTTTATTAGTTCTATTTTTAAATGTCTCTTTATCAGAAACATGAAGTAAGAGATGACGTAAAGCGGTGCTCATCACTGTGTACATACAGGACACACTGATAGTTATATTAACTGTGTCTAGTAATTTATACTGTCTAATACGTTTTGTGGGCCCTATTTTAACCTATTTTAATGGGCCCATGTGTGTTCTGGGTAACAAGCAATCAACCAATCAGAGGGCCTCTCCCATTCCCTTTAACAACCAGGCGCGTTTGGAGCTCGGAGCATTGCTGTTATGATGGAGGATTTACACCCTCATATTTATATGAAATCTTCTGAATGTGTGTCCGTGTGTCTGTAAAGCGCATAGTGTGTGTCCCTGTGTGTCTAACAAGAATAGTGTGTGTCCCTGTGCACGAGCCTAGGAGCATTTTACTAATTCTCTGTTAAAAAAAACAATGAAATGCCACGTTATTGACTTTAGAGGTTTTTGATGGTCAATAGTGAGATCACTTCCTGCTGCCTCAAGATACCAATACTCCCAGAATGCACCTGAACACACCTCCCTGTAAGAACAGCACGCCCAGAATGCACCTGAACACACCTCCCGGTAAATATTGTGAGCATTAACATTAACATATCATAAACATGTATAGAGGCAACATCTAGGATATCAGGATATGTAGGATATCAGGTGTAATCAATAGATAGGCATACATACATTGTTCACACTATCTGAAGATAGATAATAGGGAGAAATATCCCGACGTCTGTGCCAATCATTAATCTATGGCGGTGGGATATTACGGATAGCATCCCACATATCCCAAAGACCAAACGGATGAGAGACACTTATACATAGTTTATGATGATATTGTGCGCTACATCGTCACTAATGAAAGAAATATTTCATTGGCCGGTACACCTCTGTGTAATTTGGCAGTGCTAACTACAAAGCTGAGAGCACCGCGCTACCTACAGCTCTGAGAGCACCGCGCTACCTACAGCTCTGAGAGCACCGCGCTACCTACAGCTCTGAGAGCACCGTGCTACCTACAGCTCTGAGAGCACGGTGCTACCTACAGCTCTGAGAGCACCGCGCTACCTACAGCTCTGAGAGCACCGCGCTACCTACAGCTCTGAGAGCACGGCGCTACCTACAGCTCTGAGAGCACCGTGCTACCTACAGCTCTGAGAGCACCGTGCTACCTACAGCTCTGAGAGCACCGTGCTACCTACAGCGGAAATAAAACACGGTTGTTTGATGGAAACAACCATGTTTGACTTTGAGAGCAGAAAACGTAATATTTGATAGTTTAAAAGATTTTTAAATAGGTGCTGTAACATGTATTTTCATGTTCTTTCTTCATGGCGATGTATTGTTGAACCTCTGCCTTTGTTTTTCAGGCTTGATCTCTCTGCTGCAGTTTTCTGCTCTCTGGTGCGAGGATTAGGAAGACACAGACTCCTCCATCATGGCCACTGCCGACCAGCTGCTGGAGTTGATGTTCTCCTGGATCGAGCAGAGGGAGCGCTGTGCAGAGCAGCTGAAGAAACTGGCCCAGGAGCTGGAGTCGCTCAGGGGGAAATGCAACCGCAGAGAATGTGTTGGCAGCGCAATGTCACTGGTGGGAGCTGCAGGTCTGATCGGGGCCGGCGTGGCCACTGTGTTGACCGCTGGAGCAGCTGCTCCACTTTTAGCTGCTGAACTTTTAGCACTTGGAGCAGCGTCTTCAGGTGTAGGTGTCGCTGTATCGGTGGTGACTAAAATCACTGAGCACTTCTTATCCAGTCACAACCTGAAAAAGGCGCAGGAAATAGAACAGAAGAGCAATGAAATTGCAGAAAGAATCCCAAAACTGTTCCAGCAACTGAAAGAGAAGGTGAAGAAAGTGTATAACATCTTAGACCCAGATGAACTTGACCGATGTGTCATAGCTAAAATCCTGGGAGCCGTGGCAGGACGGCAGATCGACATTGCAGCTGCAGGACTGGGGCTCGACCACATCTACAGGGATCCTGAAGTGATTGTTAAATTTGCTGGTATTATGGAAGTTTTCACACTTACATCTACTTTACATGGAGAAGAACTGACTCCTTTGATTGCTAAAGGAGTGGAGCAACTCATCAAAAATCTCTAAAACTGCACTTAAAGCAGCCTTTAAAGGAGGAGCCATGGTAAGAATATACATCATGCATTGTTACATTGCTACGCAGTAAATCACACAAGAATACCCACACTATTTCAATCAGGAGAGACATGTTTGCAGAAATGCTCAATAAAATGTACAAAGTCTTTGGCGATTAGACTCCATCGCTACATCTACACTATAGGATTATTAGGAACACCATACTAATACTGTGTTTGACCCCTTTTGCCTTCAGAACTGCCTTAATTCTACGTGGCATTGATTCAACAAGGTGCTGAAAGCATTCTTTAGAAATGTTGGTCCATATTGATAGGATAGCATCTTGCAGTTCAAGATCAAGATCAAGATAACTTTATTGTCCCCTGAGGGAAATTTGCCTAACACAAAGAGTTACTTCCTGTCTAAGTAAGTTCAGCATTACTCTCTCAAAACACTTCATTACCTCGCATGTAAGTGCAACAGGTCTAAAATCCTTATTAGCTTTAGGACAGGAAATTTTTGGTACAGGGATTATTATAGACTTCTTCCAGAGATCTGGAACAGTATGACTGTCAAATGACAGCTGAAAGATAGGGCACCACGCCTCAGATAGTTCTGTTGAACACTTTTTGAGCAAGAAGGCCGGCAACCCATCTGGACCTATAGATTTCTTATTACCAACTTAGCTAAAGATTAACTCTACCTGCAAAGTGTCAATCTTCCTATGACCTGAAGTGGCATTAAAGGAGTCTAAAAGCTTCACAATACCTAGAGAGCAGTCGTTCATTGCATCATATCTTAAAAAGAAGACATTTAATTCATCAGCTCTGACGCTGTCATTCAAAGTGACGATTTCAGTTTTTAAGGTTCATATTAGTTATGTGTTTCATCGAATTCCACAATTTTGTCTTGTCCAAGGAGCAAAAGTTCTGTTCAATGGCTTGACTGTAGTTTTCTCTGGCCTTCCTCAGCATCTTATTTAGATCCTTTTCTGCAGCTGCCACCCCCAGCCTGCCCTTGCTTTTGAAGGCCAGCTTTTTTATTAATACATGCTTTCACCTCCTTTGTGATGTATGGCTTATTGTTAGGAAAATGCAAAACATCCTTTTAGGGACAACATTATCAACACAGAATTTAATATAGTCAGTAACTGTTTCAGTTGCCTCATTTAACTCAAAGAGTGGAAAATGCTCCAGTCAGGACTAGAGAAACATCCTCTCAAAGTCTCGACACTGTCCTCAGTCCACTGCCACACTGTCTTATGTTGAGGCTTGCTGGATTTGAGAACAGATCTATATGTGGGTATAAGATGGACAGTCGAGTGATCAGAGTTGGAGAAAGGAGGAAGCGATTTAGCTTTATATGCACTTTTGATGTTGCCAAAACATTTATCCCAAACTTTGTTATTTCGTGTGCCACATTTGACGTATTGATGAAATCCAGGTAAAGCGGACTCTAGCCAACAGTGGTTGAAATCCCTAGTATAAAGATAGGTGCCCTGGAGTGCGCTGAAGTTGATTATGCACACATTCAGCTAGGAGATTTGCAGCTCTACCAGCGTTTCCACTGGGGGGGACATAGGCAGTGAGATATTCCCAAACTCACTTGGTAAGTAAAAGGGTCTCATAGAAAGACAGAGCAGTTCCAGATCCAAGTCACATGAAGTTTCCCTAATTGTCAGTTGTTTGCACCAGGAATCTCTCACATAAATGCAGATGCCTCCTCCTCTGGTCTTCCCTGAGGAGACATCTCTGTCCGCACGTACACAACAGAAGCCCTCTAGCTGAAGCATATTGTCCGGTATATCCTTACGAAGCCAAGACTCAGTTAAGACCATAATGCACGACTCCCTGTATTCATGGCAATTACGTGTATTGAGACGTAGCTCTTCCATTTTGCTGAACAGCGACCGTACATTGCTCAAAATAATAGAAGGAAGTGGTGGCTCCCTGCTCCCTGACCCCTCCACGCCTGCCTCTTTGCGCCGGTGGGGATTCCCTACAGCAGGATCTCTCCTGACGTCTTCCGGTAGATGAACCGGAAAAATGTCTCCTTTGTGCTGGAGGGCAAGCAGGATTTTGATGGAGATTTGTGGGATGCACATCCAGGGCACAAAGCTCTCGTTCCACCACATCATAAAATAACTTTGGAGACCTATACTCTGATAGTGTTTGGGGGAACTTTTATTTCATAATGTCACATTTATTAGCATCTCCTGCCTACTTCTGACTCTCTGGCTCTTCCAGCCGCAGACAACTTCCCCCGAAGACAATCCAACCAAAAGGGGACGTTACAGCGCCGAGGTCTGATCCCAGCCAACTTCCTGTTGCTGCCGTTTTGTTTGCTGATCTGGCAGAGAGTCACCGGCAGCTCGGGATCAGATTATGGGGATCAGACCGCCGGTGTTTAATGTTCTCATGTTAGCTGCTGCAGCTAGCAGCTAGTCAGCAGCCTGCTGTGACCATGTGGTGACCCGGGTCCTTGGTGCTGACTGACTCTGGTCCGTCTGCAGAGCTGGCGTTACCCACTCTAGCTGAGCTGGGAATCAGATGCGGTAACAAAGCTGCGTTTCACACAGCAGGGCTGTGGAACCCTATTGTTTGCGTTCACACCTTCACAAACTTGAGCTTCTAAAGTTACTGCAAGTCATTTTCAATGGAAGCTTCTCTCAGCTGCAAGGGGGCAAATCTGTCGGTGTCGCGTTTTGGACGTTTTGAGCATGTTGAGCATCAATCAGAAAGTTGAAATATTTCAATTTTATGGTAATGAGCTATGATGCCGTTGAGTGGCTAATGCCAGCAACCATTGAGAATATAGACGTCCTTTACGCTGGCTGATCCCTGAGAAACATACAATGTAAACTTTCGTTCCTACCAAAACATTAATTCTGAGGACAAGCTCATAATTGCCGTTGCTAGATTACCTATCGTTTATGATATAATGTTGTTAGGGACCGGTTAGCGTTAGCTGCCACTCACATGGTCTCTAACGGTCCCTCACAGAGAAGTCCTGCACGGATCACTATGTTAGTCTGGTGGCTGCTCGCTCTGCCTGCACGCCGCTACGGCTCAGCGGCTAACGCGAGCTAACTGCTAACAAACACCGCTGCAACCAATTGACAATAAAAATCCTGTCATTATATACGTAATTTATAAAAGGCTTCTAGTGTCAGTGTATTGGATTATATATGTAATTTATAAAGGTTTCTACTGTCAGTGTATTGGATTATATATGTAATTTATAAAGATTCTAGTGTCAGTGTATTGGATTTTATATGTAATTTAAAAAGACTTCTAGTGTCAGTGTATTGGATTATGTATGTAATCTATAAAAGGTTTCTAGTGTCAGTGTATTGGATTATATTTGTAATTTATAACGACTTCTAGTGTCAGTGTATTGCATTATATATGTAATCTATAAAAGGTTTCTAGTGGATGTGTTTTGGATTAAATATGTAATTGATTATGGTTTCTAGAATCAGTGTATTGGCCGTGCAGTGGCTGCGTGAGCTTCTGCAGGGCGGACAGCCGCCACGTCAGACTAGCCAAAGCGTCTAAAAGGTTCCCCGTAATTTTTGACCAGCGTCCTTGGCGGGGGGGCGGAGCGTTTTAGCAGCTCAAGTCGGCGGCGGTGTGAACACACGGTTAGGATTTTCTCCTCCTCCATTTTTCTTCTGCGCGTAAAACTCACGCAGCAGCCTAAACCGTACATGGTGGTGGTGTGCCATATTCAGGACTGGTCCACAACTCCACAAAGACCTCAGACGAAAAAAAATGATGTGCCTCCAAATTGCAATTTATCTAAAACCTTTTTCCAACTCCTCCTAGACCGTGCAATTGATCTGCACGAAACTTGGCAAATATTATCTCCAGAGCGACCTGACAAAAGGTGTAAAAGATTTTTATAGAATAAAAATTGCGCATATTACGCACAAACAAATTTGTGTCAATAACTATGAAAACACCAACTTTGCCATATTTCGGCCAAAATAAATGCTGTCGAAGCCAAACTTTGGATTATTCCTTAATATGAATCTTTGAGGTTCAAAAACAAATTTCACGAACATTGGCCACTAGGGGCGCTACAAATGCAAAAAGTTTATATCTCATCAATGGCTCATCCAATTTTTTTTTAATTTTTTTTTTTTGATGGGTACCATCTAGGGCCACTAATGAGGTGCCCCTTACAGTGGGGTAATGATTGGTTCAATTGGGCGTGGCCTATGGGACCAAGATTGGATTAACCACTTACACTAAAGGGAATTACCTTACATTAACAGGGTAGATGTACCATGGGTAGATGACCTGACTTACCAAATATTACATATGTTGACCACTAGGTGGCGCTACAATGACGTAAAACATGTTTTTGACTATAACTCCCACAATAGACATCACACATTAAAATCTTCTCTTCTCCTCCTCCTCTCCGTGACCTTTTTGACCGAGGCCTAACACATTCCTACTTGAAAAAAAAACTCTCACACAGAACTCACACAATACGTACTTTAACCTATTAGCCTGTATGACAGCTCCACGTAAAATACATGTCTTAAAAAATAGAAATACATTCTTCAATACATGTTCATGTATTTTCCTCAGAGCTGGCAGTGTAATAAGTATGAATTAATCATATATTAATCTGTATTCATGGTCAGGTTGTGGGAGGAGCTGTTGGAATGCCGTTGGCACTTCCTGAAGTCATTAAAAACTGGAAAGAACTGATCGAGAAGAATCATGTGACTGAAGCGAGCCAATCACTGAGAGATACAGCCAACGCTATTCTGAAGATGACTCGGATACTGAGGGGACAGTTTGACGACGTGAAGTAGGAAGCTTTCTGTCTCCTTAAATGTATTGTGGTATCTGTGGTATGTGGAATGATACTTAATGTATATTCACTTATTTCATTCACAGGAGGATATTAAAGAGACTGGAAGAAGAAGAAAAGCTCAGGAAGAAACGGGAAGAAGAAGAAAAGCTCAGGATGAAACGGGAAGAAGAAGAAAAGCTCAGGAAGAAACGGGAAGAAGAAGAAAAGCTCAGGAAGAAACAGGTAGAAGAAGAAAAGCTCAGGAAGAAACAGGTAGAAGAAGAAAAGCTCAGGAAGAAACAAATAGAAGAAGAAAAGCTCAGGAAGAAACAGGAAGAAGAAGAAAAGCTCAGGAAGAAACAGGAAGAAGAAGAAAAGCACAGGAAGAAACAGAAAGAAGAAGGAGAAGAAGAAAAGCTCAGGAGGATATTAAAGAAACTGTTTGAAGAAAAAAAGCTCAGGAAGAAACAGGAAGAAGAAGAAGAAGAAAAGCTCAGAAGGATATTAAAGAAACTGTTAGAAGGAGAAAAGCTCAGGAAGAAACAGGAAGAAGAAGAAAAGCTCAGGAAAAAACCAGTAGAAGAAGAAAAGCTAAGGATGAAACAGGTAAAAGAAGAAAAGCTTAGGAAGAAACAGGTAGAAGAAGAAAAGCTCAGGAAGAAACCAGTAGAAGAAGAAAAGCTAAGGATGAAACAGGTAAAAGAAGAAAAGCTTAGGAAGAAACGGGAAGAAGACGAAAAGCTCAGGAAGAAACAGGTAGAAGAAGAAAAGCTCAGGAAGAAACAGGAAGAAGAAGAAGAAAAGCTCAGGAAGAAACAGGAAGAAGAAGAAAAGCTCAGGAAGAAACAGAAACGGGAAAGAGAAGAAGAAAAGCTCAGGAGGATATTAAAGAAACTGGTAGAAGAAGAAAAGCTCAGGAAGAAACAGGAGGAAGAAGAAGAAGAAAAGCTCAGGAGGACATTAAAGAAACTGTTAGAAGAAGAAAAGCTCAGGAGGAAACAGGAAGAAGAAGAAGAAGAAAAGCTGAGGAAGAAACAGGAAGAAGAAGCTGTGGTCGTAGGTAACTAAGAGGCTTTTAGAGCCAAGTCCCAGGAACATGGTTAACCAAACAAGGAAAAAATACCAAGGGCGGTCATTAAATACACACATAGGGAGAGCCGGGACAGTTGAAACACTTTTTAATTAAACGTAATTTACAAAGCGGTCGTCTCACACTGAAAGCTGATATTTAGTCACTAGCAACCTACACGTGTCATCTGTCAGATACAGATGCATTTTCAGCTTTGAACAAAACCGTTCAGGAGTTATTGCGGCAAAGGTGGGACGTGCGTAATGTTTCATCTGTCCCACCTGGACGGGACGAATGAAACAGCATGCAGGGACGTATGAAACATGCAGTTTAATCCATATAAACTTCCCACAACTTTAATATTTTACTATATATCATGGATGGTACTTCCAAAAGGTGTTATTTTAGATAGATTGTTGCAGGACTATACGTCTTTGTAAATGTCTGTTAACAACTACTTGCCGTCATCATGAAGCGCGTATGACGCGGTTATTGAAATATTATGCACTGTGGATGATTCTGCCATTTTTATAGCTAGAACAGTACGTTTTTCCATTTATATCATGTTTCTATTGTGGAATATGTCATTTCACTAAGTTTTTACATGTGTTGGACCACTGGACACCAAAATAACCCCCCCCCAGCCCGTCAGTCTCCATAGGATAACATGGGAAAACTCGACCCCCCCCTACCTGGTGGGCTCAAATATATTTTCATCTCTCTAAAAGGGCTTTTCCATGTCTCACCTCCATACATAATTGTATAAACACAGATATTTGTGCATTTACTTAAAATCCATGGAGTTCCAGCGAGGTCGGGGACAGTTGAAACAGCTGTTTCATGTGTCCCGACATAGACAGATGCCGTTACAGTCTGTTTTGCTTCTCACGTAATCAAGCATGCAATATGAAAGTCTGGGATTGTGGAGAACACTAACTGGTCTACTGAATAAGCATGGAGTCAAACCTTTAAATTAAAAACACTCGTTAATAATCAAAAAAATGTAACCGCTAATGAAGTTTACTTTTGTAACTCCGTGATAAAAGGAAATAACAGGAAGATATTTGGCTGATATAAGGAGGTTAACATGCTCTATGGTCTGACCTGAGGAAGTCTGTCTATCATCATCACACTCGGAGAAAACTGGAATGTTTCATCCGTCCCGCGTTTCAATCGTCCCGGCTCTCCCCTACTGTCTATTAGGGATGAGCGAGTACAGCATTATCCGTATCTGTCTGAAACCCCACGTTACCAGAAATCTACTGGTTAAGTTAGTAGCCTACTACAAACCTCAAGCTGAAGAAACCCTAAACGTTAACGGAAAAGACGCAGACATCAGAGAGAGAGAGAGAGAGAGAGAGAGAGAGACCTGCGGACCTCAGAGAGAGAGAGAGAGAGAGACCCGCGGACCTGAGAGAGAGAGAGAGAGACCCGCGGACCTCAGAGAGAGAGAGAGAGAGACCCGCGGACCTGAGAGAGAGAGAGAGAGAGAGACCCGCGGACCTCAGAGAGAGAGAGAGAGAGAGACCCGCGGACCTGAGAGAGAGAGAGAGACCCGCGGACCTGAGAGAGAGAGAGAGAGAGACCCGCGGACCTGAGAGAGAGAAAGAGAGAGAGACCCGCGGACCTGAGAGAGAGACACAGACCTGCGGACCTGAGAGAGAGAGACAGAGACCCGCGGACCTCAGAGAGAGAGAGACCCGCGGACCTCAGAGAGAGAGAGAGAGAGAGAGAGAGAGACCCGCGGACCTCAGAGAGAGAGAGACAGAGACCCGCGGACCTCAGAGAGAGAGAGAGAGAGAGAGAGAGACCCGCGGACCTCAGAGAGAGAGAGAGACAGAGACCCGCGGACCTCAGAGAGAGAGAGACAGAGAGACAGAGACCCGCGGACCTCAGAGAGAGAGAGAGACAGAGAGACAGAGACCCGCGGACCTCAGAGAGAGAGAGAGAGAGAGACAGAGACCCGCGGACCTCAGAGAGAGAGAGAGACAGAGAGACAGAGACCCGCGGACCTCAGAAAGAGAGAGAGAGAGAGAGAGAGAGAGAGAGCGCGCTGTTCACTTCTCCGTGTTATGTGTGAGTGAGCAGAGCGTGTGTGTACGGGCGGGGCGTCCGCTACCCAATCCGAGTATACGGATAATGACTTGTATTACTCGTATAATAGCCTACTTGTATTCGGCAAAAGTGCTTTATCCGTACCAGATACTCGTTTCAGCCGAGTATCCGGCTCATCCCTAGTATTGAGTAAAAGTTGACATATTCCAGTCTGTGATTATCCATCAACATCCATTCCTTTGATTTTAGTCGAAATAATTACTAATTTCTGCTTTTCTAACTCAAACATTAGGTATAATTTCCTATAAATGAGGTTTATTGACCATAAATTCCAAAAATAACTGTAAAACTAAAGTTAATAAATGTTATGTAGTGTTGAAAACTTCAGAAAAATTGACCAACATTGAAAAAAAGCATTAAAAGTGTTAAAAAAGGGGCAAATACGTGAGAAAAAGTAAAAAAAAAAAACATTGATAAAAAGTGTCAGAAAAGTGTTAATTTTCAGACAACACAAGGGTTAAGTACACTTACTCAAGTTCTGCCCT
Source organism: Percina caprodes (assembly GCA_013375575.1). Classification (NCBI taxonomy): domain Eukaryota; kingdom Metazoa; phylum Chordata; class Actinopteri; order Perciformes; family Percidae; genus Percina; species Percina caprodes. The sequence continues at coordinate 153,099 of JABXJD010000305.1, read as the reverse complement.
TAAGTAAACCACCGAGATACATCTCCTCAGTAACATCAATAAGGTGGGACTTTTTTGTTTTACTGAGACGTTGCTGGACGACTCCGTCAAAGAAATTGAAATCGAGAACTATTTCTTAATCAGGAGAGACCGAAGCCGTACAGTTGACATTGGTTTTAATGAGAAAACGGACTTGGATAATGACCAAATTGAAGCAACCTGGTGAAACATTCTGTAGCCGAAGAGCAAGCCTATCTTAGTTGGAGCATGCTACAGGCCACCTGACCAGACAGTGTTTTACGAACAAGGCTGCTCAAAGTCTATGGACTTTGTTACATCGAAAGTTATCGTGATAGGAGATTTTAATACTGATAGTCAACAAACTGACCTTTTGTTCTATTGTTTTTGCACTTGAAAATAAAGAAAGCAGTGCTCAATTGCCATAGTGCTATAAGAATCAGTTTGCTGAAAAAGTATAGCAAAGAAGCACTTGTTGACTGCTTGAATCTGATTAACCGCTCTACCACTGAGCCACAGCCGTGTGTGTGTGTGTGTGTGTGTATAAGCAAGCGTGTTCGTTCTCTACATGTTTTGTATATATATTTTATTGAACAAAGTTGTATTTTATGTCACTTTTGTACGCAGCACATTGTGTTTCGTACATTTTGCCATAGAAATAAAGTTTGCTTCAGAGGGGGGAGCTTTTAATTGTCTCTGTGCTTTTCCTACCGATGCATCCTTCGTCATCTACAAAGGTACGGGATTTCAGGACGCGTCTCCTCTTCCTCATCTTCATCTCACAGTTTCCCTGCCGTCGAATAAAAAATACAAAAATGGGAATTAATTAGCTAATTAATGTTGAATACACACACCAAAAAAAAAATTATCAATGTACAATAATGGGATAAGTGGATTTTCTCTTTCACACACACATGAATACATGTTGCGTGTACAATGGTGTGATGACAACTACCTGCAGCTCAATGTGACGACTGAAGAACTCTTTTCTTTAGGAAGAACGGTCTTGAGCCTAATGCTAGCTGTTACCATGGTAAAAATGTTGAATATTAAAGCCCATGTTGCAAGTTAACCACCACTTTTGATTATTGGGTACAAAAAGCACTCAAGATATGTATATCATTTATAAAAATTTCTCCAAATAGTGTTAAATTACAGTTTTTGGTCATTTTTGGTATTCGCGGGTTTATTAAGTCAATTCGGCGATGACGTCACAATGGGGAGCAAAGTCTCAGCCGAGCACTAGAACTACGGCGACTGACTGGGATGTGGAAGAGGTGGAAAGGCCAGCAGCTGTATAATTACCAACCTGCCAGATGTGAGAGGGCAAATGAGGAATTGTCAAGATTTTGGGAAGTCTCCTTCATCTATCTCCTTCATTTAGCAACGCAGCAGTGCATACAATGACGTTACTTTTTACTATCAGTGAATAGCACCGAGTGAACGTCAACGTTTTCTACTGACAGTGATCATGTCGTTAGTTCAGATAAGTACTGGTACACTTTTCTAGATGTAAGATTAGAGGACCCCCCCCCCCAGTGTTATTTCTAAGCGTTTACCTCTTCCTCCGGTGAAAACGTGTCGCTGTTTGGCAGGTGCTTGTGCGCGTGGTGGCGAAGCTGCGGTGGAGAGCGGGTGGTGTAGGGGAGCGAGTGCGTTAGAGCCGCCGGTCGAGCAGCTCCCCCCGCGATCAGCTGATCTGACGATAACTAAATCCGTTTTTGACATTTCAGACAGGATCATGGTCCTCTCCAACCAGCACGCACCATATTTAAATTGTTTATATTAACTTTACCATTCCTTTTAGACTGAGTCATCTGAAAGGCTCCTTATCCCTAGACAACACCAGTTCACTGCATACAGACAGGCTATACAAAATAAACGTCTTATGACAGTATCAAGACAGTCATTATGGGCCATTATAGCCATTCCCCTTGATATCATATAATATAAAGAAAACAGAATAAGATATGGCGATACCTCATAATAGCAGTGTTAGAAATGATACAAACACCAATCCACTATTACCACTGCTACAGTAGTACTAGTACTGCGCATTATAACTGATACCACTACAGTAGTACTAGTACTGAGCCTCTCAATGACAATATAGCTTTACTCCAAATGTGGTGTAGGAAAGAGGTTACCAGTATTACTGTGCGGGGTACACAGTTATAAATATTGAATTATATTGTTATTAGAACGTGAGTTAATAGGAAAGACATGTATTTTCAGAAAACAAAGTTTGGCTAAACAACAATGAACAGAGGGTAATTTAACATATGTTCTATTTATTTGGGCTCAAAGCGCATCATTTTAAAATAAATCCATATGGAAGTTTTTAAGGAAAGAGCAGTTTGGAGCAAAATCAATATTTTACAGATTACGATTAGCTGAGAGCTCCATAAAACATTTTCACAGTATACTCAACAGTACACGTATTTGTACACCGTTGTATCCTTCAAAAGTTTTTTTTAAAAGCTTGTCCGAGTCCGTTGTCTGTGAGGTTGAAACATCCACACCAGTCCAGGCTTTTGATGAATCATGGAGCTCAGACCTGGTCCCTGAGAATCTGAACTTTATTCCCCCGGTCTGCAGACTGTTCGCCGCAGATGTAGCTCGGCTTCCACACCGCCGTGTGGTCGGACGCGTTTCTCCAGTTGGGCTGCGTTTCCTTTGCCTTTAACGTCATAAATGAAAATAATGTCCAGGATCTCCGGGAAAATAACCGATATGCGTGTCTCCATTTAAAACATCACTGCAGGCTGATTGTGGGCGACAACGCTGTCGTGGTTAGCTTACCGTAACTCTACTGCCGAAGTTGCTGGCTGGCTACGCAGCGTTAGCTATATCCGCTAGCATACGTACAGGCTATCGATAGCCAGTTAGCTTTGTGTGTAACGTAACAAAAACCCACCCATCTCATAGGAGCAAAGCTTACTATTTCATTCAATACAAATATGGACAACATAGAGGCATATATAAACAACACCAAAGGCAGTTGTAATATTTACCTAGCAGGCTAGGCTAACGCTCTTGCGCTAACGTCCGGCGGCGTAGCGTTAGCTAGCTGTCTAAACTTGTGAAAAGCCGAACAACATCCCCGTCTAAGCTGTGCTTCACTTTCCCTCCAATATTATAATAAACATAATGAAGTCACCTGGACTCAGTCGAGACCATAGACTGTTAATATTAAAAGACCAAAAGCCATATTAGGCCAGACCAGCGGTAAATACAATGTACATTTCTCTGTTATCTCCCTAATGTGACGTCATGCAATGCATTGTGGGAGAAAAAATAAAACACTGTAAATAGTGCCAACTTTTCGTATTATTTTCAGTTTTGCGATATCCAACACCCTCAAATGCAATGGATAACAGTTAAAAAATTAATTTCCCACAAGAAAATTGCACAAATTCGTTGCAAAATTAAACCTGCAACATAGGCTTTAAGTCGTATATAAATTATACCATATTCCAGACAATACAGAGCCCTTTGTCTAACGAGGACAACAAACAATCCACTTGACGCAGAAGCTGAACTCTTTTAATGGAGCGCTTATCAATCCTTTTTATTTTGGAAGTCTCTTGACTTTTTCATTCAAATGGTTGTTTTTTGGGTTGCCGGTTAAAAGCAAGAACAGTCACAACGCTGTAAAGATCTGTTCTAAAGACACTTTCACACCTGCCTCGTTTAGTTTGGTTGAATCGCCAGATTTGGTTCGCCCCTTGGTGCGGTTGGTTTGGGCAGGTGAGAACAGAAAATGAAAATCTATTGGCCAGACAAGATCTCAAATGAAGACCTGTAGAAGAGGACAAAGCAAACACCACTTAGAGAAGAAATTGGACAAAGAAGATGGAGCTGGATTGTAAACCAAAAACATGATTTAAAATGAACAAGGAACCATTTTTGGTTCCATTAGATTTTAAAACAAGTACAGTACATGTGTATTTTTGACCATTTGACAATTCTATTATTGACCATATTTCATTTATTTCAATTACATTCCAAAAAAGGAGAAAAATGTAACAAATGTTACACAATGACAATAAAAGTTGATCCAACCAGGCAATCTGATTGGCCAAACATTCAGAACATGCTCAAATCAGCAACATTACAGAGTTGAAACAATTTGTATTAATGAAATGAATCAGGATCCAGAGTGAAAATAACATTCATATAGTGATTCACAAGGCTCTGTTAACTTTATTGGAAATGTTTCCTTTAAAACTGTGACTCTGTGCTACTTTAAAAAACAGTTTTTACATGAACAACATTGCTTCATTAGTCACAAAGCCCCGTCTGCACACACTGCCAGCAGAGTACCATTTCAGTGTTTGCTACATTTTTTATATTTTCAGCGCTTTACCATCCGGCAGAAGTGGACAGTTGGTGAAGCAGACAAAGGTGTTCATAAAAAAAGTTTCACTGAATCAGGAACAGACCTGAAAACTTGCAAAATAGAAAAGTAAGACGGGAGAAAAGCAGCAGGGAGCGTCCTCTGGGCCACTGACATTTGCTAATCCATATTTAACAATCATACCGCAAACAAAAGCAAAATTGCACAAGCACTTCACATTCCCTTTGCATTTGCTACCCTCTGCACAGCTATTGGGACTCTTAAAGTTGGATTCTCAAGCTTCAAAATAAAAGCTTCCAAAAATGAAAAAGTTCTCTTTAGCTGACTTGGGTAGGCAACATTGTATATATGGCAGATTGCCAACATCACACTGACAGCAGCTGAAATGTCCACCTCTCCATTTTCCACTATCATTTTGTGTCCGTCCATCTGAACATTTACTGATGTCCTGTCCCTCAGTGGCTTCCTGTCATGCTGCTCAGGGTGATTGTGGATGTTGGCCTCACTGGATCCTGAAACAACAAGGCATCAAGGCTTACAGGTGTACACTAATTCAATGGTTTTACAGTTGTATATAACTTTTTAAGAATTATTCATTTATCCTTATCTAGACTATTGCTACAATTTATTTAACATGCCAATTGTTTTCCAGATTAATTGATTCATTATTTTAGTTCCAGCTCAACAATAAAAAAAAACAAGCCAATCACACCATTAGATAAACGGGCATTTTAAGTTAAATTTAAGCTCGTTCTTTTTTTGGTACATAAACTCAAACTTTTCCAGATTCTTCGTCACCACATCCCAAAAATATAATGATGAAAATACAGTTTACATAATTAATTTGAACACAGTTTATTTAACTTTTGATCATTTTAAAATATTTAATGATTTTTGGTTTACATGAGAAATCAAACATCTTATCATTGATCATTATCGGCCGATATTTACTAAAACTGCATGACCGGGTTCTCATCTTGCTGCCGATAAACTACTACACCACAGATCAACAACTGCGTCCAGCTGTGCGCCTGTGACTGTCTGTCCATGTGAAGTCCCGCCTCCCACCCAACTTATTGGTTGTAGGTGCTCGGGCACGCGCACGCAGAATTTAGAATTGTAACTGCAGATTCAAGGAGTATAGGCATAACGTTAGAAAAGCTGTGAACTGTGTGCAACTTCTACAAAGTGTTACTGATAGATAGAAGTCGGCTATCATCATCCATACCATCAGGTAGAAAAATCATATGAACATTTTTGGATTAAGAAACCAAATCAAACATATATCTCTATGCTTAAACAAAGCCATCAAGAACTGAAAATAGCACTTTGAAACATACCATATCTTTTTTAAGAAGGACAGTAGGTTGAAGATCGGATGATCTTTATCTGCCAGTGTTTGGTGCTGAGTAGTTCGGTCTCATTTTTTTCAATCTCACTGTCATTCACAAAAGGCCTTTTTTCCTTTTTAAATTCCTTTTAAAAAGTATCCTGAAAAGAAAGGAAAGTTTAGTTGAAGAAAATGTAAAGTTCTAAATCTGATTAACTGTCTAAGTTAACAGATGTTTTGGACAATTCCACTTACATATCCAGATCCATAACTTTCCTTTAAGAAAGGGAAGCTGATAAGGACAGACCTTAGTGTGTGTGAGTTCCACATACTGCATGTGAGATGGATACCTCCAAGTTTTAAGTGAGAAACTTACATTCTGATACACATTTTTTATTGAACTTCTGCATTTTCCTATCTAAGACTTACATTTTCTCCTGGCTTAAGTGGTCGAACAGGGCTTGAATCAACATGGTTTTAAGTCTATTCATAGCATAACCATCAGCAAACCACAAACATCAAATGTCTTGTTTAATATCTCCAGATCAATACGGTCCAGAGAAGTAATTCCTCAACAATTGTAGCCCATCCAGAAGCTTTTTTAAATCATCGTGGAATTCTTTGTACAACATAAATAAATAATTCTGAATCCAAAAATCAACGTTACAACAAACACGTCCCTCTCGTTTCTATCCTCTCTTTCTTTACACCTCGCACTCGTAAACGAGACGGCTGCACGAGCCATGCATAGTGTGTGTGTGTGTGTGTGGCTGTGACACTGTTTCTGCCGCTATGTACATGAACTATCATGCGGCATGTGTGAACCGGAGGCGTGCATCGGCTCCATGGATGTATAATAATAACTAATGTCAGCTTGTTGTCCAGTTGCTCTCCACATTGTTTTTACGTTTATATGTTTAGGCACAAAAACACTTGGCAGGGAAAACCATGACATACAAGAAATGACTCACCCTATCAGCTGCTGTAAACCGCCCAGGAATGTCACCTGGTCTTCCCTTCTTGGAAACAGCCGCTCACTCATGTGTTCGGTCATCTGCATTAGTGTACATCCATCTACTTCATTGTCTGAGACACAGACAAAACATTATAACTGAACCCAGCACAATTATGAGCAAAAGACAATACATTGCTAAAAACAGTTGGCTGCATATCAACTACTCATGTTAATCAGGACCATATCATGTTAATGTTTCAAATTTGATGCATCTTTCCACCCCAAATATAATGCACACCTTATTCTTACCTTACTTTGGGAAGTTCTTTCAAAGGCCAATGGATGAGTGTTATGATTTCTTTAGCATCACATCTGTATGAGCATGAAAGTCCACCTCCTCCCCGGCCTTGAACAACAGCTCATCAGTTTCTCTGATACGGTATGAATGAAGGGTGTCTTGAAAACGCTGTTGTTGTGAAAGGTTTTCCAACTAGAATCCAGTTTGACCAAATATGCCAAATATCATTTTCACAAACAGTGGTATCTGCTCTGCATGTACAAGATCCAGAATGAAGATATTTCAGATTGTATACTTAGTAGAGTTCAAGACGCTGCATTTACTCTTCCAGAGTTTCTTGTCCACAGCAATAACTGTCTCCAAGTTCAGCAAACAAGCCCGTAAGTTCTTCAGGGGCCAACTCGCTGACGCTGGCTCGTGAGTGTTAGTCTTTGATGGGACTTTCAGGCTGCCATTCCCAGCACTGACAGAGCTGATGTCTCTTTGCAAGAGTCCGACATATATTTACATAGTTATTGGTGATTCTTGCAACTTTCTTGAAATACTGATGTTTAGCTTCATTTCATATCTGATGTGCTCCATCCTCAAGAATGAGCCGAGGATAATGCACAAGGAAATGCAATTTAGGCGAGAAGCAAGCAGGAAACAGATACAACCTTAATCTTGTTAAAATCTGTCAAAAAAAGAGTAATCAGTCCATGTAGATGACTTATCCAATGAGTGCTGATGATTGGGGCAAGAATGATCTGCCAAAACGTATTGTCCTTTTCAACCTTAGGTGCAATGAGGAAACTGAGGGTCCTGACTAATGTCCATTTTTCAACAGCAGTCCCAGAGATATTTCCATTCAGTGCAACCTTTTCAGGTATCAGAACAGGTTTGAAAGGGCAATCATTCTGTCCATAGCAAAACTTCCTTAAACTGTCATTAACTACCAGGATGCTTAGAGTTTTATTCCTGTGCAAGGCCATTAGAACAGACTTTAGAAGAAGAGGAGCGATGCCCTCTAGAAAGTCATGCATAACATCTGGCGGGAATGCCTTGGTAGTTTCAGCTTGTTAAATATACACGGGCTATTTACATCATATATTGACTTACAACTTGGATCATCCTCAACACATTTTAAATGGTATGCGTGAGTCGTGTCTGTCCTTAGGACACAATGTTCCTTACTAATTGTCATAAACAGGTCTTTGTAATGACACATACAGAATCTACATATTCAACCATTACTGAATGAACCACTGAAACCTCCAAGTGTGTGAGCAGTGAGAGTGTCTGCAGATAGTTAACCCTTTACTTTAGATACAGACCTCTTTTGATGCAATAGTTCCTACCCTCAAAATCCAGTTGTGATCCACCCTCTTGCAATCTTTGAAGGCCACAAATAAGTGGTTCTACATTTTTTTTCAAATCCATATGATTGTGTTTAACAAGTATCAACAGATGAATATGCCTCAAAGCAGATCTGTGTTTTGGTGGAATATTCCTTACAGTAAAATAAAAAGCAGATACTTTATGTAGAAGTCTCTTTGATCCTAAAGGATTAGCAACTTCCAATTCATCACTATACAGCTGAATTCTCAAACATGGTTCATTAGTGTTGAAAAAAGGATTTTCTTGGTATATTTTGCCATTGTTGAAATCAGTAAAGGTGTCAGAAACAGGGGGGTCTGGTCTGAAATTCTGCCTGACAACATTATAAGCTTTAAAAATTGAAGTCAAAACTTTTCTGAATGGGATGTACTAAAAAGTGTCCTGTTTACCAGTAGAAGGATCTACACCCAAGACATATTCAACAGGTTCAATTAAGTTCAATTTCTCAACAAAATATTTATCTAGTTGGTATGTGCTACTATGTTTTTTAATAGTCTGTAAAATTCTCAATATAATCAAGTTCTGAAGATAAACTTGTCTCATCACAACTTAGACACAACACTTTCTTGAGTCAGTGTTGAACTCCAATTCCGGTGCTTGGTGCCTATGTTTCTTCCTGATGTGATTTTGTAAAGATTTTACTGAAAAAATATTCTTTAGGACAGTTTTCTAGTCCGCACACAATAGATAATCCACTTTCATTTGGATGATAGATTTGTTGATGTTTTAGTAGCTCCTCATTAGTTGGTTTTCTGGTGGAGCACCGTGGACACGGATAGGATGCCTCCCTCTAAAGCCTCACCCATGAAGGCTTGTAGGTACTCCTGGAGATCATTATCTGGGGCACTTATCTGAACATACCCTGTGAGTTTGGTGGGTTAGGGTACTAGTGGGGTATGTATATAAAACTGTCTGGGTATATCTGGGGCACTTACCTGAACATACCCTGTGAGTTTTGTGGGTTAGGGTACTAGTGGGGTATGTATATAAAACTGTCTGGGTATATGTGGGGCACTTATCTGAACATACCCTGTGAGTTTTGTGATGATTGGCCTTATTTATGTCCAGAGCTTCACCCCTTTTGAAGTTCATTGGTCAATAACTTGAAAAGTAATTGAGATATGGACATGCTTAATACAACTTGTAATAAGCTCTATACATTGATGATTCACTGAAAAGTTGGTGGCAATTGAGCTACGTTGTAGGACGAGATCTCAAAAATGGGATTTTTAATTTTTTTAAATGGCCTAGAAATATTTCTAGGCGGACCTTAATGGTCCTTGAGGCTGTCTGTCTGTGTCTAACCTGTCTGTCTGTCTCTAACCTGTCTGTCTGTGTCTAACCTGTCTGTCTGTCTCTAACCTGTCTAACCTGTCTGTCTCTCTCACCTACATTAAGTCAATCGGACCTACAGTGTGGGGGGCGTGGCCTTTCAAAGTTTGCATTTTGAAGCCATAATTACAGCACCACCATGTGGCCGATTGGCTTCATATTTCTATAGAAGCACATGCACACCATTTCCAGTTATTCCCCAAGTTTCATGTTTCTAGCTCATTCCAGCTCACGGAATTTCAGCGCCGCGGCAGACAAATAATAATAATAACTAAGACAGACAAACATAGAAGGGTTCTACCGCGGTTTGAACCCTAAATATATTACAGTAATCTCTCAGGTACTCTGTATTGCTGAAGCTGCACAGCTGTTTACAGCAGTAGACACCCACAGGTCTGCTTCAGAGCTCCGTGTGTGTGAGTCTGACCCATAGACTGTAAACATCACGTCACACAACTTCAAACTAAATCATTATATTGCGCTTCTAAACTTTATGTTAATCAATGCATCAATGGATGTGCGCGAGTATGCACGTGTGTGTTTGCGCGCGAGAGTGCTGTCACTGACTGGATCAGGTCTAGGTCCCATAGTAGCCTATATTTGAATTTAACGTCTTTCATGGAGACCCCACATAGGTGGCTAGTCAGAATCAGCTTTATTTGCCAGGTATGAGGACACATACAGTGAGGAAAATAAGTATTTGAACACCCTGCTATTTTGCAAGTTCTCCCACTTAGAAATCATGGAGGGTCTGAAATTGTCATCGTAGGTGCATGTCCACTGTGAGAGACATAATAAAAATTTTAAAAAAAATCCAGAAATCACAATGTATGATTTTTTAACTATTTATTTGTATGATACAGCTGCAAATAAGTATTTTAACATCTTAGAAAATCAATGTTAATATTTGGTACAGTAGCCTTTGCTTGCAATGACAGAAGTCAAACGTATCCTCCAGGTTTGCACACACTGCAGAAGGGATTCTGGCCCACTCCTCCACACAGATCTTCTCTAGACCAGTCAGGTTTCTGGGCTGTCGCTGAGAAACACGGTGTTTGAGCTCCCTCCAAAGATTCTCTATTGGGTTTAGGTCTGGAGACTGGCTAGGCCACGCCAGAACCTTGATATGCTTCTTACAGAGCCACTCCTTGGTTATCCTGGCTGTGTGCTTCGGGTCATTGTTTTGTTTTGATTTCTCACCTTTCTTAGGATCATTGAGACCCCACGAGGTGAGATCTTGCATGGAGCCCCAGTCCGAAGGAGATTGACAGTCATGTTTAGCTTCTTCCATTTTCTAATGATTGCTCCAACAGTGGACCTTTTTTCACCAAGCTGCTTGGCCATTTCCCCCGTAGCCCTTTCCAGCCTTGTGGAGGTGGACAATTTAGTCTCTAGTGTCTTTGGACAGCTCTTTGGTCTTGGCCATGTTAGTAGTTGGATTCTTACTGATTGTATGGGGTGGACAGGTGTCTTTATGCAGCTAACGACCTCAAACAGCTTGTCCATATACAAAGTAGACTGAAGTGAATTCTATACAGCTAAAAATGAGGAACCTACAGCAGACTTTAAATGTGCAACAGTGCTCTCCATCATCATCAGTTCTTACATAGATTGGAGCTGTTCTGGTGGCCCATTGTGGCCTATATCACCTCAGTAATTCACTTGCCAAAAGTTTGTTTTTGCTTCAGCATCAGTCAATCATCCTGTCAGAATTTATATAGAATTTATAGAATTATATTTCCCTTTAGTAAAAGTTATTCAGACCTACATATTACAGTAGTTACTGGTTTATCACCTCAGAAGTCACCCCACACTAATCAGTCACTTGCATTTTTTCACTTTGTATTTTGTATTGCTTCATTTAGAGTATTATTTCAGTTTAAGGAGAGACAGGTTACATGTTTAACAAGGTTATCATGTATACCCTGATTAAACAACATGAAAAAGAAACATGACTACCAATTTTGATTGATGATTTATATTCTATTTGAAAATATCAGCAGAACTTTCCGCGTTACTGCTGAGTTGGTTCTGTGATGGGTAGGATGGGAGGACTGGTGGTGAGCTGGAGGGGAGGACTGGTGGTGGGCAGGATGGGAGGAGGACTGGTGCTGTGCTGGAGGGGAGGACTGGTGGTGGGCTGGAGGGGAGGACTGGTGGTGAGCTAGATGGGAGGAGGACTGGTGGTGGGCTGGAGGGGACGACTGGTGGTGAGATGGAGGGGAGGACTGGTGGTGGAGACTTGCTCCAACCTAAGTCAAATTCCTTGTATGTGTCCTCATACCTGGCGAATAAAGCTGATTCTGATTCTTCCTGTTTCTTCCTGAACTTTTCTTCTTCTACTGGTTTCTTCCTGAGCTTTTCTTCTTCTTCCTGTTTCTTCCTGAGCTTTTCTTCTTCTTCCTGTTTCTTCCTGAGCTTTTCATCTTCTTCTTGTTTCTTCCTGAGCTTTTCTTCTTCCTCTAATGATTTCTTCCTGAGCTTTTCTTCTTCTTCTTCTTCTACTGGTTTCTTCCTGAGCTTCTCTTCTTCTTTTACTGGTTTCTTCCTGAGCTTCTCTTCTTCTTCCTGTTTCTTCCTGAGATTTTCTTCTTCTTCCTGTTTCTTCCTGAGCTTTTCTTCTTCCTCTACTGGTTTCTTCCTGAGCTTTTCTTCTTCTTCCTGTTTCTTCCTGAGCTTTTCTTCTTCCTGTTTCTTGCTGAGCTTTTCTTCTTCTTCCTTTTTCTTCCTGAGATTTTCTTCTTCTTCCTGTTTCTTGCTGAGCTTTTCTTCTTCTTCCTTTTTCTTCCTGAGCTTCTCTTCTTCTTCCTGTTTCTTCCTGAGATTTTCTTCTTCTTCCTGTTTCTTCCTGAGCTTTTCTTCTTCTTCCTTTTTCTTCCTGAGCTTTTCTTCTTCCTCTACTGGTTTCTTCCTGAACTTTTCTTCTTCCTGTTTCTTCCTGAGCTTTTCTTCTTCTACTGGTTTCTTCCTGAGCTTTTCGTCTTTTCCTCTTTCTTCCTGAGCTTTTGTTCTTCCTCTACTGGTTTCTTCATGAGCTTTTCTTCTTCTGTAAGTATCATCAGGAAAATGTAGTTAAAGTATTAAAGAGACACACACACACACACACACACACACACACACACACACACACACACATTAAGTAGTGGAGTAGACGTACTCAGTTACATTACAGCAAAGTTTGAGTAAAAGTGACTCAAGCATTTGTGAAACTGTCCAAAAAGTTGAAATAAAGTGCTGTGTGTGTCTACCTTGTGTATCAGTCAAACTCTTCACCAGGTCGTTCCTCGGGATCTTCCCCAGAGATTCTCTGGTCCAGTTGACGGCCTCCTGCCTGTCACGTGACAGCATCAGGTTCACGGTCTTAAGCCTGTCTGCACGGTCCAGTTCACACCGTGGGATTGTCGTCATGTTTTCCAGGGACCATTTGAAACGTTTGAACTCATCATCAGT
>JABXJD010000305.1:107500-135000 GCA_013375575.1 Percina caprodes | reverse complement strand
GTAGGTAGCACGGTGCTCTCAGAGCTGTAGGTAGCACGGTGCTCTCAGAGCTGTAGGTAGCACGGTGCTCTCAGAGCTGTAGGTAGCGCGGTGCTCTCAGAGCTGTAGGTAGCACCGTGCTCTCAGAGCTGTAGGTGCTCTCAGAGCTGTAGGTAGCACCGTGCTCTCAGAGCTGTAGGTAGCGCCGTGCTCTCAGAGCTGTAGGTAGCACCGTGCTCTCAGAGCTGTAGGTAGCACGGCGCTCTCAGAGCTGTAGGTAGCACGGCGCTCTCAGAGCTGTAGGTAGCGCTGCGCTCTCTGAGCTGTAGGTAGCACGGCGCTCTCAGTACTGTAGGTAGCACGGTGTTTTCAGAGCTGTAGGTAGCGCGGTGCTCTCAGAGATAGAATGGTGCTCTCTTCCCCAGAACCTGCCTAACCAATACTAAACCCTGAATATCTTCTGAAGCTGTGCTAGGCTCGAGGCAACTTACAGGCAACACATCAGCGGCCGAAACCCCGAAACGCCAGCCCCCTTTGGAGAACGCAGCCTCCGCCTAGGATTGACTCCAAAACAAAAAGGCAAAACAATGAAGTAGCATCCGAAGGAAAGGCTGATTAGGCCCAGCTGGACACTACCCTACCTAGACTGAGAAAGCAGTTTCACAATCACACACCAGCAAAGCCACAGAGACAGCACACAGGGCTATATACAAATATGAAACAGAAAAACCTACCGCAACAGACAATGAAAACCGTACAAACAAAAGCTCCCAGACGAGCCCCCAAAATTGGTACGACCCAAAGTAGTCTAGGGGTGGAGGAGGCAAACAGCTTAAAATAATACACTTGGGACAGAGAGCAAATGTTTAAATAAGGCAAATTTATTGTGCCCGCACAACAAGAGGCAACTAGAAACAATCTTCAAACGACGACAACAGGCACAGGTATCGTAAGGTTTGGTTCAGAGCAGGTCACACAGCAGCCAGCAGCTCCTAGCAGCTTTCTCTATGTTGGCTTCCACAGAAGCCTCTCTCTTCTGCACACAGCCATGCTGCCCTCTCTTAAGCTGTGGGGCACTGATCAGCTGATCAAAAATGCTGGTGAAATGCTCCTAGGATCGTGCACAGGGACACACACTTTTCTTGTTACACAAACAGGGACACACACTATGCTTGTTACACACAGGGACGCACACTATGCTTGTTACAGACACAGGGACACACACTATGCTTGTTACACAAACAGGGACACACACTATGCTTGTTACACACACAGGAAACACTGGTTACACACACACACACTGCTTGTTACACACAGGGACACACACTATGCTTGTTACACACAGGGACGCACACTATGCTTGTTACAGACACAGGGACACACACTATGCTTGTTACACAAACAGGGACATACATTATGCTTGTTACACACAGGGACACACACTCTGCTTGTTACACACTGGGACACACACTATGCTTATTACACACGGGGGACACACCCTGCTTGTTACACAAGTCGATCAAACTTTCTCTGTGGTCGTTTAAATAGACTAAAGATCTTTACAACCAAAGAACATCAACTCCTCAATAGCATTAAATATGAAATAATTTGAATATACAGCACCTGTTTCTGAAAGTCTCCGTGGAAAACAGCTTGGACACACTTTGTGTTGTTTTCAAATAAAGTTTGAAAAGGAAGAAAGATGACCATCTCCCTGTCCGTTGCTCTGTCTGACTGTAGCTGAGTTTCACTTTCACTTTTACCAGGAAGCTCAGTTTGTGTAAATCATGTGACTTCTTCATACATTTTCATTGTTATTGTTATTACTGAACTGTTATCAAGTGGCGACCTTTGGACCCAATAATTCTCTTGGAACAATCTTCTTACTGTTTAGCTGTCATGGTTGTTTTTCAGTTATTGACATCAATAAAGTCATATTTCTCTATGTCTCTCTCTTTCTCTTTCTACCTCTCAATTTACAGATAGAGCAGGTCTAGACCGCTCTATAATTTACAGATAGAGCAGGTCTAGACCGCTCTATAATTTACAGATAGAGCAGGTCTAGACCACTCTATAATTTACAGATAGAGCAGGTCTAGACCACTCTATAATTTACAGATAGAGCAGGTCTAGACCACTCTATAGTTTACAGATAGAGCAGGTCTAGACCACTCTATAATTTACAGATAGAACAGGTCTAGACCGCTCTATAATTTACAGATAGAGCAGGTCTAGACCACTCTATAGTTTACAGATAGAGCAGGTCTAGATCACTCTATAATTTGTTGTAAAGATCTGTAGTCTATTTAAACGACCACAGAGAAAGTTCGATCGACTTGTGTAACAAGCAAAGTGTGTCCCCCGTGTGTAATAAGTATAGTGTCTGTCCCTGTGTGTGTAACAAGCATAGCGTGTGTCCCTGTGTGTAACAAGCAGTGTGTGTCCCTGTGTGTGTAACAAGCATAGTGTGTGTCCCTGTGTGTAATAAGTATAGTGTGTGTCCCTGTGTGTGTAACAAGCATAGTGTGTGTCCCTGTGTGTGTAGAGCATAGTGTGTGTCCCTGTGTGTGTAACAAGCATAGTGTGTGTCCCTGTGTGTAACAAGAATAGTGTGTGTCCCTGTGTGTAACAAGCATAGTGTGTGTCCCTGTTTGTGTAACAAGCATAGTGTGTGTCCCTGTGTGTAAAAAGCATAGTGCGCGTCCCTGTGTGTAACAAGCAGAGTGTGCGTCCCTGTGTGTGTAACAAGCATAGTGTGTGTCCCTGTGTGTAACAAGCATAGTGTGTGTCCCTGTGGTCTAGACCTGCTCTATCTGTAAATTATAGAGTGATCTAGACCTGCTCTATCTGTAAATTATAGAGTGGTCTAGACCTGCTCTATCTGTAAATTATAGAGTGGTCTAGACCTGCTCTATCTGTAAATTATAGAGTGGTCTAGACTTGCTCTATCTGTAAATTATAGAGCGGTCTAGACCTGCTCTATCTGTAAATTATAGAGTGGTCTAGACCTGCTCTATCTGTAAATTATAGAGTGGTCTAGACTTGCTCTATCTGTAAATTATAGAGTGGTCTAGACCTGCTCTATCTGTAAATTATAGAGTGGTCTAGACCTGCTCTATCTGTAAATTATAGAGGTTGTTATTATTATTATTATTGTAATTATTGGGTCCAAAGGTCGCCACTTGATAACAGTTCAGTAATAACAATAACAATAAAAAAAATGTATGAAGAAGTCACATGATTTACACAAACTGAGCTTCCTGGTAAAAGTGAAACTGAAACTCAGCTACAGTCAGACAGAGCAACGGACAGGGAGATGGTCATCTTTCTTCCTTTTCAAACTTTATTTGAAAACAACACAAAGTGTGTCCAAGCTGTTTTCCACGGAGACTTTCAGAAACAGGTGCTGTATATTCAAATTACTTCATATTTAATGCTATTGAGGAGTTGATGTTCTTTGGTTGTAAAGATCTTTAGTCTATTTAAACGGCCACAGAGAAAGTTTAACATGTTGTCTTCAGAGGTCATCGCTTCATAATACTGTGAATGATGAGCTTGACATGTGCCAAGACGAATCCTCTGTTTATTAGTTCTATTTTTAAATGTCTCTTTATCAGAAACATGAAGTAAGAGATGACGTAAAGTGGTGCTCATCACTGTGTACATACAGGACACACTGATAGTTATATTAACTGTGTCTAGTAATTTATACTGTCTAATACGTTTTGTGGGCCCTATTTTAACCTATTTTAATGGGCCCATGTGTGTTCTGGGTAACAAGCAATCAACCAATCAGAGGGCCTCTCCCATTCCCTTTAACAACCAGGCGCGTTTGGAGCTCGGAGCATTGCTGTTATGATGGAGGATTTACACTCTCATATTTATATGAAATCTTCTGAATGTGTGTCCGTGTGTCTGTAACGCGCATAGTGTGCGTCCCTGTGTGTCTAACAAGAATAGTGTGTGTCCCTGTGCACGAGCCTAGGAGCATTTTACTAATTCTCTGTTAAAAAACCAATGAAATGCCGCGTTATTGACTTTAGAGGTTTTTGTTGGCCAATAGTGAGATCACTTCCTGCTGCCTCAAGATACCAATACTCCCAGAATGCACTTGAACACAACTCCCTGTAAGAACAGCAGGCAGAGAATACATCTGAACACACCTCCCTGTAAGACCAGCATGCCCAGAATGCACCTGAACACACCTCCCTGTAAACATTGTGAGCATTAACATATAAACATGTATAGAGGCAACATCCACGATATCAGGATATGTAGGATATCAGGTGTAATCAGTAGATAGGCAAACATACTAGGGATGAGCGAGTACAGCATTATCTGTATCTGTATCTGTTTACCACATGAATTATCTGTATCCGTATCTGTACTCGGACTGGGCGGGGCCTAACCCGGAAGTGGGCAGGATTTAACCCGGAAGTGAGTTGGGTTGTCTTGAAATGGGCGGGGCTTTAACTGGTATGTTATTTTAAGCATGCAATTGATATGGGTTGATCAGAAATTGTTATATTTATTGCTGATTAGAAAACTATTTCCATGACAGCATCAGCGAGATCAGTGGTGTTGTCATGGTAACAAACAAACTATATACAGAACAAGTTTTGCAACAATGAATACAACACATGTGGCTACAATTATGAAGTAAAATGTAATGAACAAGAGTTTTCATACTCAATAATATAACTTTCCTTTTTTAACTTTTAAAGTTAAAAAGGGGGGCGGGGGGGCAGAGGTTTAAAAAAAAAAAAAAATCTCCGACGGGAGACGCGACGCGAGTCGCATTCTACCACGCACTAATCTACTGGTTAAGTAAGTACTACAAACCGAAGTAAAAGACCAACCTGAAGCCGATGAGACCCTAAACGTTAACGGAAAAGACCCGCGGACCTGAGTGACTGAGGGGGAGACGGAGGGAGGGAGAGAGAGAGAGAGAGAGAGAGAGAGAGAGAGAGAGAGAGCGCTGTTATGTGTGAGTGAGTGTGTGTACGGGCGGGGCGCACGGTCCGCTACCCAATCCGAGTACAGATAATGACTCGTATTACTCGTATAATACTTGTATTCGGCAAAAGTGCTTTATCCGTACCGGATACTCGTTTCAGCCGAGTATCTGGCTCATCCCTAATACATACATTGTTCACACTATCTGAAGATAGATAATAGGGAGAAATATCCCAATATCCCATCCCATTAATCTATGGCAATGGGATATTACGGATAGCATCCCACATATCCCAAAGACCAAACGGATGAGAGACACTTATACATAGTTTATGATAATATTGTGCGCTACATCGTTACTAATGAAAGAAATATTTTATTGGCCGATACACCTCCGTGTAATTTGGCAGTGCTACCTACAAAGCTGAGAGCACCGCGCTACCTACAGCTCTGAGAGCACCGCGCTACCTACAGCTCTGAGAGCACCGCGCTACCTACAGCTCTGAGAGCACCGTGCTACCTACAGCTCTGAGAGCACCGTGCTACCTACAGCTCTGAGAGCACCGCGCTACCTACAGCTCTGAGAGCACCGTGCTACCTACAGCTCTGAGAGCACCGTGCTACCTACAGCTCTGAGAGCACCGCTACCTACAGCTCTGAGAGCACCGCGCTACCTACAGCTCTGAGAGCACCGCGCTACCTACAGCTCTGAGAGCACCGCGCTACCTACAGCTCTGAGAGCACCGTGCTACCTACAGCTCTGAGAGCACCGCGCTACCTACAGCTCTGAGAGCACCGCGCTACCTACAGCTCTGAGAGCACCGCGCTACCTACAGCTCTGAGAGCACCGTGCTACCTACAGCTCTGAGAGCATCGTGCAACCTACAGCCAAAATAAAACACGGTTGTTTGATGGAAACAACCATGTTTGACTTTGAGAGCAGAAAATTAAATATTTGATAGTTTAAAAGTTTTTTAAATAGGTGCTGTAACATTTATTTTCATGTTCTTTCTTCATGGAGATGTATTGTTTAACCTCTGCCTTTGTTTTTCAGGCTTGATCTCTCTGCTGCAGTTTTCTGCTCTCTGGTGCGAGGATTAGGAAGACACAGACTCCTCCATCATGGCCACCGCCGACCAGCTGCTGGAGTTGATGTTCTCCTGGATCGAGCAGAGGGAGCGCTGTGCAGAGCAGCTGAAGAAACTGGCCCAGGAGCTGGAGTCGCTCAGGGAGAAATGCAACCGCAGAGAATGTGTTGGCAGCGCAATGTCACTGGTGGGAGCTGCAGGTCTGATCGGGGCCGGCGTGGCCACTGTGTTGACCGCTGGAGCAGCTGCTCCACTTTTAGCTGCTGAACTTTTAGCATTTGGAGCAGCGTCTTCAGGTGTAGGTGTCGCTGTATCGGTGGTGACTAAAATCACTGAGCACTTCTTATCCAGTCACAACCTGAAAAAGGCGCAGGAAATAGAACAGAAGAGCAATGAAATTGCAGAAAGAATCCCAAAACTGTTCCAGCAACTGAAAGAGAAGGTGAAGAAAGTGTATAACATCTTAGACCCAGATGAACTTGACCGATGTGTCATAGCTAAAATCCTGGGAGCCGTGGCAGGACGGCAGATCGACATTGCAGCTGCAGGACTGGGGCTCGACCACATCTACAGGGATCCTGAAGTGATTGTTAAATTTGCTGGTATTATGGAAGTTTTCACACTTACATCTACTTTACATGGAGAAGAACTGACTCCTTTGATTGCTAAAGGAGTGGAGCAACTCATCAAAAAAATCTCTAAAACTGCACTTAAAGCAGCCTTTAAAGGAGGAGCCATGGTAAGAATATACATCATGCATTGTTACATTGCTACGCAGTAAATCACACAAGAATACCCACACTATTTCAATCAGGAGAGACATGTTTGCAGAAATGCTCAATAAAATGTACAAAGTCTTTGGCGATTAGACTCCATCGCTACATCTACACTATAGGATTATTAGGAACACCATACTAATACTGTGTTTGACCCCTTTTGCCTTCAGAACTGCCTTAATTCTACGTGGCATTGATTCAACAAGGTGCTGAAAGCATTCTTTAGAAATGTTGGTCCATATTGATAGGATAGCATCTTGCAGTTCAAGATCAAGATCAAGATAACTTTATTGTCCCCTGAGGGAAATTTGCCTAACACAAAGAGTTACTTCCTGTCTAAGTAAGTTCAGCATTACTCTCTCAAAACACTTCATTACCTCGCATGTAAGTGCAACAGGTCTAAAATCCTTATTAGCTTTAGGACAGGAAATTTTTGGTACAGGGATTATTATAGACTTCTTCCAGAGATCTGGAACAGTATGACTGTCAAATGACAGCTGAAAGATAGGGCACCACGCCTCAGATAGTTCTGTTGAACACTTTTTGAGCAAGAAGGCCGGCAACCCATCTGGACCTATAGATTTCTTATTACCAACTTAGCTAAAGATTAACTCTACCTGCAAAGTGTCAATCTTCCTATGACCTGAAGTGGCATTAAAGGAGTCTAAAAGCTTCACAATACCTAGAGAGCAGTCGTTCATTGCATCATATCTTAAAAAGAAGACATTTAATTCATCAGCTCTGACGCTGTCATTCAAAGTGACGATTTCAGTTTTTTTAAGGTTCATATTAGTTATGTGTTTCATCGAATTCCACAATTTTGTCTTGTCCAAGGAGCAAAAGTTCTGTTCAATGGCTTGACTGTAGTTTTCTCTGGCCTTCCTCAGCATCTTATTTAGATCCTTTTCTGCAGCTGCCACCCCCAGCCTGCCCTTGCTTTTGAAGGCCAGCTTTTTTTTTATTAATACATGCTTTCACCTCCTTTGTGATGTATGGCTTATTGTTAGGAAAATGCAAAACATCCTTTTTAGGGACAACATTATCAACACAGAATTTAATATAGTCAGTAACTGTTTCAGTTGCCTCATTTAACTCCAAAGAGTGGAAAATGCTCCAGTCAGGACTAGAGAAACATCCTCTCAAAGTCTCGACACTGTCCTCAGTCCACTGCCACACTGTCTTATGTTGAGGCTTGCTGGATTTGAGAACAGATCTATATGTGGGTATAAGATGGACAGTCGAGTGATCAGAGTTGGAGAAAGGAGGAAGCGATTTAGCTTTATATGCACTTTTGATGTTGCCAAAACATTTATCCCAAACTTTGTTATTTCGTGTGCCACATTTGACGTATTGATGAAATCCAGGTAAAGCGGACTCTAGCCAACAGTGGTTGAAATCCCCTAGTATAAAGATAGGTGCCCTGGAGTGCGCTGAAGTTGATTATGCACACATTCAGCTAGGAGATTTGCAGCTCTACCAGCGTTTCCACTGGGGGGGACATAGGCAGTGAGATATTCCCAAACTCACTTGGTAAGTAAAAGGGTCTCATAGAAAGACAGAGCAGTTCCAGATCCAAGTCACATGAAGTTTCCTAATTGTCAGTTGTTTGCACCAGGAATCTCTCACATAAATGCAGATGCCTCCTCCTCTGGTCTTCCCTGAGGAGACATCTCTGTCCGCACGTACACAACAGAAGCCCTCTAGCTGAAGCATATTGTCCGGTATATCCTTACGAAGCCAAGACTCAGTTAAGACCATAATGCACGACTCCCTGTATTCATGGCAATTACGTGTATTGAGACGTAGCTCTTCCATTTTGCTGAACAGCGACCGTACATTGCTCAAAATAATAGAAGGAAGTGGTGGCTCCCTGCTCCCTGACCCCTCCACGCCTGCCTCTTTGCGCCGGTGGGGATTCCCTACAGCAGGATCTCTCCTGACGTCTTCCGGTAGATGAACCGGAAAAATGTCTCCTTTGTGCTGGAGGGCAAGCAGGATTTTGATGGAGATTTGTGGGATGCACATCCAGGGCACAAAGCTCTCGTTCCACCACATCATAAAATAACTTTGGAGACCTATACTCTGATAGTGTTTGGGGGAACTTTTATTTCATAATGTCACATTTATTAGCATCTCCCTGCCTACTTCTGACTCTCTGGCTCTTCCAGCCGCAGACAACTTCCCCCGAAGACAATCCAACCAAAAGGGGACGTTACAGCGCCGAGGTCTGATCCCAGCCAACTTCCTGTTGCTGCCGTTTTGTTTGCTGATCTGGCAGAGAGTCACCGGCAGCTCGGGATCAGATTATGGGGATCAGACCGCCGGTGTTTAATGTTCTCATGTTAGCTGCTGCAGCTAGCAGCTAGTCAGCAGCCTGCTGTGACCATGTGGTGACCCGGGTCCTTGGTGCTGACTGACTCTGGTCCGTCTGCAGAGCTGGCGTTACCCACTCTAGCTGAGCTGGGAATCAGATGCGGTAACAAAGCTGCGCGTTTCACACAGCAGGGCTGTGGAACCCTATTGTTTGCGTTCACACCTTCACAAACTTGAGCTTCTAAAGTTACTGCAAGTCATTTTCAATGGAAGCTTCTCTCAGCTGCAAGGGGGCAAATCTGTCGGTGTCGCGTTTTGGACGTTTTGAGCATGTTGAGCATCAATCAGAAAGTTGAAATATTTCAATTTTATGGTAATGAGCTATGATGCCGTTGAGTGGCTAATGCCAGCAACCATTGAGAATATAGACGTCCTTTACGCTGGCTGATCCCTGAGAAACATACAATGTAAACTTTCGTTCCTACCAAAACATTAATTCTGAGGACAAGCTCATAATTGCCGTTGCTAGATTACCTATCGTTTATGATATAATGTTGTTAGGGACCGGTTAGCGTTAGCTGCCACTCACATGGTCTCTAACGGTCCCTCACAGAGAAGTCCTGCACGGATCACTATGTTAGTCTGGTGGCTGCTCGCTCTGCCTGCACGCCGCTACGGCTCAGCGGCTAACGAGCGAGCTAACTGCTAACAAACACCGCTGCAACCAATTGACAATAAAAATCCTGTCATTATATACGTAATTTATAAAAGGCTTCTAGTGTCAGTGTATTGGATTATATATGTAATTTATAAAGGTTTCTACTGTCAGTGTATTGGATTATATATGTAATTTATAAAGATTCTAGTGTCAGTGTATTGGATTTTATATGTAATTTAAAAAGACTTCTAGTGTCAGTGTATTGGATTATGTATGTAATCTATAAAAGGTTTCTAGTGTCAGTGTATTGGATTATATTTGTAATTTATAACGACTTCTAGTGTCAGTGTATTGCATTATATATGTAATCTATAAAAGGTTTCTAGTGGATGTGTTTTGGATTAAATATGTAATTGATTATGGTTTCTAGAATCAGTGTATTGGCCGTGCAGTGGCTGCGTGAGCTTCTGCAGGGCGGACAGCCGCCACGTCAGACTAGCCAAAGCGTCTAAAAGGTTCCCCGTAATTTTTGACCAGCGTCCTTGGCGGGGGGGCGGAGCGTTTTAGCAGCTCAAGTCGGCGGCGGTGTGAACACACGGTTAGGATTTTTCTCCTCCTCCATTTTTCTTCTGCGCGTAAAACTCACGCAGCAGCCTAAACCGTACATGGTGGTGGTGTGCCATATTCAGGACTGGTCCACAACTCCACAAAGACCTCAGACGAAAAAAAATGATGTGCCTCCAAATTGCAATTTATCTAAAACCTTTTTCCAACTCCTCCTAGACCGTGCAATTGATCTGCACGAAACTTGGCAAATATTATCTCCAGAGCGACCTGACAAAAAGGTGTAAAAAGATTTTTTATAGAATAAAAATTGCGCATATTACGCACAAACAAATTTGTGTCAATAACTATGAAAACACCAACTTTGCCATATTTCGGCCAAAATAAATGCTGTCGAAGCCAAACTTTGGATTATTCCTTAATATGAATCTTTGAGGTTCAAAAACAAATTTCACGAACATTGGCCACTAGGGGCGCTACAAATGCAAAAAGTTTATATCTCATCAATGGCTCATCCAATTTTTTTTTAATTTTTTTTTTTTGATGGGTACCATCTAGGGCCACTAATGAGGTGCCCCTTACAGTGGGGTAATGATTGGTTCAATTGGGCGTGGCCTATGGGACCAAGATTGGATTAACCACTTACACTAAAGGGAATTACCTTACATTAACAGGGTAGATGTACCATGGGTAGATGACCTGACTTACCAAATATTACATATGTTGACCACTAGGTGGCGCTACAATGACGTAAAACATGTTTTTGACTATAACTCCCACAATAGACATCACACATTAAAATCTTCTCTTCTCCTCCTCCTCTCCGTGACCTTTTTGACCGAGGCCTAACACATTCCTACTTGAAAAAAAAACTCTCACACAGAACTCACACAATACGTACTTTAACCTATTAGCCTGTATGACAGCTCCACGTAAAATACATGTCTTAAAAAATAGAAATACATTCTTCAATACATGTTCATGTATTTTCCTCAGAGCTGGCAGTGTAATAAGTATGAATTAATCATATATTAATCTGTATTCATGGTCAGGTTGTGGGAGGAGCTGTTGGAATGCCGTTGGCACTTCCTGAAGTCATTAAAAACTGGAAAGAACTGATCGAGAAGAATCATGTGACTGAAGCGAGCCAATCACTGAGAGATACAGCCAACGCTATTCTGAAGATGACTCGGATACTGAGGGGACAGTTTGACGACGTGAAGTAGGAAGCTTTCTGTCTCCTTAAATGTATTGTGGTATCTGTGGTATGTGGAATGATACTTAATGTATATTCACTTATTTCATTCACAGGAGGATATTAAAGAGACTGGAAGAAGAAGAAAAGCTCAGGAAGAAACGGGAAGAAGAAGAAAAGCTCAGGATGAAACGGGAAGAAGAAGAAAAGCTCAGGAAGAAACGGGAAGAAGAAGAAAAGCTCAGGAAGAAACAGGTAGAAGAAGAAAAGCTCAGGAAGAAACAAATAGAAGAAGAAAAGCTCAGGAAGAAACAGGAAGAAGAAGAAAAGCTCAGGAAGAAACAGGAAGAAGAAGAAAAGCACAGGAAGAAACAGAAAGAAGAAAAGCTCAGGAAGAAACAGAAACGGGAAGGAGAAGAAGAAAAGCTCAGGAGGATATTAAAGAAACTGTTTGAAGAAAAAAAGCTCAGGAAGAAACAGGAAGAAGAAGAAGAAGAAAAGCTCAGAAGGATATTAAAGAAACTGTTAGAAGGAGAAAAGCTCAGGAAGAAACAGGAAGAAGAAGAAAAGCTCAGGAAGAAACCAGTAGAAGAAGAAAAGCTAAGGATGAAACAGGTAAAAGAAGAAAAGCTTAGGAAGAAACAGGTAGAAGAAGAAAAGCTCAGGAAGAAACCAGTAGAAGAAGAAAAGCTAAGGATGAAACAGGTAAAAGAAGAAAAGCTTAGGAAGAAACGGGAAGAAGACGAAAAGCTCAGGAAGAAACAGGTAGAAGAAGAAAAGCTCAGGAAGAAACAGGAAGAAGAAGAAGAAAAGCTCAGGAAGAAACAGGAAGAAGAAGAAAAGCTCAGGAAGAAACAGAAACGGGAAAGAGAAGAAGAAAAGCTCAGGAGGATATTAAAGAAACTGGTAGAAGAAGAAAAGCTCAGGAAGAAACAGGAGGAAGAAGAAGAAGAAAAGCTCAGGAGGACATTAAAGAAACTGTTAGAAGAAGAAAAGCTCAGGAAGAAACAGGAGGAAGAAGAAGAAGAAAAGCTCCGGAGGATATTAAAGAAACTGTTAGAAGAAGAAAAGCTGAGGAAGAAACAGGAAGAAGAAGCTGTGGTCTCGTAGGTAACTAAGAGGCTTTTAGAGCCAAGTCCCAGGAACATGGTTAACCAAACAAGGAAAAAATACCAAGTGGGGTCATTAAATACACACATACTGTCTATTAGGGATGAGCGAGTACAGCATTATCCGTATCTGTCTGAAACCCCACGTTACCAGAAATCTACTGGTTAAGTTAGTAGCCTACTACAAAACTCAAGCTGAAGAAACCCTAAACGTTAACGGAAAAGACGCAGACATCAGAGAGAGAGAGAGAGAGAGAGAGAGAGACCTGCGGACCTCAGAGAGAGAGAGAGAGAGACCCGCGGACCTGAGAGAGAGAGAGAGAGAGAGAGAGACCCGCGGACCTCAGAGAGAGAGAGAGAGAGAGACCTGCGGACCTGAGAGAGAGAGAGAGAGACCTGCGGACCTGAGAGAGAGAGAGAGAGAGACCCGCGGACCTGAGAGAGAGAGAGACAGACCTGCGGACCTGAGAGAGAGAGAGAGAGAGACCCGCGGACCTGAGAGAGAGAGAGAGAGAGAGAGAGACCCGCGGACCTCAGAGAGAGAGAGAGAGACCCGCGGACCTGAGAGAGAGAGAGAGAGACCTGCGGACCTGAGAGAGAGAGAGAGAGAGACCCGCGGACCTGAGAGAGAGAGACACAGACCTGCGGACCTGAGAGAGAGAGAGAGAGAGAGACCCGCGGACCTGAGAGAGAGAGACACAGACCTGCGGACCTGAGAGAGAGAGAGAGACCCGCGGACCTCAGAGAGAGAGAGAGAGAGAGAGAGAGACCCGCGGACCTCAGAGAGAGAGAGAGACAGAGACCCGCGGACCTCAGAGAGAGAGAGAGACAGAGAGACAGAGACCCGCGGACCTCAGAGAGAGAGAGAGACAGAGAGACAGAGACCCGCGGACCTCAGAAAGAGAGAGAGAGAGAGAGAGAGAGAGAGCGCGCTGTTCACTTCTCCGTGTTATGTGTGAGTGAGCAGAGCGTGTGTGTACGGGCGGGGCGTCCGCTACCCAATCCGAGTATACGGATAATGACTTGTATTACTCGTATAATAGCCTACTTGTATTCGGCAAAAGTGCTTTATCCGTACCAGATACTCGTTTCAGCCGAGTATCCGGCTCATCCCTAGTATTGAGTAAAAGTTGACATATTCCAGTCTGTGATTATCCATCAACATCCATTCCTTTGATTTTAGTCGAAATAATTACTAATTTCTGCTTTTCTAACTCAAACATTAGGTATAATTTCCTATAAATGAGGTTTATTGACCATAAATTCCAAAAATAACTGTAAAACTAAAGTTAATAAATGTTATGTAGTGTTGAAAACTTCAGAAAAATTGACCAACATTGAAAAAAAGCATTAAAAGTGTTAAAAAAGGGGCAAATACGTGAGAAAAAGTAAAAAAAAACATTGATAAAAAGTGTCAGAAAAGTGTTAATTTTCAGACAACACAAGGGTTAAGTACACTTACTCAAGTTCTGCCCTTAAGTAAACCACCGAGATACATCTCCTCAGTAACATCAATAAGGTGGGACTTTTTTGTTTTACTGAGACGTTGCTGGACGACTCCGTCAAAGAAATTGAAATCGAGAACTATTTCTTAATCAGGAGAGACCGAAGCCGTACAGTTGACATTGGTTTTAATGAGAAAACGGACTTGGATAATGACCAAATTGAAGCAACCTGGTGAAACATTCTGTAGCCGAAGAGCAAGCCTATCTTAGTTGGAGCATGCTGCAGGCCACCTGACCAGACAGTGTTTTACGAACAAGGCTGCTCAAAGTCTATGGACTTTGTTACATCGAAAGTTATCGTGATAGGAGATTTTAATACTGATAGTCAACAAACTGACCTTTTGTTCTATTGTTTTTTTGCACTTGAAAATAAAGAAAGCAGTGCTCAATTGCCATAGTGCTATAAGAATCAGTTTGCTGAAAAAGTATAGCAAAGAAGCACTTGTTGACTGCTTGAATCTGATTAACCGCTCTACCACTGAGCCACAGCCGCCGTGTGTGTGTGTGTGTGTATAAGCAAGCGTGTTCGTTCTCTACATGTTTTGTATATATATTTTATTGAACAAAGTTGTATTTTATGTCACTTTTGTACGCAGCACATTGTGTTTCGTACATTTTGCCATAGAAATAAAGTTTGCTTCAGAGGGGGGAGCTTTTAATTGTCTCTGTGCTTTTCCTACCGATGCATCCTTCGTCATCTACAAAGGTACGGGATTTCAGGACGCGTCTCCTCTTCCTCATCTTCATCTCACAGTTTCCCTGC
The DNA here is from genome assembly GCA_013375575.1 of Percina caprodes. Lineage (NCBI taxonomy): Eukaryota > Metazoa > Chordata > Actinopteri > Perciformes > Percidae > Percina > Percina caprodes. Next base: position 120,094 of record JABXJD010000305.1, on the reverse strand, counting down.
CGTCGAATAAAAAGTACAAAAATGGGAATTAATTAGCTAATTAATGTTGAATACACACACCAAAAAAAAAATTATCAATGTACAATAATGGGATAAGTGGATTTTCTCTTTCACACACACATGAATACATGTTGCGTGTACAATGGTGTGATGACAACTACCTGCAGCTCAATGTGACGACTGAAGAACTCTTTTCTTTAGGAAGAACGGTCTTGAGCCTAATGCTAGCTGTTACCATGGTAAAAATGTTGAATATTAAAGCCCATGTTGCAAGTTAACCACCACTTTTGATTATTGGGTACAAAAAGCACTCAAGATATGTATATCATTTATAAAAATTTCTCCAAATAGTGTTAAATTAGTTTTTGGTCATTTTTGGTATTCGCGGGTTTATTAAGTCAATTCGGCGATGACGTCACAATGGGGAGCAAAGTCTCAGCCGAGCACTAGAACTACGGCGACTGACTGGGATGTGGAAGAGGTGGAAAGGCCAGCAGCTGTATAATTACCAACCTGCCAGATGTGAGAGGGCAAATGAGGAATTGTCAAGATTTTGGGAAGTCTCCTTCATCTATCTCCTTCATTTAGCAACGCAGCAGTGCATACAATGACGTTACTTTTTACTATCAGTGAATAGCACCGAGTGAACGTCAACGTTTTCTACTGACAGTGATCATGTCGTTAGTTCAGATAAGTACTGGTACACTTTTCTAGATGTAAGATTAGAGGACCCCCCCCCCCAGTGTTATTTCTAAGCGTTTACCTCTTCCTCCGGTGAAAACGTGTCGCTGTTTGGCAGGTGCTTGTGCGCGTGGTGGCGAAGCTGCGGTGGAGAGCGGGTGGTGTAGGGGAGCGAGTGCGTTAGAGCCGCCGGTCGAGCAGCTCCCCCCGCGATCAGCTGATCTGACGATAACTAAATCCGTTTTTGACATTTCAGACAGGATCATGGTCCTCTCCAACCAGCACGCACCATATTTAAATTGTTTATATTAACTTTACCATTCCTTTTAGACTGAGTCATCTGAAAGGCTCCTTATCCCTAGACAACACCAGTTCACTGCATACAGACAGGCTATACAAAATAAACGTCTTATGACAGTATCAAGACAGTCATTATGGGCCATTATAGCCATTCCCCTTGATATCATATAATATAAAGAAAACAGAATAAGATATGGCGATACCTCATAATAGCAGTGTTAGAAATGATACAAACACCAATCCACTATTACCACTGCTACAGTAGTACTAGTACTGCGCATTATAACTGATACCACTACAGTAGTACTAGTACTGAGCCTCTCAATGACAATATAGCTTTACTCCAAATGTGGTGTAGGAAAGAGGTTACCAGTATTACTGTGCGGGGTACACAGTTATAAATATTGAATTATATTGTTATTAGAACGTGAGTTAATAGGAAAGACATGTATTTTCAGAAAACAAAGTTTGGCTAAACAACAATGAACAGAGGGTAATTTAACATATGTTCTATTTATTTGGGCTCAAAGCGCATCATTTTAAAATAAATCCATATGGAAGTTTTTAAGGAAAGAGCAGTTTGGAGCAAAATCAATATTTTACAGATTACGATTAGCTGAGAGCTCCATAAAACATTTTCACAGTATACTCAACAGTACACGTATTTGTACACCGTTGTATCCTTCAAAAGTTTTTTTTAAAAGCTTGTCCGAGTCCGTTGTCTGTGAGGTTGAAACATCCACACCAGTCCAGGCTTTTGATGAATCATGGAGCTCAGACCTGGTCCCTGAGAATCTGAACTTTATTCCCCCGGTCTGCAGACTGTTCGCCGCAGATGTAGCTCGGCTTCCACACCGCCGTGTGGTCGGACGCGTTTCTCCAGTTGGGCTGCGTTTCCTTTGCCTTTAACGTCATAAATGAAAATAATGTCCAGGATCTCCGGGAAAATAACCGATATGCGTGTCTCCATTTAAAACATCACTGCAGGCTGATTGTGGGCGACAACGCTGTCGTGGTTAGCTTACCGTAACTCTACTGCCGAAGTTGCTGGCTGGCTACGCAGCGTTAGCTATATCCGCTAGCATACGTACAGGCTATCGATAGCCAGTTAGCTTTGTGTGTAACGTAACAAAAACCCACCCATCTCATAGGAGCAAAGCTTACTATTTCATTCAATACAAATATGGACAACATAGAGGCATATATAAACAACACCAAAGGCAGTTGTAATATTTACCTAGCAGGCTAGGCTAACGCTCTTGCGCTAACGTCCGGCGGCGTAGCGTTAGCTAGCTGTCTAAACTTGTGAAAAGCCGAACAACATCCCCGTCTAAGCTGTGCTTCACTTTCCTCCAATATTATAATAAACATAATGAAGTCACCTGGACTCAGTCGAGACCATAGACTGTTAATATTAAAAGACCAAAAGCCATATTAGGCCAGACCAGCGGTAAATACAATGTACATTTCTCTGTTATCTCCCTAATGTGACGTCATGCAATGCATTGTGGGAGAAAAATAAAACACTGTAAATAGTGCCAACTTTTCGTATTATTTTCAGTTTTGCGATATCCAACACCCTCAAATGCAATGGATAACAGTTAAAAAATTAATTTCCCACAAGAAAATTGCACAAATTCGTTGCAAAATTAAACCTGCAACATAGGCTTTAAGTCGTATATAAATTATACCATATTCCAGACAATACAGAGCCCTTTGTCTAACGAGGACAACAAACAATCCACTTGACGCAGAAGCTGAACTCTTTTAATGGAGCGCTTATCAATCCTTTTTATTTTGGAAGTCTCTTGACTTTTTCATTCAAATGGTTGTTTTTTGGGTTGCCGGTTAAAAGCAAGAACAGTCACAACGCTGTAAAGATCTGTTCTAAAGACACTTTCACACTTGCCTCGTTTAGTTTGGTTGAATCGCCAGATTTGGTTCGCCCCCTTGGTGCGGTTGGTTTGGGCAGGTGAGAACAGAAAATGAAAATCTATTGGCCAGACAAGATCTCAAATGAAGACCTGTGGAAGAGGACAAAGCAAACACCACTTAGAGAAGAAATTGGACAAAGAAGATGGAGCTGGATTGTAAACCAAAAACATGATTTAAAATGAACAAGGAACCATTTTTGGTTCCATTAGATTTTAAAACAAGTACAGTACATGTGTATTTTTGACCATTTGACAATTCTATTATTGACCATATTTCATTTATTTCAATTACATTCCAAAAAAGGAGAAAAATGTAACAAATGTTACACAATGACAATAAAAGTTGATCCAACCAGGCAATCTGATTGGCCAAACATTCAGAACATGCTCAAATCAGCAACATTACAGAGTTGAAACAATTTGTATTAATGAAATGAATCAGGATCCAGAGTGAAAATAACATTCATATAGTGATTCACAAGGCTCTGTTAACTTTATTGGAAATGTTTCCTTTAAAACTGTGACTCTGTGCTACTTTAAAAAACAGTTTTTACATGAACAACATTGCTTCATTAGTCACAAAGCCCCGTCTGCACACACTGCCAGCAGAGTAACCATTTCAGTGTTTGCTACATTTTTAATATTTTCAGCGCTTTACCATCCGGCAGAAGTGGACAGTTGGTGAAGCAGACAAAGGTGTTCCAAAAAAAAGTTTCACTGAATCAGGAACAGACCTGAAAACTTGCAAAATAGAAAAGTAAGACGGGAGAAAAGCAGCAGGGAGCGTCCTCGGGGCCACTGACATTTGCTAATCCATATTTAACAATCATACCGCAAACAAAAGCAAAATTGCACAAGCACTTCACATTTCCTTTGCATTTGCTACCCTCTGCACAGCTATTGGGACTCTTAAAGTTGGATTCTCAAGCTTCAAAATAAAAGCTTCCAAAAATGAAAAAGTTCTCTTTAGCTGACTTGGGTAGGCAACATTGTATATATGGCAGATTGCCAACATCACACTGACAGCAGCTGAAATGTCCACCTCTCCATTTTCCACTATCATTTTGTGTCCGTCCATCTGAACATTTACTGATGTCCTGTCCCTCAGTGGCTTCCTGTCATGCTGCTCAGGGTGATTGTGGATGTTGGCCTCACTGGATCCTGAAACAACAAGGCATCAAGGCTTACAGGTGTACACTAATTCAATGGTTTTACAGTTGTATATAACTTTTTAAGAATTATTCATTTATCCTTATCTAGACTATTGCTACAATTTATTTAACATGCCAATTGTTTTCCAGATTAATTGATTCATTATTTTAGTTCCAGCTCAACAATAAAAAAAAACAAGCCAATCACACTATTAGATAAACGGGCATTTTAAGTTAAATTTAAGCTCGTTCTTTTTTTGGTACATAAACTCAAACTTTTCCAGATTCTTCGTCACCACATCCCAAAAATATAATGATGAAAATACAGTTTACATAATTAATTTGAACACAGTTTATTTAACTTTTGATCATTTTAAAATATTTAATGATTTTTGGTTTACATGAGAAATCAAACATCTTATCATTGATCATTATCGGCCGATATTTACTAAAACTGCATGACCGGGTTCTCATCTTGCTGCCGATAAACTACTACACCACAGATCAACAACTGCGTCCAGCTGTGCGCCTGTGACTGTCTGTCCATGTGAAGTCCCGCCTCCCACCCAACTTATTGGTTGTAGGTGCTCGGGCACGCGCACGCAGAATTTAGAATTGTAACTGCAGATTCAAGGAGTATAGGCATAACGTTAGAAAAGCTGTGGACTGTGTGCAACTTCTACAAAGTGTTACTGAAAGATAGAAGTCGGCTATCATCATCCATACCATCAGTTTTCTTGGTAGAAAAATCATATGAACATTTTTGGATTAAGAAACCAAATCAAACATATATCTCTATGCTTAAACAAAGCCATCAAGAACTGAAAATAGCACTTTGAAACATACCATATCTTTTTTAAGAAGGACAGTAGGTTGAAGATCGGATGATCTTTATCTGCCAGTGTTTGGTGCTGAGTAGTTCGGTCTCATTTTTTTCAATCTCACTGTCATTCACAAAAGGCCTTTTTTCCTTTTTAAATTCCTTTTAAAAAGTATCCTGAAAAGAAAGGAAAGTTTAGTTGAAGAAAATGTAAAGTTCTAAATCTGATTAACTGTCTAAGTTAACAGATGTTTTGGACAATTCCACTTACATATCCAGATCCATAACTTTCCTTTAAGAAAGGGAAGCTGATAAGGACAGACCTTAGTGTGTGTGAGTTCCACATACTGCATGTGAGATGGATACCTCCAAGTTTTAAGTGAGAAACTTACATTCTGATACACATTTTTTATTGAACTTCTGCATTTTCCTATCTAAGACTTACATTTTCTCCTGGCTTAAGTGGTCGAACAGGGCTTGAATCAACATGGTTTTAAGTCTATTCATAGCATAACCATCAGCAAACCACAAACATCAAATGTCTTGTTTAATATCTCCAGATCAATACGGTCCAGAGAAGTAATTCCTCAACAATTGTAGCCCATCCAGAAGCTTTTTTAAATCATCGTGGAATTCTTTGTACAACATAAATAAATAATTCTGAATCCAAAAATCAACGTTACAACAAACACGTCCCTCTCGTTTCTATCCTCTCTTTCTTTACACCTCGCACTCGTAAACGAGACGGCTGCACGAGCCATGCATAGTGTGTGTGTGTGTGTGTGGCTGTGACACTGTTTCTGCCGCTATGTACATGAACTATCATGCGGCATGTGTGAACCGGAGGCGTGCATCGGCTCCATGGATGTATAATAATAACTAATGTCAGCTTGTTGTCCAGTTGCTCTCCACATTGTTTTTACGTTTATATGTTTAGGCACAAAAACACTTGGCAGGGAAAACCATGACATACAAGAAATGACTCACCCTATCAGCTGCTGTAAACCGCCCAGGAATGTCACCTGGTCTTCCTTCTTGGAAACAGCCGCTCACTCATGTGTTCGGTCATCTGCATTAGTGTACATCCATCTACTTCATTGTCTGAGACACAGACAAAACATTATAACTGAACCCAGCACAATTATGAGCAAAAGACAATACATTGCTAAAAACAGTTGGCTGCATATCAACTACTCATGTTAATCAGGACCATATCATGTTAATGTTTCAAATTTGATGCATCTTTCCACCCCAAATATAATGCACACCTTATTCTTACCTTACTTTGGGAAGTTCTTTCAAAGGCCAATGGATGAGTGTTATGATTTCTTTAGCATCACATCTGTATGAGCATGAAAGTCCACCTCCTCCCCGGCCTTGAACAACAGCTCATCAGTTTCTCTGATACGGTATGAATGAAGGGTGTCTTGAAAACGCTGTTGTTGTGAAAGGTTTTCCAACTAGAATCCAGTTTGACCAAATATGCCAAATATCATTTTCACAAACAGTGGTATCTGCTCTGCATGTACAAGATCCAGAATGAAGATATTTCAGATTGTATACTTAGTAGAGTTCAAGACGCTGCATTTACTCTTCCAGAGTTTCTTGTCCACAGCAATAACTGTCTCCAAGTTCAGCAAACAAGCCCGTAAGTTTACTGGAAGTTCTTCAGGGGCCAACTCGCTGACGCTGGCTCGTGAGTGTTAGTCTTTGATGGGACTTTCAGGCTGCCATTCCCAGCACTGACAGAGCTGATGTCTCTTTGCAAGAGTCCGACATATATTTACATAGTTATTGGTGATTCTTGCAACTTTCTTGAAATACTGATGTTTAGCTTCATTTCATATCTGATGTGCTCCATCCTCAAGAATGAGCCGAGGATAATGCACAAGGAAATGCAATTTAGGCGAGAAGCAAGCAGGAAACAGATACAACCTTAATCTTGTTAAAATCTGTCAAAAAAAGAGTAATCAGTCCATGTAGATGACTTATCCAATGAGTGCTGATGATTGGGGCAAGAATGATCTGCCAAAACGTATTGTCCTTTTCAACCTTAGGTGCAATGAGGAAACTGAGGGTCCTGACTAATGTCCATTTTTCAACAGCAGTCCCAGAGATATTTCCATTCAGTGCAACCTTTTCAGGTATCAGAACAGGTTTGAAAGGGCAATCATTCTGTCCATAGCAAAACTTCCTTAAACTGTCATTAACTACCAGGATGCTTAGAGTTTTATTCCTGTGCAAGGCCATTAGAACAGACTTTAGAAGAAGAGGAGCGATGCCCTCTAGAAAGTCATGCATAACATCTGGCGGGAATGCCTTGGTAGTTTCAGCTTGTTAAATATACACGGGCTATTTACATCATATATTGACTTACAACTTGGATCATCCTCAACACATTTTAAATGGTATGCGTGAGTCGTGTCTGTCCTTAGGACACAATGTTCCTTACTAATTGTCATAAACAGGTCTTTGTAATGACACATACAGAATCTACATATTCAACCATTACTGAATGAACCACTGAAACCTCCAAGTGTGTGAGCAGTGAGAGTGTCTGCAGATAGTTAACCCTTTACTTTAGATACAGACCTCTTTTGATGCAATAGTTCCTACCCTCAAAATCCAGTTGTGATCCACCCTCTTGCAATCTTTGAAGGCCACAAATAAGTGGTTCTACATTTTTTTTCAAATCCATATGATTGTGTTTAACAAGTATCAACAGATGAATATGCCTCAAAGCAGATCTGTGTTTTGGTGGAATATTCCTTACAGTAAAATAAAAAGCAGATACTTTATGTAGAAGTCTCTTTGATCCTAAAGGATTAGCAACTTCCAATTCATCACTATACAGCTGAATTCTCAAACATGGTTCATTAGTGTTGAAAAAAGGATTTTCTTGGTATATTTTGCCATTGTTGAAATCAGTAAAGGTGTCAGAAACAGGGGGGTCTGGTCTGAAATTCTGCCTGACAACATTATAAGCTTTAAAAATTGAAGTCAAAACTTTTCTGAATGGGATGTACTAAAAAGTGTCCTGTTTACCAGTAGAAGGATCTACACCCAAGACATATTCAACAGGTTCAATTAAGTTCAATTTCTCAACAAAATATTTATCTAGTTGGTATGTGCTACTATGTTTTTTAATAGTCTGTAAAATTCTCAATATAATCAAGTTCTGAAGATAAACTTGTCTCATCACAACTTAGACACAACACTTTCTTGAGTCAGTGTTGAACTCCAATTCCGGTGCTTGGTGCCTATGTTTCTTCCTGATGTGATTTTGTAAAGATTTTACTGAAAAAATATTCTTTAGGACAGTTTTCTAGTCCGCACACAATAGATAATCCACTTTCATTTGGATGATAGATTTGTTGATGTTTTAGTAGCTCCTCATTAGTTGGTTTTCTGGTGGAGCACCGTGGACACGGATAGGATGCCTCCCTCTAAAGCCTCACCCATGAAGGCTTGTAGGTACTCCTGGAGATCATTATCTGGGGCACTTATCTGAACATACCCTGTGAGTTTGGTGGGTTAGGGTACTAGTGGGGTATGTATATAAAACTGTCTGGGTATATCTGGGGCACTTACCTGAACATACCCTGTGAGTTTTGTGGGTTAGGGTACTAGTGGGGTATGTATATAAAACTGTCTGGGTATATGTGGGGCACTTATCTGAACATACCCTGTGAGTTTTGTGATGATTGGCCTTATTTATGTCCAGAGCTTCACCCCTTTGAAGTTCATTGGTCAATAACTTGAAAAGTAATTGAGATATGGACATGCTTAATACAACTTGTAATAAGCTCTATACATTGATGATTCACTGAAAAGTTGGTGGCAATTGAGCTACGTTGTAGGACGAGATCTCAAAAATGGGATTTTTAATTTTTTTAAATGGCCTAGAAATATTTCTAGGCGGACCTTAATGGTCCTTGAGGCTGTCTGTCTGTGTCTAACCTGTCTGTCTGTCTCTAACCTGTCTGTCTGTGTCTAACCTGTCTGTCTGTCTCTAACCTGTCTAACCTGTCTGTCTCTCTCACCTACATTAAGTCAATCGGACCTACAGTGTGGGGGGCGTGGCCTTTCAAAGTTTGCATTTTGAAGCCATAATTACAGCACCACCATGTGGCCGATTGGCTTCATATTTCTATAGAAGCACATGCACACCATTTCCAGTTATTCCCCAAGTTTCATGTTTCTAGCTCATTCCAGCTCACGGAATTTCAGCGCCGCGGCAGACAAATAATAATAATAACTAAGACAGACAAACATAGAAGGGTTCTACCGCGGTTTGAACCCTAAATATATTACAGTAATCTCTCAGGTACTCTGTATTGCTGAAGCTGCACAGCTGTTTACAGCAGTAGACACCCACAGGTCTGCTTCAGAGCTCCGTGTGTGTGAGTCTGACCCATAGACTGTAAACATCACGTCACACAACTTCAAACTAAATCATTATATTGCGCTTCTAAACTTTATGTTAATCAATGCATCAATGGATGTGCGCGAGTATGCACGTGTGTGTTTGCGCGAGAGTGCTGTCACTGACTGGATCAGGTCTAGGTCCCATAGTAGCCTATATTTGAATTTAACGTCTTTCATGGAGACCCCACATAGGTGGCTAGTCAGAATCAGCTTTATTTGCCAGGTATGAGGACACATACAGTGAGGAAAATAAGTATTTGAACACCCTGCTATTTTGCAAGTTCTCCCACTTAGAAATCATGGAGGGTCTGAAATTGTCATCGTAGGTGCATGTCCACTGTGAGAGACATAATAAAAATTTTAAAAAAAATCCAGAAATCACAATGTATGATTTTTTAACTATTTATTTGTATGATACAGCTGCAAATAAGTATTTTAACATCTTAGAAAATCAATGTTAATATTTGGTACAGTAGCCTTTGCTTGCAATGACAGAAGTCAAACGTATCCTCCAGGTTTGCACACACTGCAGAAGGGATTCTGGCCCACTCCTCCACACAGATCTTCTCTAGACCAGTCAGGTTTCTGGGCTGTCGCTGAGAAACACGGTGTTTGAGCTCCTCCAAAGATTCTCTATTGGGTTTAGGTCTGGAGACTGGCTAGGCCACGCCAGAACCTTGATATGCTTCTTACAGAGCCACTCCTTGGTTATCCTGGCTGTGTGCTTCGGGTCATTGTTTTGTTTTGATTTCTCACCTTTCTTAGGATCATTGAGACCCCACGAGGTGAGATCTTGCATGGAGCCCCAGTCCGAAGGAGATTGACAGTCATGTTTAGCTTCTTCCATTTTCTAATGATTGCTCCAACAGTGGACCTTTTTTCACCAAGCTGCTTGGCCATTTCCCCCGTAGCCCTTTCCAGCCTTGTGGAGGTGGACAATTTAGTCTCTAGTGTCTTTGGACAGCTCTTTGGTCTTGGCCATGTTAGTAGTTGGATTCTTACTGATTGTATGGGGTGGACAGGTGTCTTTATGCAGCTAACGACCTCAAACAGCTTGTCCATATACAAAGTAGACTGAAGTGAATTCTATACAGCTAAAAATGAGGAACCTACAGCAGACTTTAAATGTGCAACAGTGCTCTCCATCATCATCAGTTCTTACATAGATTGGAGCTGTTCTGGTGGCCCATTGTGGCCTATATCACCTCAGTAATTCACTTGCCAAAAGTTTGTTTTTGCTTCAGCATCAGTCAATCATCCTGTCAGAATTTATATAGAATTTATAGAATTATATTTCCCTTTAGTAAAAGTTATTCAGACCTACATATTACAGTAGTTACTGGTTTATCACCTCAGAAGTCACCCCACACTAATCAGTCACTTGCATTTTTTTCACTTTGTATTTTGTATTGCTTCATTTAGAGTATTATTTCAGTTTAAGGAGAGACAGGTTACATGTTTAACAAGGTTATCATGTATACCCTGATTAAACAACATGAAAAAGAAACATGACTACCAATTTTGATTGATGATTTATATTCTATTTGAAAATATCAGCAGAACTTTCCGCGTTACTGCTGAGTTGGTTCTGTGATGGGTAGGATGGGAGGACTGGTGGTGAGCTGGAGGGGAGGACTGGTGGTGGGCAGGATGGGAGGAGGACTGGTGCTGTGCTGGAGGGGAGGACTGGTGGTGGGCTGGAGGGGAGGACTGGTGGTGAGCTAGATGGGAGGAGGACTGGTGGTGGGCTGGAGGGGACGACTGGTGGTGAGATGGAGGGGAGGACTGGTGGTGGAGACTTGCTCCAACCTAAGTCAAATTCCTTGTATGTGTCCTCATACCTGGCGAATAAAGCTGATTCTGATTCTTCCTGTTTCTTCCTGAACTTTTCTTCTTCTACTGGTTTCTTCCTGAGCTTTTCTTCTTCTTCCTGTTTCTTCCTGAGCTTTTCTTCTTCTTCCTGTTTCTTCCTGAGCTTTTCATCTTCTTCTTGTTTCTTCCTGAGCTTTTCTTCTTCCTCTAATGATTTCTTCCTGAGCTTTTCTTCTTCTTCTTCTTCTACTGGTTTCTTCCTGAGCTTCTCTTCTTCTTTTACTGGTTTCTTCCTGAGCTTCTCTTCTTCTTCCTGTTTCTTCCTGAGATTTTCTTCTTCTTCCTGTTTCTTCCTGAGCTTTTCTTCTTCCTCTACTGGTTTCTTCCTGAGCTTTTCTTCTTCTTCCTGTTTCTTCCTGAGCTTTTCTTCTTCCTGTTTCTTGCTGAGCTTTTCTTCTTCTTCCTTTTTCTTCCTGAGATTTTCTTCTTCTTCCTGTTTCTTGCTGAGCTTTTCTTCTTCTTCCTTTTTCTTCCTGAGCTTCTCTTCTTCTTCCTGTTTCTTCCTGAGATTTTCTTCTTCTTCCTGTTTCTTCCTGAGCTTTTCTTCTTCTTCCTTTTTCTTCCTGAGCTTTTCTTCTTCCTCTACTGGTTTCTTCCTGAACTTTTCTTCTTCCTGTTTCTTCCTGAGCTTTTCTTCTTCTACTGGTTTCTTCCTGAGCTTTTCGTCTTTTCCTCTTTCTTCCTGAGCTTTTGTTCTTCCTCTACTGGTTTCTTCATGAGCTTTTCTTCTTCTGTAAGTATCATCAGGAAAATGTAGTTAAAGTATTAAAGAGACACACACACACACACACACACACACACACACACACACACACACACACACACATTAAGTAGTGGAGTAGACGTACTCAGTTACATTACAGCAAAGTTTGAGTAAAAGTGACTCAAGCATTTGTGAAACTGTCCAAAAAGTTGAAATAAAGTGCTGTGTGTGTCTACCTTGTGTATCAGTCAAACTCTTCACCAGGTCGTTCCTCGGGATCTTCCCCAGAGATTCTCTGGTCCAGTTGACGGCCTCCTGCCTGTCACGTGACAGCATCAGGTTCACGGTCTTAAGCCTGTCTGCACGGTCCAGTTCACACCGTGGGATTGTCGTCATGTTTTCCAGGGACCATTTGAAACGTTTGAACTCATCATCAGTCAAATCCTGCAGGATGTTCTGCAGCATTTCAGCTGTCCTGTTCAAATCAGAGCACAGTTTCAGACGGCGGCTTTGTAGCTTTTTTACGTTTTAATGCTTCTTGTCACGTTTTTGATTTATTTTGTTTTGCATTTCATTGAGTTATTTGTGGCTTTTCTTCTTCTTAAAGAGACAAGCGCTCCAGCAGAGAGAATACAGGAGCAGCCGCCGGGGGCAGGAGGAGAAACATCAAGCATGTTAACATCTTCTAGTACAATCACTAAATAC